>JAPDVR010000023.1:17633096-18153096 GCA_026230005.1 Gila orcuttii | reverse complement strand
TTATTTATTATGGGATATTGCAGTTTATTATAAATAATTTATCTGTACATCATTATTTTTTAAATCTGTAAAAACATTGTGATAGTTTTTCTATTGTGACCTATATTGTGAAACTGCTTCTCGAACAAGAAAAAATGTAGGGCTGGGCTTGATTTTGTCCATCGGGAATTGGATCATTGTGGTTTGCTATTGCTGTGACGTCATGTGAGTGACAGGATGCCCTCGCATCAATAAACACATCATCGGAGAAAAAAAGAGAGGTTGCTGCAAGTTGGAGGGGAAGTTATTTCGGACATGAATTAAAAAATTAAAAAATAATGATGTGCACGGATAAATCATTTATAATAAATACTGCAATATTCCATAAAAAAAACAAGAATTGTACATTTTTATTTCGATGATTTTAACTTCCCCCTCAGAGGCGGCCTTTGCAATTCAGAGGCCCGTTTTAAGGAAACAATTGGAAAACATTGGCTGTGTTCGAAATCGCTCTTCACTATTCCTTATATTACTCCACTAATATAGTTTATTGAGGGAGTGAATGAAAACCAATGAGTGAATTCAGACACTGAGTGCGCCGTGCTTTTGCATAGTTTGTGCTTGCTGTTTAATAATCGTTTGAAACTTAGAAAACTGGCAGCTCTAGTAGTAAAATGAAAAGATTTATCTTGAACTCTGTCATATATAAACCTTAATTAAACAATTTCATAATCAAACAAAGGGAATTTATCCCTGTATGATATTACGCTGTACCCACATTGGACCAGCGGTTTGGAAAACGGTTGGGTGGATGATTCAGCTGCGGGCGCCATCTTCTCGTCAGACATGGGAATTCATTCACTCTCACAGTGCATTATGGGCAATATGGCCAATATATGGCCATAAAAATATTTCGAATGGAACATATTATGATACATGAATACAGTCTTTCCGACATGATGAACGCACCATAAATAATTTCAAATAAAGGCTATTTTAATGATCCTATTAATATCCAGCATAACATGAATGTAAAAACACAAACATTTCTAGTTTGATGTCGACGAAGTGGGTCAATAAAGCTGGAAAAAAAGGCTGAAGTAAAAACAGAAAGTGCATAACAGACTCATGCCTCCAGCACATCATACTTTAACATTTCACAACCAGGCCATCATTATTATAAGCACGCTTATTCAAAGAGTTCATTCCCGACACAATCCTCAGACTTCTTCAAAGCACATTAACACCAAAACGACCCAAAAAGGATAGACTCAGTTTAAAGACAATGAGCAACACATGTTTTACAAGCTAAAGTAGGTTAAATATCGATGGTTTTTGAGCACATGGTAATTGGATTCAGCTCGAGTCATACTATAGCTGACTCATTACATTCTGTGCGGCTCCAGCTGTTTCAGGTGCAATTAATGCAAACTCTCCCAGACACTTTAAGGACTCTCCATGTGGAGCGAGCAGAGGTTTTGAAGGACTAGCTCGCGGATCACCTTTCCTGCATGCTAATGCATCCGGAGCATGCACTTGTTGACTTGAAAGGAAAGGAAGAAGGCATACGCTAAAGAGGTAAACATGATCAATCCAATAAATGACCCCAGACCGAGAGCAAGAGCCAAGTAATCTCAGACAACAAAAACCCAAGTGGTCCCACTGGTACCATCACTGTCTGACATGTCTGTAATACACGTCTTCCGCTCCACTGCAAGTGTTGAAGATATTAGGGTAGGCACCGAGGGACCTCTGACAACCCCCCCCCCCCCCAGCGAAAACAGTCAAGCTGAAGGACTAAATCAATGTGAGAGATGCTGCAGACATATTGAGCAAATCATTTCTGGCTCATGCAGCTTTCATACAAAATAGGAAAAATCATATAAGATATGACAAATGATAATCTCTTGCTTTTGAAAAACATAGAAAGCATGCAATGTGCATAAAAAAGCTGTTTTTATATAAAGATCCGGATTTGTCTTCTAAAACCACTTTATAAGCATGACTGTGCTCTTTTAATGAAACAGGCTCTCTGAATATAATGTGGTTCAGCTTGATAAGCCTTAATAGGGGCATGTAATTAGACTCTTTGCTGAGGCTGTCTCTGCACAAAGAGCTCCAGCAGGTTCACCACGGCATTTTATTAACTTGACAGGTTAACTTAAAGGGAGGGGAAAAAAACAGCATCTCAAAGTGTGAGGCTCAAATTAGCCCAACAGCAGTAAACACAATTACCCACTTTAAAACAATACTGACACTAATTAGGCCACCGATGAATTACTTAAAGTTCATGCTTTGTCTCCAATAACACTGCAGCATTTAGAAAAAGAGATAGCTATCTGACAAAATATTCATAAATATAGGCTAAATAAATTATACAAATAATAATATTAAAAAAATGGTAAAACGTTTAGAAACATAATCTGATTGTGTATGTGTTTTTAAAACCCACCCTCAGAACATAACACAACACTACTGTGGAAAAATAATTAAATAAATTCAATGAAATGATTCTGTTTTCCATTTTTCTAATAAAAAAAAATTATTAAAAAAATACTTATTATTAGCATTACAATTTGAATGAAATGTTAGCATGTATTCACATGAATTTCCCAAATAATTCACTCCCAGAATATATTTAATAGTGTTAATGGTTAACACCATTTATTATGCGATTAGATCTGAATTTGAATAATATTTTGTAATTATTCTTCTGTAAACTCTGCTGTAGACTTGTTATCCATCAAATCTGCAGATGTGTAAACCGAACAAACAATAAAATCCTGACAGTCTTTATAGCATATTTTACATAATACATAAATAATGCATACACCGTTTAATAATACACAGTTTAATAAATACATGAATATTGGTAATAAATAATCTGCTGCATAGCCTATTCAAAGTGTCAAACTTAGTCAATTATATTATTATGTGATGGTTTGATGCACAACAAATGTAAATTTACATAGGCCTATTTAAGTTGGCTATTTCACAAATAGATAGATAGATAGATAGATAGATAGATAGATAGATAGATAGATAGATAGATAGATAGATAGATAGATAGATAGATAGATAGATAGATAGATAGATAGATAGATAGATAGATAGATAGATAGATAGATAGATAGATAGATCAGGGATGGTAGCAATACTTTTTGTTTAAGCATTAGCAACTCAATGGTTGTTTGTGCTAGATCTCTCAAAATTAGATACACTGTAGCCACATTTGTCAACTACAAAATACAACTTAATTGGACGACAGATTATGTGAGTTAATGTCAAATATAAAGAGTTTCGTTGTTATACGTACCTCACTACAGGTGTGAGTTGTAACACTAGCTGGGGATAGATGTAAGAATGAGAGGTAGCATGTGCACACAAAAAAGGATGCACCCAAATGAGGCGGATGTTTTTTATCTGATAAGACAACATGCATAAACCAAGATGAAAACACATTTACCACATAAATCCCCAGATGCGCAACAAAAAACTCAAGCGACATTGCCTTAAAAGAGTGTGATTGATAACTGGACTCATTGGAATCATTGTAAGAGGTTGGTTGTGACATTTTTAATGAACTGTTACAACTACCCACCCCAAACAGCCATATAGCTAGCATGTGGGTTTGAAGTTAGCATCAAATTAAACTGAAGAAACAGCTACTTTAGATTATGTAAGTCAAATAACTGCATCTATAATACAATTGCAAGGCAAAAAAATAATCTTGATAGTAAATATTTACTGTCCTTTTTTTTTTTGGGGGGGGGGGGGGGGTCATAAAATGTACAATGTTGCTCAGTCACATGGCCACAACAAGCACAATGACAATGAGCACAACCCTGACACTCTTCCCCTGCATATTTCACATATTATATAATATCACAATTGAGATATAATACAATAAGCACTTGAATATAAAGTAATAAATAATCTGCTGCATATAGCCTATTCAAAGTGTCAAACGTTGTAAAAGTCATGGTTTGTTGCACAACAAATGTGATTTACTTGTTTATGTTGGTTATTTCACAATCAACAAATAAATAAATCTTAGTCCAGACCATTGATCTATATAAATGTAAATAGATAAGTGGACCAGCAGACACCCTCCTTCCTCTTGTTATTCTTTCAGAGTCTTTTCCCATAATGCAACAGTCAACAAAGGAAGAGGGAGAGGAACAGGCTGTAGCCAAAGTGGCTAGCTAGCACAAAATAGAGGAAGAAAGAAATGGAGCTGTCTTGAAAAATTAAAGGAATGTTTCTCTCATCAAACTGGCAAGTACAGATGTGGAGAAAGCAGCCTCGGCTCATTGTGTGCACGAGATGATGACAGACCACGAGTAGTGGGTTTTGATGTAGTACAGTAGCTCTTGTTCGAGTGAGGGAGCTGGTGCTGGATTAGCTTAGCAGCTAGCAGTCTATTATTAGCACGCTAATGCTAAATGCAACCCTCGTCGTCAGATCTACGGACATGTTCGACCCAGATCCGTCTTTCTGAAACGAGAGAGGGGGATTAAACTCTGTTTAAAGTGGTAAGTGGACGTAATTTGTTGAATGTAACGTTACGTGCATATTTACACTCTATTTGTGTCCGACACGATGAATGTCCCGTAGCCTGCTAACGTTAGCTTATTCAGCTCACTCCAGGCCTGTTTATTTTGCGAGACAAAGTTACAAAGATTTATTTGATTGTCCAATCGTATTTTTTTTAAAGAATTGATTAAACTTCAGTCAGTTTTGGTTCTATGTTGCTCTATAGTTATTGAGTTAGATGCAGCTGCATGTTTAGGCTAAGTGTGTTGATAAAGGCCTGTGTCAGTTCTTATGTAAACTGCTGATTTTGATGAACACCAAGGATGATTATAAGTATGTCTGGTTTTGAATGTTGAGAATAATCTGTATACTGATTAGATGGTTTTATATAAATAAATCATTTGTAACTGCCTGACTAACGTTAGCCCTCTTGTTGATTTGATCATAATACAATTTAATCAAAACATTAAACATTTGACAGTATAACGTTTTCCCCTGTTTCACAAACCAGGTTTAAGCCTAGTCCTAGGCTAAAATGCATGTTTGAGCGGTCTTATTCTGAAAGCAACTTGCACTTACATCTTAAAATATGTCAGAGCCATTGTTTTGTCTCTAGATGCACATCAGTTATGTTTTTTTCTAAAACATGTTTATAAAAGCTTAAAGCTACTTAAATGTCCTAATTCAACTAAAGCCTAATCTTGGCTTAAAGTTGCAGTAGGGAGTTTTGAGAAAATGTTGACTTAGCCTGAAAATTTGAACAAGCACAACTTCCAGGTCCAACCCCCTTGCTCTCTGCTGCGCTACAGCCCTCCCTCCACAGCTCCTCCCCCACAGCGGAGCCTGCCGTGAACGCGCAGGCTAGTAAGCAGGACCACCGATGACGGCGGATTATAAACAGTTATGGAACATTCACTAATAGGGACGAAACATCAACAATATGCTTTACATTGACTATGGCCTGCCCATACTTTGACTACAAACTTGGTCCTCAAATCATTATGTATTTTGCAATACATGTAACTTTATAACGTTGCACTCTTTCTATAAGTTATAAATAGCTAGTAAAATAACGTTAAAGGATTAGTTCACTTTTAAAAAAAAACTTTTGCTGATAATTTACTCACCCCCATGTCATCCAAGATGTCCATGTCTTTCTTTCTTCAGCCGAAAAAAAATTAAGGTTTTTGATGAAAACATTCCAGGCTTTTTCTCCATAATGGACGACACAAACGTTTCAAGGACCAAATGACAGTTTCAGTGCAGCTTCAAAGGGCTTTAAACGATACCAGACGATGAATAAGGGTCTTATCTAGCGAAACGATCGGTCATTTCAAAAATAAATACAAAACTTTAAGTTTTATAAGCACAAATGCTCGCGTTGCTCTGTTCTGTGATGCACGTTTGTGATCCTGTTCGAACTCGTTCATCAAAATGAACAAATCTTTTTTCGAGTCATTTCGTTCGTTGAATGAACGAAATGACTCGAAAAAAGATTCGTTCATTTGGATGAACGATTTCGAACAGGAGAGTCACGAACGACGGTACGCGCTCGCGCTGTGCAAGAGAGGGGTGATCAGCGCGTACACGAGCGTGATTGACACTGCTAAGACATTCCTCCTGGCTCTGATTGGTTGTTTCTGACCGGGAGCGGTGTATTTCTGCAAATGGCAATAGGACCACAGGGAGGAGCCAGAGGAGCTTGATTTTTTCCACAGATTATCTGTCTCATATTCTACTGTCAGGACATAATGACAGTTTTAACAAATATTTGTTTACAAAAGTGACCTACTGGAGCTTTAATCTAAGCCACAGGTGTCAAACTCAGTTCCTGGAGGGCCACAGCCCTACACAGTTTTGTTCCAACCCTGCTTCAACACACACACACCTGCCGTTTTCAAATAAGCCTAAAGGACTTGATTAACTGATCAGGTGTGTTTAATTAGGGTTGAAGCTAAACTCTGTAGGGCTGTGGCCCTCCAGGAACTGAGTTTGACAGCCATGTCTGTGAAACCAGGCCTAAATATAATAGCTTATACCATGGTCTGTCTGAATACTCGATTCTGACTGGCTGGAAGGTGTGCATTAAGACCGTAGTTACATTCAGTTTAATCACCGTTCTATATTAAGGGTGCTATAAGCGATGTTGGGTGACGTCACTTCTTGTTTACGTTTGAAGTATTGTCAAACAAAACGGAGGCTAGCTAGACCCTCCCTCCTCCTTATCCGCGCACTAACCCCCCAAATCCTTCTTGTCAGTTATTGGCTGGAACAGTTTATGTTTGCAATCATTTTTGGTTTAAATAAAGTATTAAAAGCAAGTAATCATATGGTTTTATAGAATAACACTGTTAAAATACATAATATAAACAATCAACTTATGTACATTTTGTATTATGACGCATGGCTGCAGCGGGCACCACCGGCCTGGTGTTTTTGTTGTTCCACTTTTACAGCAGATCAAATCCTAGTTTAAAGTGGCCACTTGAGTGACAGGTGGATTGTGCTGCTGTCCAGCCGTTTGTCTGCTCTCTGTTAGCGTCACGTCACCTCAGCTAATTCCAGCTGCTGAACTTGCCATCTCTGCCGTGTTTATACTTCTTTCGGGATTATTTCATAAAATTGAATACACGCCTTAGGCCTATACCTTTGCCCACGCCGTCGGATTCCGTCGTTGTCGAGTATCGAAAGAACAACCAGCGCTGTTCTTCAGTTGTTTTCCTCTGTGAACATGCACTCATGGATGTCTGACGAGTTCAGATTTAAAAACGTCTAAGATATAGAGGCCACACTCGTTCTGCGGTACCGTTGATCTTACGGAACAGATAGACTATAATATGCTTATTTAACTTTTTAGTGTTAAATAAAAAGTACCGTCAGATGAAATCCTGCAGGTGTCAGTGCTTTCTCTCCGTCCCTTGATGAGCGCGGATTTCTAGTGCATTACTTGAACTTCTTAGGTAAATGTCTATCAGAATTTAAAATGGACTGAATAAAGCTCTCTACGAACTTGACGTGCGATGCCGCGCTGACTGACGTGTATGCGCATGAATCACTGTCACACACACACACTCAGAGCAAATATTGTAAGTTACTGCATGATAATACATTTTTATTTAGCAGAATAATAATGCATCACAATACACATAGTCTCACGTTTAGTTATGTTTTTTAACTATTATAGTATTTCGAAGGGCAAAAAACATGAACTTTAACTATTGGCTTTAGGCCTAGGCCTACTTCTTCAAGTCAGCTGTCACTTTAGCGCGAGGCCAGTTAGCACATTAGCTCCTTAGCCTGAGCAAACTCGATCACGTCGAGCTAGGCGGGTGTAGTTTCAGCGCTGCCAACATGGCGACGGACGACTCCGCCCACTTTAGGCTTCAAAAACACTCTTCAGAAACCTACGGGTGACGTCATGGACACTACGTCCATATTTTTTTATACAGTCTATGGTCATCACGGGACCGCCGCATAGGCTAGTAAAGGAAACAGAATTTATGATTATTTCCCGAGTCACTCTTTCGGTCCAAATCCCTTTCGTTCATTTGTCATGTAACCGCTACTCATCTCTGTATGTAATATTTTATTTATTTCGGAATTATCAAAAGTGTAATAAACATTTTTGTAAAGACAATTATGAACTAATTCCTGCAGGGCTCCAGACTAACATTTGAGAGCAGTAGCACCAGTGCCACTAATTTCTACAGACGGGGGCGCCAGCACTTGATTTGGTAACTCTGGGGGGGATTTTTAATCATAAAGTTATTTTAATCATAACATTTCTAATGTTTTGCATTAATAAGTGCAGTTACTAATAATATTACATGTTTGTTTATTGGAAATTTGACAGTAAAGCTCGTTCGTTTACGGCACAATGTTTCTCCTGGTTTCCACGTCAGAGCTGTTTGATCTAATATCTATGGTTTATAAATTATAATGGAAATTTCTGCACTGAATTTGATGCAAATTCAAATGCTTTAAAATCTTACTGGATCTTCTAGCGCTGTGTAGGCATGGGCCAGTATGAGATTTTGACGGCATGATAACCTTAAGTAAAGCAAAAAGAAAATCACGATTTCACGGAATCACGGTATTTAATTGGATGCAATTACAGCTCTTAAATGTATTATTTTTAAATGTCTGGGTAAAAACAACTTTTTTTCCCCATTGAACAACACAAATTTTTAGCGACATATAGAATATTTGGAACAGTATGTATGTCAGGTTAAATAATTAAATAAATAATTTAATTATTCTTATTTAAATTAAAAGAAATGTGGTCATAATTAGAACATAAATATTTGAATTGTTTACTGTAAAAAAAAAAAACTTCTAAATAAAAAAATGCAGTCACTTAAGTGAGCCAAAATCAGAATCTACCTAACCCCACCCTCACCCCCGCAATTATATTTTTTTTATTAAATGATAGACATATCTTACTATTGCAATACTATACACTATTGTACTGTTTAAAAAAAACAAGTTTTATAATCCATTCATAATTAATGTTACAATAACATGACAAATGAACGAAAGCAACTCGGACCAGAGGAGAGACTCGGGAGGTTCCTGTACAGACCCTATGGGGGTTTCATGTTAGATACAAACTATGGGGTGTAATGGTTCTCTGTAAAATAAATGTACCATTCTCTATGGTTCGGCACACATTTGCAAAATTTCAAAATCGCTGGTAGCCCTTCGGGCAGGCACTTTTTAGATTTTGGTAGCCTGAAATCAATTTTACTAGCCCAAATAAAAAGACAATTTTTAATGTAGAAAATTGGTTAGGAGTCAAAACATCAATCAAAAACTTTCAAAACACAAATATCAACAAGTGCGCAGCTCTGTTGTTTTAAAGTCTGACAACGCTAAAAGTGTTCATTTTCTGATGGAATAATTCACAAGTGTAGCAATAAATAATAATAACAATACCAGACTTTTTTTGAGGCAAGTAAATGGTGCTCTAATTATTTTATGCTGTTTATAGCAGAATATGATTGTCATGTCACCTTTATTTATGTAGTGCTTTTTACCATACAGATTTGTTTGATTCAGAGCAGCTTTACAGTGATGGTGTGTTAGCACATGGATTCAAACATTCTGACATGCAAAATAAAGCATTCATGTGAAAGTGGAGCTTTACTGTAACTAACCACTGATGAACATATTTGGTTTTGATGAAATTATTATTATTTTTAAATCTATACGTGTGCGGATTAGAACCCAGAACCTCTTACACGCTTGCCCATAAATGTCATTTGTGGAATTGGCATTGCATGGTCATGGAAATCCTATAAATTACTATGTACAGGTCTGAAAAAGTCATAGAAGTAGAATATTAATAAGCTATGGAAATCTTTATAGTGATGAATATTAATATAGTAATAATTACCACAGACTAGTGGTCTTCCCAATTCTTTTGATGGCTGTTATAAAGCTGAGGAATCACATCACACCATTTAATTTAAGATAAATGTGTAAAAGGTAAATAACACAAGCATAACAATAGCTGAAAAAAATTGATTTGACATATTTACCAAAGCAATTGGAAATAAATCATTTGAAAATTTTAACTTGAATAAAAAAATCTGTGAAATAAACCGATTAACCCTTTAAATTGGAACTTCTTGATTCAGTAATACTATTATCACATTTTAATAAGTAAAGAAATCAAAAAATAAAGACATGACAACAACATGAACACAGGAAGTAACCAGCAGTGTTACTCAAACCACTCAATCTGCTACGTTCGTGTGCACTGGGATTTTTAAATTCTTAAATAAAGACCAGCTAATGATAATTTTACATACAATACACAATGAATATGACAGAGGGAAACTGGATATTGCATAGCTGGATCCAAACTCTCCAGTCTGCATCGTAATCGCATGGTTTGGATCATTTGATCATCACCCACAGAGTACGTGTTTTAATACTGGATACAATAAACTCTTCAACTGGATTCACCTAAATTTGGGAGAATTTCTATATAAATGCAAATTTTCTGAAAGTCAAACTCAATTAAAACTGTATTATACAGAACTTTTAAAGGTGTTCTAAGCGATGTCACACGTTTTTTAGACCAAAACATTTTTTGTCACATACAGCAAACATCTCACTATCCGCTAGCCGCCTGTCCCCTGAACACACCGTAAAAAAACGCAGTCTCTGCAGACACCCCAGGCTCCAAAAACGGCAACAAAAACAAACTGGGCTAACCTGCTCCACGAAACATAACAAACTGTTCCAGCCAATAACCGACAAGAAGGATTTGGGGGTGGGGTTTGGGGGGTTAGTGCGCGGATGAGGAGGAGGGAGGGTCTAGCTAGCCTCCGTTTTGTTTGACAATACTTCGAACGTCAACAAGAAGTGACGTCACCCAACATCGCTTAGAGCACCTTTAAACAATGACTGAAAACTAATGAAGTCTTAAAATGGGTGCTCGTCATGTATCTGCGCTTTGGTGCTGGGTTCTCACCACTGACAAAATAAAAGTCCCGTTTATGACACTTATCAGCCAAACTGGAAAAAAATGCCATTTATGGGTCAACCACTTTCACAATGACTTTAAATTTCATGATAAATAAAAAAAAGTGAGTACTCTGCATGTTTCGTGGCTAGTTCACTTTTTCATGATGTTTTTATCTCACCTTTTGCAGATGACAAAGGCTTGGCGTTCACATGATTGACGTTTCCAAGTCACATGGCCGGACTAGGTTAGCCTTCATCGGTCAGCAGATAAGACCGTCCCATGCCCTCACCTGGGGTGTACAAGGATGAAGAAGATCAGTCTGAAGACGATCAGAAAGTCACTGAACATAAAGGGCAAAGAAGATGGGGATTTCGTCATGCTCCAGCAGCCATCTTTAGCAGCTGAGTTTGCCAAGGATGACTCTCTCTTTGGAGGCTGTTACACCAAAGGGCTGGTAGGTTGTGATCTTAATGGGGAGGATGAGAAGGGTCATAAGAACCGATCAAAGAGCGAGAGTCTTATGGGCACTCTAAAGAGGAGACTGTCTACCAAACAGAAAGCGAAAGTCAAAGGAGGTTCCACTGCGGTGGGCTCTGGAGATGATGATGACACGTTCTCTTCCTCGTCAGTCCCGATAAGCTTTAATGAAGTCAAAGCCCAGCGTCCCTTAAGATCCTCGTCCCTCAGAAGCCATCATTACAGCCCTTCTCCGTGGCCTTTCCGGCCTGTCGGCTCGGAGGAGGCTTGCATCAAGATGGAGGTGAAGGTCAAAGCTATGGTCCACTCCCCCAACCCCAGTCCCTCCCTCAATGGCATAAGAAAGGAGTTCCATGACATCCAATTAGAAGGTCTGTTCCAGGATCAGAGCGAGTCTCTGAAGGACATGGAAACTCGGAGTGGTAGCTTGCATTTGAACATTGAGGATCATGTGCCTATTGGACTCACACCTCAGGACTACATCCAGTACACAATGCCTTTAGATGAGGGAATGTATCCAAATTCGTCCCAGTCCTTCTGCTTGGATGGCCCTTCGCCAATGGAAGTGGTCGATCAGGTCGAATCTGACTCTCTGCACGTGGACCAGTGCCCGGATGATCACAATCTCGTGCCGCCAGACATTCTCATGGAGCAGGCGGTGAACGGTCACCTTCCTGGTACTCCGTCAATGGTCCTTTCCAATTCCAGAGCAGACACACCTTTATTTTCTCCCTCACTGTCACCTCTTTCCACCAACGATATTCCAAGAACCCTCTCTGGGTTCAGTGGTGCAGACTCTCATGTTGTCGAGAGAGTAAGGCATCACCTGAACTTTGACCCCAATTCCGCTCCTGGTGTTAGCAGGGTGTACGATTCTTTTCAAATCAGCGGACCCATGGTTGTTACAAGCCTTACGGAGGAACTTAAAAAACTGGCCAAGCAGGGTTGGTACTGGGGACCTATAACTCGATGGGAGGCAGAGGAGAAGCTCATCAACCTTCCAGATGGCTCTTTTTTGGTAAGGGACAGTTCAGATGATCGCTATCTCCTCAGTTTGAGCTTTCGGTCACAGGGAAAGACGCTTCACACCAGGATCGAACACTCGAATGGCAGATTTAGCTTTTATGAGCAGCCTGATGTAGAAGGTCACACTTCCATCGTAGATCTCATCGAGCACTCTATAAAAGACTCAGAAAATGGCGCTTTCTGTTACTCCAGATCCCGTCTGCCGGGGTCCGCCACTTACCCCGTTCGGTTGACCAATCCTGTTTCGAGGTTCATGCAAGTCCGTTCGCTGCAATATCTTTGCCGCTTCGTCATTCGACAGTACACACGAATAGATCTGATTCAGAAACTGCCTTTACCAAACAAAATGAAAGATTATTTGCAGGAGAAGCACTACTGAACGGACTATAGTGGGATATGGTAGTAAATTGCACTTTTTTTGTTGAGTGACACATTCTTAAAACAGTTTACATGTATGGAGGTCAAGTGATCAGTTGCATAAGTTGATTATCCGATCTTCCCACAGAAATGAATAGTACATTTGTTGTTGCTCAGATTCAGTGTTTTACGTTTCGCAAGGCTCTTCAGAGTGATGTCAAAAAACCAGTCAGGATTTTTGATGCCATGCCTAATACATATATTCATATTGACTGCAAGTAATGCTAATACTATTATCAAAGCTTGGATTTCGCCTGCAAAAATTTGCCGAACAATGGTAAATGCGATTGCACCTTTAAAAGGAACTAACTCCTTTCTAGAAATATGATGTCAGCCACGTTTTTGTCAGGTTTTGATTTGATTTGTTTTCTTCTACAAATTGGTACGTGTAATGCAATTTGTGAATATGCTGGATGACAGAATTTTAGTGGAATACAGTTATCGTCAAATATCAGCAGACAACTTTTGTAAGAGAATAAGTATTTATTTAGCATTAATATTCTAGATTTATTGGAGGTTTACAGTAAATCATTTATTCGTCCATTAGACTTTTGTAGATCTGTGCAACAACAAATTCAGTCAGTCAGGTATGAGAAGGCCAGAAAGAAAGGACTGTGAATCACATCTAAAACAAATGTTATAGAAGAATACATGCAGAATGCCACGAATCTGTGATGTTATACAAAAAGGGAGCAGGTAAGAACAAAAGAGGTTTAGTTTTTTATTTATTTATATTTGTATTGTGTGGTTCACACAGTATTCTGTTCTGTCTAAATCATTTTTGGCTCATTTACATTAAGTAAAGATTTGTAATGGTTCACAAACATCTTTTTTTTTAAACAGCATTTCAAGTATTTCATATTCTAATGCTGGAATGATTGCCATCAGTCGTTGTTGGAGAAGCTCTGGTTGAGAGAAGATAATAATGTCAAGAATTGTTCGCAACAACCTACCAAACCCAAAAGCACAGTTTTATAGAAACATTTCACCTTAAATGGCTTGTTTACACTTGAACCATAACCAAACATTCAATTAATCTGCAAATATCCCAAAGGAATTATGCATTCATAAATTCTTGAGTGATTATGGGAGATTTTTCCCCCTCGCAGAACCGACAGCAGGCTTTCCTCACCCTCTGCCCTCTTTAATAGCAGCATGTCAGCCTGTCAATATTCCATAAACACTGCTTCAAGCCAAAAATGTTGCATTCAGATATTTGAGAATTCATCTGTTGTGCATTGTTTTCCCAACACCACCTATTCTCTTTCCTGTCACCTGAAAGGGAATTATGTGTTGCTCATCTATCCTTTAAAGAGGGCTTTAATAGGGCTTCAGATTAGTTAGTGGTTTATGTGCATTACTTAAATGCTGGGATAAATTTGACATGAAATGGTTTTGCATGTGCACTGTCCTCATACAAGTCGACACCGGTTGGCTTTGGACTACATTGGGATAATCAGCAAACGGGAGCTTATAAGTGTCTCTTTAGCTGGCATATTGAATGTGTGTGAATCAGCCAGATCTTTCTATTTGCGGTTTTCACACCACACATGGTCCAAGGCTTTTAAGGGCCTTTTTTTTTTTCTTTAAGTGCCAAGTGGCTTTCACAGAAACTGGTGAACAATGCCGCGGAAAGTATTCGTGAGACACATTGGGGAGTCTTTGAAGGTTAGCTGTCAAATAAACAGTTTTCCATCTTTAACATTTATTAGTGAAAACAACCCATAGAGTTCATTCCTTCAGTGAAAAATGTTTTCTGTGATGCGTGTGAGGGAACAGTTTGAGACGGGAATTGTTGTTGGATGTCAGAAGAATCACCTAACACACCTTGTGTGTTTGAGAGTGAGAGTGTGGATAAGCAAGCTACAAAAAGAGGAATGTCTTAGGCAAGGCACAATATTTTCAATCCATTGAAAATGCATTTACCAGAATGTGGAAGTCGACTAATGCAAAAAATAAATGTGAACTTGAGTGTTTGACCGCAATGTACATTGAATTTCTTTTGTTTTTCTCAGATGTGTTGCATAATTAGATAAACACTGAAAACGTTCAGTGTGTGTGAGCATGTTTCAAAATAGGAAAAAAAAAAGTTGCCGGGACTCCATGTTCAATGTCATTTTCATGACCTTGTTTGTATGTCGTTAGATGTCTCTTGTTCGGATTGCTGAAGTATTTTGAACCGATGACAGTTGAGCACTTAACAAGCTTCACTGAAATATCTATTTTTCTGATCCATGTTCTGTTGTCCTTGTGCTGCGAATGAAGGTGAATGTTTACATGATGTATTTAGTACAAATTAGTTTCTCTTTGTTTATCTCTTTCTTAAACATCTTGGTACAATTTTACAAATGTATTTCTTTAATGTGTCATACACATTTGTGCTGCTTTACGATTATGATTGCCTTTTTAATTACAAAATGGGGGAGATAGAATGTCACCTAGATATAGGCCTATGTATTCACAATGACTTTGTTATAGTCTTGAGAAAGTCAGATGCAAAAATTGTAGTCAATGTTTTTAATCAGTGATGATAATGCTCTGAATTCAGTCCTTTTTGTTGAAAAGGGTCTGCTCACTCCAGTTTACATGGTCAGTTTTCCAAAGTCAGTTATTGTTTGTTGTTAATTTGAATTAATGAAAGTACCAATAGTGTTTTCTTGCACATTTGGATACAGTTAAAACATTTTTGTATCTGCTGGTATAAATTATGAATAAAAAAATTATTCAAATCTTTATTCTGTACTGTATTTCATTTACGTTTACACAACAATGCACTAAAAATGGGAATGTTTTTCCTTTTTATTTTTTTTATTTTCACATACAGGTGACAACGTTGTCAAAACGATCCCCGTTCACCAGGGCCGGCCCGTGGCATAGGCAGTATAAGCAAATGCTAAGGGCGCCAGTGCCTTACAGAGCCGCGTAAGGAACTTTCCGCTTTTATTGTACTTCATTAACAGTGTCACTGCAACGAGTGGAGCAATTACATAAGCCTGCCAGTGGCGCAAAAAGTGGGTATACCGGTATGTGTAGCGGAGTAGGCGCCCTCATAAGATTTCATCATAGAATTTTGACAGGGGACTGCCCTCCAATAATATCGCGAGCGGGCGCGGGTGCAGTGAGCGCTGAGCGAACAGGCACGAGTAGTTAGTTGTCGTCGAAAAAGATGGATAAAGCAAAAAAGCGGCCGGGGGCTAAAATAGAAATAGCCCATTCGTTTTGTTTTGTTTTGTTTTGCTTAATCGGCGGCGCTGGTGTAATGCATTGGTCAAAAAAAAGTCAGCGTTAGCTTTTTTTCTGACACCGCATGAAACGCGTAGATCAGCGGCCCATTGGTTGTTTTCTTGATTGACACTGGGCTGGCCCAATCACACCTTTAATGTGAAGTATAGAAAAATACTCATTCTATTAGTATAGAAATTAGTACAAAACTTATGAAAGTTTCCTTTATTTTTCAGTGCATTGTTTTACAATATATGAGTATTATCATGGGATTAATATTATAACTATTATTATATAATGTAGACAGACACTAACTAAAAGAGGTTTGAATTTTTCTTTGTTTAATTTGAACACTGAATATGGGTTGGAGCTTTTAATTTTGAACTCTCAAAGTGCACCAGATTGATGAATTTAACATTAAAATGCACAAAATGTTTATCTACTACAAGATACATGATCAGATAAAATGTATTTGTACAATGCAACTATGTAGGATGATTGAAATATCCTTGAACGTTCTTTGAAGCATTTGTATAAACAATTTATTACAGTTCAAGTCATAATTTGCTTGTTGAAGTTTTGGAGTGACTATAAGGGTATTTTTGTTTAGTTAAAAAAATACTCATTATCTTTAAATCGCAAAAATCAATCTGGCCTAGGGCAACCAAAGGGCTAGAGCCGGCCCTGCCGTTCACACAGATCCACGAAAACGACTAAAAATGCTGTTACACTTGCCAGTTTGTGTGTTTCGTACACATGCCAGGCCAATAGTTGGCGATGTCACTTTGTAAAGAAACATTGACTGAACACGTATTGAGGATGACGTCAATGTTTTCACAAATTTGTGTTTCGGCAGTAACGGTATCGTTTTCAAAATCTTGCACTTTTAAACCCGTTTGCAAAAATTTGAGTTTCATGTAAATGAACGGCCAAAACGCATAAAAAGTTTGTATCTGCTGGTAAAATGATAAATTAAAAAAACTATTCAAAGCTTTGTTCTGGTATGTTCCATTTAGGGTATGTTTTCACGACGACAATGTACTTAAAACAAATGTTTCGCATCATCAGAAATGGCTAAAAACGCAGTATTTTGCATAACAGGCCTGTAGTTGGCATGCAATGCCAATTTGTAAAGAAACACTAGGCATCAATAGACTGAACACGTAATAAGTATATGCATCACTGTTTTCACAAATTAGCTTTTTTGTAGTTTACACTATAACGCTATTGTTTTCAAAAACTTGAAATGAACGGCCAAAACGCATTAAAAGTTTTCCGTTTTTAGTTGGTGTTGTGTAAACGCCCCTTTACATATATCAGTTCTTTTTGTTTGTTTCTCAGAAGAAGAAAAAAATATCGTTGACAAATGATTTTGGACTAACTTTTGTTAGGCGGACAATAGTCAGGGGTGTATTTGTACAGTTTGGGCTCCTAATCAGAAAAATATAGAATATACTTAGTTCTTCAATGTGGACTCTTAAGGAACAGGCACATATTTATTCTTTTTCTGGGTGCAAGATGTTTTATTCATGGTAAGGTGGTGATAACTTGTCACACTAGGATGCCACCCTCATGAAATAGCACGTCCTTTTAAATGTGCCAAACCGAGTGAGTCAAACTTTCTGTGTGAAAAGAAGAGTAGGTTTGTTTTGATATTCAGCTACATATTCTGCTTCAGGATACAGTTGGTATTATGGATCGGTCATACTGTGTTTTCAAAGCCTCCGTCTGTTATCCTTCCATTGTTTAGGTAAGAACTTCAACACGGTTTAATATGCGTTTCACATACTGTTGGGTCAATTTTTGTCCTGAGTACAAAAACTGATTTAACTAAAAAATATTCATGACTTGGAGTTCATTAGCTATACTGTTGAGAAGCCCAAATTAAATTTGAATCGCTCCAGATTTGCTGGTGTTACGTCAGTTTCAATTAGAGAAAAGAATCGCTGTTCGGTTTGTTTTTTACTGGGAGTGTTTCTTTATTCCGTAAGTCATCAATCAAATGTCTTATTTTGTAGATTTATGACTTAGCCTTGCCATCTGGTCCTCTGCATGAAGATCATTTGTCAGCGGATGATGAAGACAACTCAAATTACCCAGTAAACACAGCTATGGCTTTAAAATGACACGGCAGAAGGAACTTTGGTCGGCAGCATAATAATGAGACCCAAAGTGCCTGCTGGCACCAGATGTTTTATTTGTGGGGTACTAAAGGTTCACTTTTGAGAACAGCCTGTGATCCCATGCCAAAGGTCTAATCACCACTGAAGATATGGGTAACTTGCACTCATAACTTATTTACCGAGCATAATTTATCAATTAATGCCATTTTATGTATTTTTTTTGTTGACAATAACTTGGTTCAGGGATTACTGCCAGTTTGTTTGGACAATTATTTTTGGACAGTTCTTTGTTATGACCAATAACTGATAAATATTAAATCATATTAAAATTCTATAGGCTACTATTTTTGATAAATTCAAAATAAAACAAAAATAAATCAAAAGTTTCAAAGTCCCCTTTGCTTTTAATGTTGTTTATATGTCTATGTGGTGTTTTAATATGCTTTAAGACAAACCATGTGCAAATTATAATTCAAAACCATTGCCTAGTATTTTCTCATTAAAACTGCAGTAAACCAAAGACAGTCTCAAAAACGCGGTTTGAAATCGCTGGTGTTTCTGACGTCACAAACTACCTAACCAATCACGTCAATGTGTTATCCGACAAGGAGTGGATCTCTGAGCTGGTGTGAGTGGAGGCGGGGCTAATCTGTATATTCATAGAACCACGTATACTAAATGAGGCTAGGGTGTAGTTATGTTCAAGGTATTTTAAGGCATGAAGTAATTTATTTTTTCAAGGATTTTTTTTTTAAATGTGTTTTCATTTTGGTGATCAAAGATGAGTTTTAAGGTATACAATTATTGACTACAGGGGGACTTTAAATACTACAATTGAATTTAGGAATCACAACATTTACAAAAAAAAAATGGAGAAAACTTATTTTGAGATTTGCTCATTACAAAAGTGTGAATTGGTGGATTAGTGTAATTCAATGTGATATATTATAATGTCTATAAGCATTAGAGGTGAAGTGAACCTAAATGCAAAAATGAGAAAATAAAATGAGCATGATCAATTAAATATAAAAAAAGAAATCTATACGCTTATTTCACGCAGCCGTTATTTTGAAATCGAAAGCGAGGCTCCGGTGGGAAGAACCCTGGAAGTAAAGATAAACAACAATGCCTTGGACTACCAACCTATTGGATGTTAATATCCAATATAGGATATGTAGATATAGTTCGTTCCTGCTTATTTTTTTACTTTCTAAAAAAAAAAAAAATTATAAATGAATTTCACTGTATATAGTCTAAAGTATGAAAGAAATGTATGTACATTTTTAGAATACCTAATTTCTACATTAAACACAACAATACGCCATCGCATTCGCGACTCTCCTGTGATTAAAGGCGACACTTCCGGTTTTCTTCCCACCGGAGCCTCGCTTTCGATTTCAAAATAACGGCTGCGTGAAATAAGGGTATTGTCAATAACTCACATGAAGCCAATATATTCCGATGATTAGGATACAGATTTACATTTGCATGGGATATCTGCACAAAATGACCCATTTTGAATGCCCCCGCATAATTTTGTGAAAGACTAAAAGATACATTTAATGAAAAAATATAAGTGTAGCTTGCAAAAGTCGCCGCCACAGTCCTACACTGAAAATAATGACTTTGTGGTATGGTAAAATCTATTACATTAATTCATGTAATTTATACATTGTAAAATCAAGATTAAGTTGGAACTATAATTTCTTAAGTAAAATTTACACAATGTATTCATGTAATAACTTAACTGAGAAGAAAGAGTAAATTTTATCATATATTTACAAATACTATTTAATGCTTTATATTTGCACCACATTCACCTAAAAATACTAAGTAATTTTTAATCTGAAAAGCAAAGTGCGTTTGAATCCGAGCGCGTTTTTTTTTTTTTTTACAGCGAGATGCCGCTTGTTCAGTTGTGGCAGAGACGGTCGGTTTGGGATGACGCTTTTACATGGCTGACTTATTTTCGGTAAGTTTTGACTTTTCTATTCTAGATTTTATGATAACAACTATGTGTTCATTTTGATGGTTTGATTATTGCATAGACGTTACGGTTCAAATTTAACTGAACGTGAGTTTGGTAGTCTCTGGTTTGAATCACATAACGTTTGCTAAAGCGCCGCCATTATCCACTTCTATAAAGTTGATACTGGTGGTTAGTCAAAAATAGAGGGTATTAAATGTAGTTAGAAGCATTTTTGGAGAAAAAGTCAAAAAGTCTGGTTAACTTCAGAGTAATTTAATGTTAGCTGGCCGTGATTAAGCTCAACTGTCATGTTACGTTCTGTAAGAAAATCGATGTAACGTTAAAGTTAACGTGCTGGCTGCGGCTGGTTGCCTGTGTGTGTGTGTGTGTGTCCTCTAGGTAATGTTAGCCTTATTTAAAAGCGTCTAACGTTAGTCATTTTTATATTCACTGAAAATTTCGCATCAAGTAATTTATCAAAGCAAAGTTAGTCTGCACCAAAGAAGAACAGTTTGGAAAAATGCAGTATCAGCAGGTGAACTTGGATACCAATTAAACATTAATGTGTAACGTTAGCAGCAAGTGCCTGTATGATGTCAGCCATTTTATTTTAGTGAGCTAACGGTATGAAGGTCCGGTCACATTTTTAATTAAAATAAAATGTAATGTTTTTAAAACCTAACTTTAGACGGCTAAAGTGACGGCCTTTCACGGCTAAAGTGATGTTGGGGGCTAACGGCAAGCCCCCTCCGCCTCGTTGCCGTGCCAATTGTCAGATCCAAACTCGTCACAAACGCAATGCTGTATTAAAAGGCATTAAAACACAATGTAAATGAAAACTCAATGCAACAATTTGTTTCTCTCAACAGGTAACAGAACAGTACAGCAGTGCGTTGTGATATCAGTGACTGGTCTGACGCAGCAACATTAGTTTCATACAGGCAAGTAGAAATCTTTGTAACAATACTATAATATTGCTGCTATTATTTTGCCCTATTGTGTAATGTAATAAGAATTGTAAATACATGTGGCATTAACTTTTAGAGTATTATTTTAACATCACAAATTGTGTCTGTTCTTTTACAGGGTGACCTTGTTCTCAGGAGAAACCAATACAGTGGACAACAGGCTAGTTGCACGTGGCCGCCATGTTGGATTTTTCACCTGGACATTTCCGGTTTCGCTTTACGCCCGGTGCAGGGAGCCGGAGAAAGCCAAAAATTATCTCCAGAGCTGGCAACTCTCACGCTTTCGCCGCGTGACACACGGTTTTGCCTGTTTTCACACGTACTCACGCCACACATCCATTTTCTCACGCAGAGAAAAATCGTGGACAAAGAGGACACTGAGACCGACAGACAAGACAGAGAAGGTTACTTTTGATATGGAAAAAATTCTCAGCTGTCAGATTCTGTCAATATTTTTGCGAGATTCACACAATAAATAAAGTTTTGGCGCTTTTAAATGCGACAGATCGCTGTAGCACCTCCAAACGGCACGTGATAGCCTACAACTTTTTTTTTGTGTCGTTGTCACAACACCCCGCCCCCCCCCCCCAGTCAACAAATCTCACTCCAAACAAAACTCAAAAGTTTGCAGCTTTCTATCTCTTATAGTTGTTTATAGAATCAATTATATTACTTAAAATACTACTAAGATATATATATATTACTATCACACGACCAAATGGCAATTAAATGCACGGATGCAAAGTCAGATTAATGAATGAAATACAACTGTTCACGAACAGAAGATTGTCTTGGACTCATGCTGCATATGCATTGAGAATTATGCCTTCTGTAAATATAGTTACAATTACGATTAGAGTACTCAGACTGTCCTTGTTCATTTAAATGTTGGGGTGCTCTTCGCACACATTTGTCCAGAGATCATACACAAACTGAACAGTCAGGACAAGTTGTGTCATTTTTATTGTGTATTTTATTGTGTCATTTTATTTATGTCAGTTATTGTAAATTATCAGAGAGGTTACTGAATGTACCTTAACTACTAATCAGTTGTTGTGAAGATTTCTGATTTAATGGTTTATTGTGAATCTTGTCATAATAAACTGTTCAACTTTGTTGTATTTAATTGTGATTTGTAATAAAAGTATTTGATGCAGAGACAATTATTACATTTATTTGGTAACACTTAAAAAAAGCAACATTTACATAATAATAGTGAGTAATATAAATTCATTAAACTAAGTAATTCAAAATGTGAAATGTACAGACATTATAAAATCTACTTAATTACTTAATAACAGTAAATATTACAGATTTATAAAATTTACTTGATATTTTCACAACAGTGATGTTCCTTTTAAAATTAAATTTACTTAATTACTTTTAATAAATACAACCTGCTTAGTTAAATATAATTAAGTAACATTTACTTAATGTCTTCACAAATGTTACATTTAGAGTTAAGTACATTTTACTTGATACTGGCAAGTAAGATGTACTTGATATCACAGCAGTAAAATTTACTTCGAAAAACTGAGTGCAAATTGTTACAATGATTTTATCAAGTAAATCCTACAAGTTGTTTTTATCAGTGTAGGACGTTGTTATGTGGTTGCTAGAGAGTTGTTTTTGCATGTTGCGAATATATGGTTGTTAGGAGGTTCTAGGTGGTTGCTATATAGGTGCTTGATTGCTTATCAAAAGAGTCCAAAGTCTCAAGTCTTTAGATATTGCTCGCTTCTTGTTTCAACTGCTTTTGTACATGCAATGAAAGTCAATGGGGTTCAAAACAACATTGGACCTCACAGACATTATATAAATATTCTCTTTTGTGTTCCACAGAAGAAAGAAAGGCATGACGGTTTTGAACATCATGAGTAAACAATGAAAGAATTTTCATTTTTGGCAGGACTATCGTTTTAAGTATGAGAAACTAAAGTCATTCAAGCTGGAATCCTGCCAGATAGACTCCCAGAATATGGCCTTTATTGCACAAACAGTCACATCTGGTTCCTGAAGGACAACAGGTGACAGAGAATAAAGAGAGAGAGGAGACTCCAGCAGTGTTGGTGACAATATTCTCTTTCCCCAATGATCCGCAGATCCTCATGTGGGAAAGAGAACAGGTGGCTCCCATCAGGAAGTGGTTGGGGAGAACTCTCTGTAGCCATACTTCAAGGAAGAGCACCCCACTATTGGTCCTTTAAAATCCTAGCCATACTGTTAGAAGAGAAAGATAAAATCCTAGCAGGTGTTCCTTTGTCAAGTTAGTCTCTGATAGAGTCTCAGAAGCAGGTATCTTTGGCATATGTTCCCTTTGCACCAATCCAAAGAGTTTGTTTCTCACCCCACCACTGATGGAAGCCAAGACTGTTTTTTATTGCGTGATCACTCGCACCAAAAAATACGTTGACACTTTACATTATACAATGTAAACAATTTAGTAGCATTGACAAATTAAATATGTATTAGAGGGATAGACTTGAATTCTGTTATAATTTTTTCACCCTCATGTTGTTCCAAACCTTTTCTTTTTTCTCAGTCTGTTCAGAAGACTTGGAATATAGCACACATGTCATATATGGTCCACTTTCATGGTGCTTTTGTATCCTTTCTTTGAAGCTTCGGTGGTTATTAATTGTAATTGCATGGAAAACACTGTAAAAAGTAATAATAATAATAATAATTGCTGCCTTAAATTTTTAAGTACAATTAACTTGGATGTTTAAGTAATTTTAACTGAAATTACATAAAAAAAATTAGTTGAATATTGTATTACTTATAAAAAAGCTGAAAATTGCTTGACCTATTTTGATGAGTTAAAGCAATGCAAAAACATTTTAAGAGTTTTTAATCATTTTTTCGAAGACAATAGAAGGAATTCTGAAATTACATAGCCTATAAATATGTACGCAAATAAGTCAAAAAAGCACTCTAAAAGTTCAGCTAAATTAATTTAATATAAATGTAAACTTAACTATAATATATTTAATTGTAATTAATGACCAATTAAGTGTCTGAAATCACATTTCTTTTAAAGTATCTGTAATAATACAACTCTTTAATTCACCTTTTAAAACTATATGCTAAAGTGTAATTCTTTTTCACAAGGGCAAACAGATATAAAACCTGAGCAAATGATGATAGGATTTTTGTGTGTGAACTATCCCTTTAAAAGCAAGTTATTCACTTATAAAATTCAATTTTTTAATTCTATAACTTCAATGAATAAAAGGTTCATGTGTTTTCAGCTATCAAGTTTGTTCTAATTTTTCATCATAGCATTAAATAAAACACATCTATTAATGAAAATGCATAATTTATGACAACACTACCAAAAATCTTCTCATATAAGGTGTCCATTTGCTTTGAGCTTTAATTGCAACACCCTTTTATCCCTCACAATTTGGTCCTGCCTGCTTGTATCTCTCACAATTTTTTCCCCTATATTCCTTATCAGCACGTCATATACTTAACCAACAAAAGCCTTCACACCACAAAGTGTGCGTGAATCCTCTAGGCAGTGTTTCTTTGTATTACCTTTCTGCATCGTTGCTGCTTTGTCTCACCAGCGTTTACATGATCTGCAAATCTCTCAATCTTTCAGCAATGCGGCTCTGATTAATGATGCCCTGAACCAGCCGACATTGCCCTGTTTAGCACGCTGTGCATTTACCTGTTTACTGTTCTAAAGGTGGCTTACTATTTCTCTTTACTACATGCTTTTACAGCAAATGATGAGGAATTATTGTGGCACAGACATTTAGCCTTACTCAAGCCATGTACTGTAGGTCTATGTGTTGAATTAAAAAAAATCATGTATGTTAAACATGTCAACCCATAGGCTAGAAAGGGCTTGATTTTACGTGCATACATCATTGACTTCTATGACATGTCTGTTTTGAGAATCCTAAAAAGTCAGAAAGGGAAAGGTGGCTATTTAAAAAAAAAGGAAAAACCCTATCTTTTTAAAGGAAAGCTTGGATGACATAATCCAGGTCCAAAATGCAGCTGCGAGACTCTTGACAGGTACTCGTAAGAGAGACCATATCACCCCAGTTTTGAGCACTTTAAAATGGCTACCGATCGACCACAGAATACATTTTAAAATTTTATTTTTTGTTTATAAATCATTGCATGGTATGGCTCCGCTGTATTTATCAAATCTGATTAAGAATATGAACCAAAACGGTATTTAAGGTCAGCTAACCAGCTGGTTTTAACGACTTCTAGAACAAAACGGAGAAGCGGAGATCGAGCTTTTGTAGCGATTGCCCCAAAACTCTGGAATGACCTACCCATTTCTATTAGATTAGAACCTATATTAACTGTATTTAAACAAAAGCTAAAGGAATATCTTCTAGATTTTGTCATGATCGTCAAGCAAAACAGGAAACAACAGCAGGTAACTCAGGTTTATTGGTCAGACAACACAAATAGATGATTGACACGGGCGTGGACAGATGACGCAGGGACTTTGATGGCCAGCGTGAGAAGTCCGTGAAGAGATAATCCGTGAAGTGAAGAATCCGTGACGTGAAAGTCCGTGAGGTGAAGAATCCGTGAAGTGAAGACACGAAACGACAATCCACACCAAGACAACGAACCCACGGGAACACGACGACGGGAAAGGCAGGCAGACTGGACAGGAACACCACACGAGACATCAACCAAACGATCTGACAAAGAGGATGAGAAAGTGGTGAGTATATATAGTGAGATGAGATCGGCTGCAGCTGGTGATGAGAGGATGAACAGCTGGAGCGGATCAAGGAATGTCACTCAGTCACACCCACTACACACGTGCTTTCATACAACAACATAAACACGAGACGAGAAGGAACCAATGGATTTGTAAACCGTGACAGTACCCCCTCTCCTAAGAACGCCTCCTGGCGTTCCCAGACTCCCTTACCTGTCGATTGTAATCATCGATCAGAGAGTGATCCAGGATGTCTCTAGCAGATACCCAACTTCTCTCCTCCGGACCGTAACCTTCCCAGTCCACCAAGTACTGAAATCCACGCCCCCTCCGCCTAGAATCCAGAATACGATTTACCGAATAGATGGTATCCCCTTCTACGAGACGCGGCGGGGGGGGGGGGGGGGGGGGGGGGGGGGTTGGGGGACCGGGGAACCGGGACTGGCGGGTTAATGCGAGCATGAAACACGGGTTTAATCTTTGAAACATGAAACACGGGGTGAACCCTCCTGTACGCCGGAGGTAAACTAAGGCGGACTGCCACCGAACTAATGATTTTGGTGACAATGAACGGGCCAATGAATTTGGGAGCAAGTTTATTGGAGACGGATCGGAGAGGAATGTTCCTGGTAGAAAGCCACACTTTTTGACCAACGACGTATACGGGAGGCTTTGACCGGTGGCGATCGGCCTTAGCCTTGGTGCGCGCCCCCACTTGGAGTAGAGTCTCAAAATCTAGAGCGATATGGGACCAGGGTCTCGAAGGGACAGGCAGCGGTTGAAGGAGCCCATCTGGAGGTCGATTGGAAGTCTTACCAGTGGCACAAACCGAGCAAGCCAAAACAAAACTGTGAATGTCACGAGCCATAAGTGCCCACCAAAATCGTTGCTTTACTAAAAACTTAGTACGATTAACTCCTGGATGACAAGCCACGTTGGAGCTATGACCCCATTGGATAACGTCAGACCGTAATCCCTCCGGCACAAATAAACGATTCGGTGGGCAACCGGGCGGAGGCATTACCCCTTCTAAGGCCGTCTTGACCTTCGATTCGACCTCCCATACGAGTGAGACAATGAGATCGGCTGCAGCTGGTGATGAGATGATGAACAGCTGGAGCGGATCAAGGAATGTCACTCAGTCACACCCACTACACACGTGCTTTCATACAACATAAACACGAGACGAGAAGGAACCAATGGATTTGTAAACCGTGACAGATTTAGCATTTAACGGGGTATAGTAGCTGTTCTCGTGGGCTTTTTAGTTGAGCTGTTTATTTTATTGTCACTTAACGGTGGCGTAAACGTCTGTGTGTTTTTGTATGGTTGTGTTTTTTGTCTCCATTCTTGTACAGCACTTTGTTCAACGACCAGTTGTGTAAAAGTGCTTAATAAATAAATAAATGAAACGAAATGAAATGAAATGACATCTAAAGGGTGAGAGGAGGAACTAGCTTTGCTTTTAAACTTGCCTTTTTCTATCAGTGGAAAATCCCTTGATATGGATATTTTAGAGCAAAAATAATATTCAGTGTGAGTCTTAAAGATTACATCTAGACAACAAGGTACCAATTAAAATGCATGACACTGTTCTCATGATGAACAACGTGAATATATATGCTGACCAAGAATGAAGGATTGCATAATGAAAATGTCAAAAGCAATATTTTCTCAGCATTGTATAGACATAAAGCATATTTAAAAACTATTATGAGAAGATCATTCAGTTTTCTGCAGTAATCTATATACTTATCCTTCAGTTGATCTTCAGTTGAATGTAATTCTGGATAAGCAAAGATGTGTTTCAAAGGAGATGGCAGTGAGGCAACATATGGATATGAAATACATTCGAAGATACAGATGGCTCAATAGATCCAGAATCTGGATGAACAGCTTCAGCAGTGGTCATTCCTAAATTAAAATATACAATAGTAAAAGGACAACAAATCATTTATCTGTTTACAGAGATGATTGCAATGTTGGCAATTCAGTGCGGAGGACATGAATCCTCTTAATGATTAACTAAGACTCTTATTATGTGTTGATAATAATAATGTATGGTAAATCAACATCAGGACAAGATATATTATTTGAAATCCTACAAACAACAAGGTAAGAAAATGTTCTTAGTATGGGTACCATCTCATGTAGCGGTGGAAGGGAAAGAGGAAGCAGATGCTTTAAGAAGACCTTGGAAAATGTACAAATAGGACTAAATATTTCATTAAGCAAATTCAAAATCAAAGGGATAATATAAAAGAGCAATAAAAGGAATGTGGGATAAGGAGGGAAAGGGTAGACACTTGTATAGTGTACAAAGGGAAGTAGGCCGAGAGCAGTTTGTAGAAAAAGAAGGGAAGATACGGTTATTTCTCGTCTCCGTATAGGACGTACTGCACTCAATCATTCTTTAAAATTGGGAAACATGACACAGGCCTTAGAAAATCAAATCAGGTCATTAGGTGTAAACGGTTTGTCACTTCCGAATTTATTAAGAAATTCCCCGAAAGTTTCCAAGATGTTACTTTTTAAAGGTTACAAACCTAATTAAAAGAATTTAGTTTTATTTATTACATTTTTTTCTCTATCTCATTTCCCCCCTCTTTTTTTAAATATATTTTTATTAAACTCCACATTGATGCTGCACACTCCATCTCAGTAGGTGGTGGGAATGCACCATAGTCTCCGTTTGTTTGCCAACCGCGACTAAATTGAAAGATGAATCACCCGTTTAAGCAAATCCTGAACTGAAATTATATTAATAAAGAAAACAAATGTTACACACTCTCTTTCCATTTATTTATTAATAAGTTCATTGTGTCGTGCTGTTTTAGCAAGTTTTGTCACACAACACTTCATTCCCAGGGATTAACAGTAGCTAGATTGTCAGTTGTAAAGTGCTTAATATGTGGCATTGAGTAATTCATATTTTTAAAGTGTGTTGTGTGTGCCCTTATTTTGTTGCAGATTCCAGATGGTTTTTGAAACAAGCAAATTGCAGGTATATCTGAAAAATGTTGTCTGAATATGAGTGCCGCACTGTAGAGAAATACCCACACAATCCAGACACCTTTAAAATGTATTTGTTTTATTTTTGTGTATTATTTAACTTTTAAATGGATACAGAATACAAATCTTAAAACAAAAGCACATACATTGGGCATAAAGTAGTATAATAGAGCTTAAAGCACCACCAAAAGGAAAAGTATTAAAACATTTTTTTATTATAGTGTCATCTTGAGGGAAGAAAATGAACTTTAGCAGCTTCAGTAAGGTAACTTTCACAGGTTTCAAAAAGATCTAAAAGGGACTTTGATACTAGCAATCTCATTTGTAGGGCATCACTTTAAAATAATTCAAAATCTGTTTCTTCAAAGCATGTGTACAAGATGAAGACTTTACACCTTGGGTAATTTTTGGATTTCCACTTGAATTTTTCCTACTCAAATTTACAGTAAATAATTTGTAAAATATTAAGCTCAACTATGTGACATGTAGCTAGAACACCAGCACCTCAATATCCTTTTCCCACCCATGGTCGCAATCAGGTTTCACTGCAACAAATCAGGGACTGGATGGACTGCCGTGAAAGTCGGAGGTTGGGGCGGAGGTCCGCTCCATATTCAAAATATAGCTGAAGAATTGGCACAGCAGCATTGAGGTGGCATAGTTCTCACAATCTGTAAACGTGTATATAGTTTATTTTAGAATACAATTTGAATCGACAAGACACTTGTTTCCTGTGTTGGCTTATTTATAAATATAATATGGATTTAGGCCTATATGTATATAATCAATTTCTTATGTATGATGTATTTGTGTATTTATCTGTGTGTGTATGTAGGCCTATATACAGCATAAGTGAACACACCCATGCTAAAGTTGACTAAAAACAGGAATAAAAAATCATCTTTTGGAACTTGATCTTAATGCCTTAATTTAAAAAATGAGGAAAAATCCAACCTTTAAGTACACCAATGTTCTTTGTGAATGAATAATGTATCATAAATAAATAAATAAATAAATGTTCTTCCTTAAAATACAAGGGGCATAAGTCAGTACACCTCTATGTTAAATTCCCATAGAGGCAGGGAGATTTTTATTTTTAAAGGCCAGTTATTTCATGAATCCAGGATACTATGCATCCTGATAAAGTTCCATTGGCCTTTGGAATTAAAATAGCCCCACATCATCACATTCCCTTCACCATACCTAGAGATTGGCATGTTTTTATTTCAAATAGCCTAATAGCTGGTTTGATTTGCATTGAGAGATGATATTATGGAAAGTACCCCATGCCAATCTCTCTATATATTACCATCAATGAATGAATCAACAGAGATACATACATATGTATCTCTATTGATTCATTCATGTTTATTCATTGATGGTAATATCACAAGCAAATAAATTACCTTTTCCTTACCAAAAATCAACATCTGTCATTGTTCACAGATTTGTGTGTGTGCTTTTTCGGAGGTAAAATTTATTAGCTAAATAAATGATGATACTTATGTTATTTGAGAAATTACACAAAAGCTCTAGATGAAGGAGTGATCTGCGAGCAGCTGACCGACGCTTCCTCTGGACTGTGAGTTTGAACGACGTAAAAACGCAGACGAAAGCGGTTAGCAGAACTAAAAACATCGCTCGAAGTTGGTGCAGTCAGAGGAATGGGCTCTTTAAATTTTGGCGCTGATGTGACAGTGCATGTCACGTGACAATACCAACTGACTGCCATGTAGTACCATAGATATCATATAGAGACTAGATTCCCTATTGGCCGCTGGAAACCGAGAAATCCGTCCGCCATCTTGAACCGGTCGTATTCCTAGTTTCGTTGCGTGGCAGCAGATAAGATGCCAGAGCATTGTGGAGCATTTCCTGTTCTAATCGCTGGACCATCGAAAATAGGGCTTTTTACAAGTAAGTCTTAAAGGTGCAATGTGTAAAAAATTTGAGTATCTATTAACAGAAATGCAATATGACATCCATAACTATGTTTTCAGTGGTGTATAAAGAACTTACTTAATAAACCGTAATGTTTATATTACCTTAGAATGAGACATTTATATCTACATAGGGGCGGGAATCCCCTTCTATGAAGGTCGACATATTGTGATGTCATGTTTCTACCGTAGCTGACAGCGAACACACAGCGCTACAGAGCGCGTTTCGTCACTACCTTGAAAGAGAAGCCGCAGAAAGCTAGAAGCTAGCCATAAACACCGTGAGTAGTGACTTTTCCCTTGTCAGTGGTGTAAAATATGTAGTTGGATTGTTTCATGTAACTTAGTTCTCCCTCGCTGTGTTATGGCTTTGCTATGTGGTGATAAATGTGCTGGTTATGTTCGTGAGACAGCTGATTAGTACTCTTGTCATTGACCGTAAAACAGTAACGTTACAGGAATCACCAACCCGTCGATCGCGGTCGACAAGTCGATCTTGGAAGCATTTTAAGTCGATCGCGAAGAGTTTTCAAAATCAGAGAAAAAAAGCCTATTGTGTGTAGTAAACGGTGTCTAGGGGATGCGGAGGCGCGCGCGCTGTTACAATCATGCCATTTTTGCCATAAAAAAGGTATAGGAATTAAATTTTTAGAAATTACTGATGCAAACACGTTGAAAATCTTCTTCTCAATTTTTATTACAGGTGGCTGCGTTCGGTGGATTCGGTGGCTGCGTTCTGTGTGTGAAATTGTGTGTGTGTGTGTGTGTGTGAGATAGGGTGGCCATACGTCCGGATTTTGGCCGGACAGTCCGGATTTTAAGCCCCCTGTCCGGCGTCCGGCGCAGCCTCAAGCCGGACACTCATTTGTCCTCCTTTTTGGAGTTGCGCTGAATTGTTTAAAAAACTGTGTCAACAAAAAAGATGTACCGGTGTGTCCTCCTTTTTGGTGTTATGGAAATGGCCACCCTAGTGTGAGTGTGAGAGAGAGAGAGTGTGTGTGTGTGTGTCTGTTCGTGTTTGTTTGTGTCTGTTCGTGTGTATGTGCGTGTCACAAATCATAAATTGTTTCTTCAACTTATTAAAATATCTTACTTTACTGCAACTATCTGTTTCTGCTTCTTTATTATATTTATAGTGTGTGATTTATAAAATACATTATATCCTTCATCACACATAATGTGTCTGGTCACTTTATATCTTATATCAGAATATTATATTACTGTTAAGCCTACTATGGATATTAAAATACGCCGAACCATGTGTCCTGTATCATAGCTACATGAATGACCTTTGCAGCAAAAAAAAAAACACGTGAAAATCAGTTCAGTATTCAGTGAGATATGATTAATTTAATGCGCTGACAGCTCATTTCACCTGCCATTCAGATTACACTGAGCGGAGCGGATGACCGGTTTAAGATGGCGGCTCCAATTCTCGTCCGTGCCAATAGGCAGTAGCGGTCGATAGGGCGTCTACCTATAAGATGTCTATGTGTAGTACGTCCTGACTTACTACCCATCACGAAGTACGTTCTAATCGCTTTGTCCATATTTTTTACAGTCTATGGTTCTAATTTAAATGTAGTGCCTACTCATATAGTACGCGATTTCGGATGACAAAAAGAGAACGTGACAGAGCTAGTAATAAAACAAGAAACAACATTGGCTTTTCAGAGTTGGCAAGAACTGAGGGATTTGGAATACTGTAATGGCGACGCAAGATAGCGCTTTTATTTGTTTTTATTTTTATAGCTGCAGTCCGTAGTTTTTCCTCGTTGTCGCCGTTAATGCTTGAAATCTGCAATTGCAGTTATTCGCGGAATTATCAATTTTACGTGAGTTGTGCCTTGGCACGGCACAGCACGGATGAATCCAATGTTTTGAGGAGAATGTGTGGATACTGTCATTCAGAATCACAGATTCTACTTTTTGGAAGTATGATCAACATTTTTTCAACAAGATCAACAAGAATTTTCACCGGAAAATGTCATATGAACAAGTAAGTAACATCCACTTTTGTTCTGACCAACTAAGTGAAAAAAAGCAGTAAATCACGCTGATTAAATCGAACGATTATCATATCAGGTGAAACCGAGCAAATTATACTTTGTTCTCAAATTGGTAACATATTGGAGATACTCGGATGTAAACAACAGCATGGCTTGCACTGTTTATGTACTACTAAACACATTGTTACACTAATTTATGATGTCTAAACTATGGAAAAAAACACATGGAAGTTGCGAAATCATATAGAGAAGGACTTAGTAAGCAGGAAACAGCGCGGAATTTTGACGAACTAAAGTTAATGTGGTAAAGATCTGAACGAGCTAGCTTCTAGCGACAAAAAACCTATCCCGACATAGGCTACGCTCAGATTGTCAGTCCAAAAAACAAGCACATGAAATCCAATTCAAGCTACATCCATATGTGGTTTGAAATCCTATTCAAATCACACATCTGGAAATCCTCTTCAGTCTGAACGCTCTGATGGGATTTCGCGTGGTATGTGACTTTCTCACGTCACGTAAAATGTCAGACGTTGTTATAGGGAACATGCTGAAGTCGCTGCCGAAACAAGGCTGTGTTGTTGCAAAGTGCCGGACAAGCAGAAAATTATTATTTTTGAAACATATTTTGAAACCGGCGCAGATAAGAGCGCGGAAAAAAGCTGTGCATACCAGCCTCCTACAGTTCTGCAGCCGGTGTAGCAGTCGATTCTGTTCCCTTCCGGAATTCCTGTTCCCTTTACGCAATCATACTACAAATCGTGCGTAGTTGCCGCTTTACCATCAGGTTACCATACGTACCATCAGAATTGAATACGACAAGAAGCACAACTGGATGAACGCGAAGCCAAAAGGTTAAAAAAAGTATTATTTTTTAATAAAAAAAAGTTATTATTATAAGCGAGTTTTTCTTGCTCTGTCATTTCAATCTAGCTTATATTTATCTACGCTTTCCGTACTTCCAGTTGTGCTTTGATGCATCTGCTACGCATGTGCAGACATGCTTCTTTGAGGGGGAACACAAATTCCTGTAGGGAACAGAATCGACTGCTACACCGGCTCAAGACACAGTAGTCCAGCGCGGCGGCTACACATTTCCATGTTGTAAAATTTAAATAAGAAAACATCTCTATTGCAAATGCAAACCCCTCCATCAATGCAACGTCATTGCCATATTGCCAAAGAGCTGCATGAACACACAACTCGGATCTGAACAGTTGCGATACACAGTGTGGACATCATTTTAGATCAGGGCCCGTATCCCTAAAGAATTTTTGTGCAAAAAGTGTCTCCTAGCGGCCAAATTCTAAGAAAATTCTCAGAGTCATGACGTTTTCTTAGAATTTACCCTAAAAGTGACACGAAAATCCCAGTTAATATAAAAGCTATTCCTCAAGATTCCTAGCGCTTAAAAGGGCTCCTAAGCCAAGATCTGCTAAGAGCAGGGAAGAAGACTTTTAGTGGCTTAGGAGTTCCCCTAAGCAGCTGCACAAAATAGGTTAGGATTCCTTTTTTTCTCCATTTTCTGTGTTTGTAGGATATTTGTTAACAAGCCTTCATAAATAGACCAGCCAGCAATCACAGACATTGATAAAAGCTGAGCCGTGTTACCCTCGTTAAGACCACACTGAGTTGTAACGTTGCCATTTCTACTTCATTAAGGACAGCCCCTTGAGATAGGCCATCTTGTTTTCAGTGGGGTCCATATGGGAGTGAAAGTACAAAATATGCCAGCTAGGATATTAATATGAGCAAATAAGACACGAATCATTATTTGAACAGGGTGTAATGAGCTTACGTTTTCACATATTTTAGATTCTAATGTTAGGCTATAACCCCTACAGCTCACTATTCATTTTCCAGATATTTTCTTGAATGTGAAATATTATTTACAATTACAGTCTGCATAGATTAGAGTGTATAATTATGTTTATTGATTTGAGGGTACATCCTTTGCTCATTATCACCAAAAGTTCATTTTCATCAAACTTGTAGGATCAACCAATCACGGCTTTTGAAATGATGACTCATACCTAGCAACGGGGTCAACCACACCTCCTCACTAAGATAGGATTTTCTATCCATTCCTTGCTCAGAGTTCACTGAAAATGTTCTGGAATCACTTCTAAGCTAAAACTCCTGGCAAGGATTTTTTAGGTTAAGTTAGGAGCTCTCTGAGAGGATTCTCAGAATCTTTAGGGATACGGGCCCAGATTCCAATCAGATACAAATATAATCGGATTTGGACTGACAGTGTGAATGTAACCATAGTTAACTACTTTACGTCAACATTTTAGCCATAGTCAACGCTTCATTTACACATGTGGCTAATGCTGTGCCTCTCTCAACCACAAACGGCTTCTTTCATCCGTTTTTGCACTCTTCTCTTTAACTTTTGGCAGTCTATAGTAGGGATGGGCGATATATTATCGTTTGCGATATACCGGTAAAATTTTTCCTCACAATAAGAATTAGTCTTCCCGCGATAATAACGATAAAGCCTAGTTGATGACGGGACCCATTCGCAGCTCACGCCCATGGCGGAAGGCGGACGTGAAGCTGAGGTGAAGTTTATCGCTAAACTAGTAACTACCTCTACAATCTGGGACTGGTACACACAGATAGATTTTCACCCGCCCATCTCGCCAAACACTGACTGAGCGCTTGAGAGTTTCGCTCTCCGTCAAGTGATCCGTAAAGCCCACTATATCAGTTCATCTCAATGAATACACAGTGTATTTGACGCGCAGTAAACACTGAGGCGCACGACTTGCTGTCACTTTGCTGAGAGAGCTCAGTGTTTCTCACACACTCAATGAGAGAGAGAGTCTTACATACCACGCAGAATTGAAGTGTACATGACGTCTACATGTAAATGATATTATTTGTTGTATTTTCCAGTAAAAATAATGGAGTTCATTTGGATTTATTCAGCTTTTATGAGCAAGCATAAACTAATGCGCAAACCCAGATGTGATAATATTATGAACCCAGCAGCTCATCAATCCTTAGTGCGTTTTATATTGTTATTAGTATCAGAATTCGTAGTAGTATTAGTAGCTGTAACTGTTCGTTGTTAGTTTTTTTACATTTCAAACTTGTAAATGATTTGAACTGTGTGATGTTTTTCAGTATAGTTGCACTATTTAAACATTATCTGCACTTTTACAGAAGAAACGTATATGCAACTTTTCCATTTCTGCAAGGGATGGTGTTTGGATTTTTACTGTTTTTTTTAATTATTTTATGTACGGTAATTGGTATTTTATAGGAGCCTATTTGATGAAGGGTACATTTTACTTTGCATGCAGCTATCACTTGTAGCAAAAACAGTGGTGAATATGGTATTATATTTATATCGTCATTGATATCGTTATCGCAATAAATGCCAGAAAATATTGTGATATATTTTTAAGTCCATATCGCCCATCCCTAGTCTATAGAACTCGAAATGTTTTTTCCCGGTGCGACCGATTAGTACAGACCAAAACACGACCATTTTTCAGCAGCAATAATCAGCTAAATATGCAAGTCCTTTCAGTTCAGTGGCATTGTTTATGTTCAGTGTCTCAGAAATGGCCGACTTCCAGATTGATGACGTTGTAGTGTTACAAATTTATTAACATGTTTAATTTAGGTATTGAATTCAGACTCGAGACGAGCTTGGAAGACTACAGCAACGCACAGCTCGTGTTCTCAATAAAGAAACCTTCTTAAGATACAAGCCCGAGTCTCCTGGTCTTCGCTTCTGAGTCTCCTACACTTAAGAAGAAAAAGGTTTACAACAACGTGTAGTGTTTAGATGTGACGTAATGATGCAAAGACATTTCTCGAATTTCTCGAATGCTCGAATTTCCTGCAGAAAGCCACCAGTACCACTGGAATTAAAGGGGTGGTAAAACATGATTTCACTTTTCTAACTTTAGCTAGTGTGAAATGTTGCTGTTTGAGCATAAACAACATCTGCAAAGTTACAATGCTCAAAGTTCAAAGCAAAGGGAGATATTTGCTTTTAAAGAAAAGGAGTACGGCTGGTAGGGACTACACGACATTCCTCCCGGGTTAATGACATCAGCAACCCTAAAATGTACATAAACCCCGCCCCCGGTACACGCAGTCCATGTTGAGAAGAGGAAAAGTCGTTGTATAAGAGTACATTTGTGAGTCTGTCAGGGTATTGTAAATTACCTATCTTAGTTATGGTGTTATATCCAGCCCACTAGGGGGACTCACAGGAGTAATACAGGTCAGAGTAATAGCAGAGTAAAACAGTTGATTCTGATGTAAAACAAGCTGAGTGCAGTTGTTCCATGTGGCTCTTCAATAAACAGACAGAATACGATTAATTCCTCCTTGCAAATGCATACAAGACATGGTGTCAGAAGTATAAAGATTATGTAGAAATTTCATCCACCAGAAAGTTTTAACTTTGATCATCCAACGGAATGGCCAACAGAGAATGGAATGGCGGCAGAGGTTCGCGCGCTACAGGACCGCAACAAAACTGAGCAAAGAAGATAAAGAGGTACAGATATGCACTTTAATATATGCCATGGGCATTGAAGCTGAGAACATTTTCAAATCGTTCACATTTGGAGAAGAGGAAAGTGCTGAGGAGTACGAAACGGTGCTTGGAAAATATAACGAGTATTTCTTGCCGAAAAAGAACGTGATACACGAACGGGCGTGTTTTCACCAGAGAGTGCAGAGGACCGGGGAAAAAGCGGAGTGCTATATCAGAGCCCTCTACGAACTCAGTGAGAACTGTGAATTCGGTGCAAGTCGAAACGAACATATAAGAGGCAGACTTGTAGTTGGAATTCATGATAAAGAGCTTTCTAGGAGGATGCAGCTAATGACAGCACTTACCCTGGAAACTACGGTGCAGATAACGCGGCAAGCCGAGGATGTCGCGCAGCAGATTAGTCAGCAGGAGGGTCAGTCGACAAACAGCGTGCACGAGGTAGCCTCCAGGCGTTCATCAAAGGCGGCAAATCGGCCCTGGACGAAAGAGAAATATAAAAGAGCTGGTCACAAAACAGAAAACGAGTGTAGCAGGTGTGGTAAGACAAGACAGGTGTGGTTAAATACATAGTCATCTGTGTTATGTTAGGTTACTGAGTTTTAGCCACAAGATAGACAGAATTGTGCCCTGGAGTATTAGACTAAGAGAGGGAGGTGTCAGGGTATTGTAAATTACCTATCTTAGTTATGGTGTTATATCCAGCCCACTAGGGGGACTCACAGGAGTAATACAGGTCAGAGTAATAGCAGAGTAAAACAGTTGATTCTGATGTAAAACAAGCTGAGTGCAGTTGTTCCATGTGGCTCTTCAATAAACAGACAGAATACGATTAATGCCTCCTTGCAAATGCATACAAGACAAGTCAGCTCAAACTTTAGCATCCTTCTTTTCACATGCAATAAAAAGTCACTCTGTGTGCATCTCACAACAGTTCCTATACGAGCGATTTATAGATTATCATGACAGAATATGCTAATTGAAGATAGTTAACTCCACATCAGCAACATAAATTCATCAACTAACCATTCAGAGACGTCCTGTTGCATTCTACATGTCACTTCTTCTTGAGTCTCTCCATCTTTGTCTGACTCTGTTTTAACATTAAAGGCAGAACAGTTTCTGTCATTTTAGTGTGTCTGCGTGAGGTAATAGCAGCTGCTAACACACAAGAGCTCTTGAAACCCCGCCCTCTGAGGCAGCTCATTTGCATTTAAAGGGCCAGGCACAAAACGGTGCGTTTTTGCTAACCCTCAAAAAGTGACAACTTTAACATGCTATATAAAAATATCTGTGGGGTATTTTGTGCTAAAACTTCACACACACACTCTGGGGACATCAGAGATTTATTTTACATCTTGTGAAAAGGGCATTTTACCACCCCTTTAAAAACATTATTACAAGCTTACCATTTTGAATCGAGCTAAGACAAGCAGATAGTTTTGAACACTGGCTGGTTATGTACTTGGTCAAAAAATTTATTTTGGATAATTTGTTATCCAAAAAAGTTATGGAATGCAGCTTTAATTTATTCAGCAGATAAACTGCCATTATTATGTAGCTTTCAGTTCACTGTAAAGCATTATCTATTGTGAAGGGTCATTTATTTGGTTGTTGTAGCACTGTGCTGGAATTTATTTTCAAGGAAGTACCATACTATGGTTCTTTCTCATAACTAAAAAAAGATTATCCTACTGCTCAGAAAACACATGTCTATTAATCGGGTAGGCCTATAGTAACAGTAATGTCTTCAGCTTGTCAGCTTGAGATCCTTTCCATCTAAATTGGTTATATCTCTTAAGCCGAGTAGGGATGTTCTATGAGCAGTAGAATAATCTCTCTCTCTCTCTCTCTCTCTCTCTCTCTCTCTCTCTCTCTCTCTCTCTCTCTCTCTCTCTCTCTCTCTCTTTTAGTTATGAGAAAGAGAAAAAAACATATTCATCTGAAAAGTCACGTAGAGCAAAAGCACAACTAAAGCAATGTTCTTCCGCAAAATGCATGCAGTTTGTTTTTTTAACTGCCAAAAGTTACATGGTGTACCTTCAGCATTTAGTAATGTATTAACTCACATAAAATAACAGTGAGCAAATTTTTTTTCCTTACAACATTTAATAATTGTTGTCAATGTCAGTTAATAAAAATACAATTGTGCATTGTTCTTGTTAGTTAACGGTACATAACAAATATTAACAAATACAACTTTTATTTTTAAAAATGTATTAGTAAATGTTGAAACTAACATTAATCAAGACTATTAAATGCTGTAACATTATTGTTCCTTGTTAGTTTGTTAACTGATACAATATAACATATAACAGTTATTATAAAGTGTAACAAAAAATATCATCATTTACTCACCTTCACCCTTTACCGAAACTTTCAAGCTACAAACATATATATATATATATATATATATATATATATATATATATTGAATTGATCAAAAGTGATAGTAGAGACTTTTACATTGTAAAATTCTATTTTAAGTAAATGCTGTTTTTTTTACATTCTATTGATCAAAGAATCCTAAAAAAAGTATTACAGTCTCCACAAAAACATTGAGCAGCACAATTGTTTTCAACACTGATAATAATAAGAGATGTTTCTTGAGCAGCAAATCAGCATATTAAACTGATTTCTGAAGGATCATGTGACACTAAAGACTGGATTAATTACCATCACAGAAATAAATGACATTTTAAAGCATATTAAAATAGAAAACAGTTAGCCTACTTTAAATTGTAATACATTTCCGTTTTAAAAATATTTGTCATCAAATTGCATGCAGCTTTGTGAGCATTCTTTTTAAAAACATTTTAAAAAATCTTATCGGCCCAAAACCTTTGAACGATAGTGTATGAGATTTGTGGAATTGATTCAAAAGTAAGCTCTGAGCAAAGCTATCAGCAAGTGTTGTGTCACATGGGATTGTTGGGTATTGCTTGCAAACAAACATAAAAAGAACATGACAAGTAACCAGTGTTTTTGCAGTTATTTTAAATGTATCACCCTGTGAAAAAAAAAAAAGTGCAGTTTGCTGTGCATGGGCAAAATATGAACCCATGTGAACATCATGCAACTGGTTTTGTGTGAAATGTTTCTCTCCTAAACATCTCTCCTCTGGGTCTTTTCACCAGAGCGAACTACAGTAAAACGGTCGATTATTAGTTGTGTCTCATCTTTTCCCCTGACCCGTAATAGATTGCTGAGTCCCTAACATCTCTGAACTTGGCAGCAATACAGAAAAGAAAAAAGAAAATATTTCTTGTTCTGCTTTGTATTTTTCCCTTGATTAGCTGTTTAAGTGCATTTATGTCTATTTCTGCCATTTTTTTTCTCCTCACACAACAGAATCTTTGCTTTGAAATTGTCTTCCCATTAGGGCCGTAAAGCACCGAAGCGCCATTCTTCAGTAGAGACTTCGCTTAGGTTGCCCTAGATCTGTCCATTTACTTCCCTTTTAAAACAAATAGATGAGTTTAGGAAGTGCTGCTTCTTTAAATATACAATACCTCAACACGTTCATTATGTAATGCATGCACGAAGAATTACTTTTTTTTCCATCCATTATGCAAACTGCTTTTTTAACGACGTCCCTGGCCTTGTATTATACTTTTCCCACAATTGTTTTCGGTTTGTAAATAATGTAATGCAGCCTTGATGAAGAGGAGTAGCCATAAGCTATGCAATAATAATGAACTTTGGGAGCTGGCTTGTGCAGAACTGAAATAATTCTGTTTGAGGATGACTGTTAAATATCTACAGCTGTCGAATTGCATCTACAGGGAGTCTGTTAGATAAAAGAATGCATGTGGTTTATTTATTTCACAAACCGTCAGCTGCTCTGAAATCCTTGTGATACTTTGACTTTATTTTGAGAAGAAAGAAAACAAGATAATGGGGGGTATGTAACCATTTTTGTGTGCTGATTTTACATTACCAGCATTTATCTGAATCATTAATCCATCTGGCAAAAAAAAAAGCTGATGAATTCATTTTACTGTGGAATATGCATTTGAAAACGGAGGCCTCATGAGTTATGCAAAACATTTTCTTATCAAGTTAGGCTCAAAATGAGGCAATAGCTATGCTGTTCTTTGAAAAAAAAAAAAAAGAAAGACTTTGCCCTAAACGGAGACCTCTGTTTGGCTGTTATTATTGACTCTTTAGGAAAATGTTGACTGTTATTGACTATAACTCGAACCTGAGTTAAGCTGACATAGTCTTTAGTCTCAATTTTGATGTTGCAGCTCTTTTGTGTTTTGATTGACAGCTATGACAGTTGATTTATTATATATGTTTTTACCTTTTGTTTAATAATTTTTAACTAAGATTTTGGGTATAGAAAACCCTGTAACACCTTTGTTGTTCCCGTTCAAAAATGACCGGGCTTTTAAAAATTCCTTGTAAATCATTTGTTATGCTATATTATCACCAAATATCGTCAGCTTGTTTTCTTTTAATTAGGACAGGTTTTGTGTTTCTTTCTGAACTGATTGATCATAGGCCTCATTGCTCTGAGCTTATGCACATCAGTTTTTGAGTGAAAAAAGCATTATTTGTGGATAATTTTATCAATATTCAACAAAATATGGAAAAAATGTGCACTATCTCTGTGAAAAAGAAAGCATACTATTAACAAAAATAATAGTTTGTTTGTGTATATGAATGTGTGTTTGTGTGTGTGTGGGTGGGTGCAGGGGCGTCGGACTGGGGGTAAAACCAGTACTGATTACCAGGGCCCCAAGGGGATGAAGGGCCCTTGAAAAGTCTGGAATACAGACATCCCAATTCTCCCGGAAGTTTGATAGCGTCTCCCTGATGCCCGCAAATTAGTTAAAATCTCCCGGAATCTAGAAGGCGAATGCGAGACAGAACATCTGTGCGCATAACATACATAGCGCGTGCGCAATCCAACCCCCCCCCCCCACCCCACGTCAACAATCCAAAAAGTATTTTATTTGGAACATAGGGGCCCATCAGGACTGACTATACATAGGGCCCGGGATCTTGTGCTACGCCCCTGGGTGGGTGTGCAGTAGCGTGATGCATGTATCCTCACACACAGGTCCGAGGCCTTTATCTTTGCAAGCACGCATGTATATGTGTGAACATGAACATTATGAACATGCTTCTAAACACTAAATGATTCTCTTATATTTACGATCTCGCCCATTCATTTCCAATGGATGGTCATTTTTGACCAATAACGTCTTGAAACTTGTGGCGATGAATATGTATTCTCTTGGGAATGCTTGTTTTGGCTCTGCTCGCTCTCCTGCAAATCTGCATTTGAATTCTTCATACCAATGGTTTTCCTCTGGCACATTGTGTGCATGCGTATACAGTTTTTTGGATGTAGGACTTGTTCAGCCAACACATATTTTTCACTTCGACTTGATAGATTGACTGAGCACGCAATTAAATGAGTTTGGTGAATATACATTTTTAATTCTAAGTGAAGTTCCGATTAGTACAATGCATCTTAATTTTAAATGAAGCTATGATTAGTAGACGTGAAGAGAGGTGTTACATGCGCTCTCTTCGACTTGTTAAAGACCACGTTTGCTGGATCATTTGCAGAGGTTTCACAGTACACGATGGAAGGCCTGCCAAGAGAGCATTACAATAGTCCAGTCTGGAAAGAACAAGAGGTTGGACAAGAAGTTTTGTTGCATTCTATGATAGGAAGGGATGATCTTCCTAATGTTGTATAAGGCAAATCTGCAGGACCGGGCAATTCTAGCAATGTGGCCTGTGGAATTTAACTGATCATTGATCACAACTTCAAGGTTCCTGGCTGTCCTGAATGGAGTTATGGTTGACGACCCCAGCTGAATGGAGAAGTTGTGATTAAGTGTTGGGTTGGCTGAGACCAGCGCTGTTCACTGTAAAAAGTATACAGTAATAAAGTATTTACAAATCATTTACAAACTATTAGTTTATAGGTAATAATTAATAGTTTTTAATACATTAATAGACTATATACAAACAATAAGTTCTTCGTTCATTCACTGTAATTAGCAAATTATTATAGTTTAATTAGCTCATGTATAAAAATCTAGATAATGCTTTAACAGCGTATTAACTGTAAATAGTTCTCACTTTAGATTAGGTCAGGGAATATTGGGAAATGTACTTTCAAACCAACCTTTATTAGACATTGATTGCATTCGTATTAAGAGTCCCTTTAAACGTTTACAAATATATTAAGCCTATCCACAAAGCTAAACATAACCACTTAAAAAAACATAATGTTGTCAATATGAAAAGCATACAAATACTCATTAGAGCACATTGTTAAAATTCGTCAGTTAGGATCAGGGGTAGGTTTAGGGGATAGAATATACAGTTTGTACAGTAAAATTTTGAAAACATTAAAACCCACATGTGTGTGTGTGTGTGTGTGCTCAATGTATTTGTCATCATTTTAAGGAACACTTAATATGAATGCAATTAATGTCCAATAACGGTTGGTTTAAAGCATTTAATGACATTTTCAGATTTTCCGTGACATAATCTTAAGTGAGAACTATTTATGTCACCTTCATTTATATAGCGCTTTTAACAATATAGATTGTTTCAAAGATGCAGATATTTCCCTGCGGTTTGGCCTCTCATTTACGCGAAAACCCCGTTTTTATCACAGAAAAAGTATTGGTTACCTAACGTAACCTCGGTTCTCTCTAGAAGAGGGAACGAGTATTGCGTAAGTTAGCTTACGCTACGGGAAAGATTCATCTTCTCGAGATATTGAAGCCAAAAATTATCCTTAATTTTGTATTCATTGTCAACGCAGTGCAGCAGCTAGCAGACCTAGAGCAGGCTGTCTAGCGTGCTCATAGGCTGCCCTGCGGGAACTGCAGCAGCCTACCACTGAGCCCGACGTGACGTCACGTCCAATGAAGGGCGCTCGCGCCTTCACAGCGTCAAAGCCCGCCAGAATGGGCGTGGCTTAGCGTATATAAGCGGCGTCGCCGGTCTGTATAAGCATACAGCACATACCAAATAGTGCAGCTCAACCAGAAGAGCTAGTATACGTGAGAGTAGCCTGCGCACGAACATATCTGGACAGAACGTACATCTCACTTAAACTGACAGAAGTTTTGCCTGCAGAGCGGGAACTTCCAGGTTATAAAACCTGACAAAGGTGGACGGGGAGGCCCAGCCCGCCGCCACACATATGTCATGAATAGAAATTCCGCTGGACCATGCCCACGATGAAGCCATCCCTCTGATGGAATGAGCCCTGATGCCCAGGGGGCATTGCAGACCTGTCGACGCGTAAGCGGCTGCTATAGCGTCCACAATACATCTGGATAAGCTTTGTTTCGAGGCGGTGAGACCCTTGGTGCGCTCACCAAACGAAACGAAAAGCTGCTCCGAGCGCCTGAAAGGGGCGGAGCGCGCAGTGTAAACCCTCAGCGCCCTGACTGGGCAGAGGAGATTAATGTCGCTCTCGCTATCGAATGAAGGCAGAGCCGAAAGCGAAATGACCTGCGCTCTGAATTGAGTGCCAATCACTTTAGGAACATAGCCATGTCTAGGTTTGAGGATGACTTTTGAGTCATTTGGCCCGAACTCGAGACACGTGGCGCTGACAGACAGCGCGAGTAAGTCCCCCACACGTTTCACTGATGACAGGGCTGTCAGGAAAACGGTTTTGAGTGATAGGTACTTCAATTCCACGGAATGTAGTGGTTCAAAAGGGGAAGCTTTCAGGGCCTCGAGGACCAGCGAAAGATCCCACATAGGAACCGACGGGGGGCGCGGAGGGTTCATCCTTCTAGCTCCTCTAAGGAAGCGGATGACAAGCTCGTTTTTTCCCTAGTGACCGGCCGTGCGTCGGCTCAGCGAACGCAGCAACGGCCGCCACATAGACCTTGAGCGTGGATGGGGATCTCCCCTTATCCAACAGCTCCTGTAGGAAACAGAGCAGCCGAGAGACCCCACACGTCCGTGGGTCCAAGCTTTTGTCGGTGCACCATTTGGAGAACAGAGACCATTTAGACGCGTAAAGCTTTCTAGTAGAGGGAGCTCTAGACTGCGTGATCGTGTTCATCACTCCTTCTGGCAGGGCAGCGGGTACCCGTTGATCACCCAAGCGTGCAGAGACCAGCGCTCTGGATGGGGATGCCAGATCGAGCCGCGAGCTTGCGAGAGGAGATCCGTTCTCACCGGAATCGGCCACGGGGCTGTTAGTGACAGCCGCGTCAGCTCCGGGAACCAAATCTGATTCTCCCAGCGCGGGGCAATGAGGAGCACCGAGTGGCGCGTTTCCCTGATTCTCTTGATTACCTGCGGTAGCAGAGAGATCGGAGGGAAGGCATACAGAGGGCGGCTGGGCCAGACTTGGGCCAGCGCGTCCTCGTTCTTCGAAAAGAACATTGGGCAGTGAGCGTTGTCTTTTGACGCAAACAGGTCGACTTCCGCTTTGCCGAATAGGCGCCATAATTTCTGGAACGTTTGGGGGTGCAGGGACCATTCCCCTGGGGGAACGTTGTCCCTGGATAGTTTGTCTGGGCCGTCATTCAGGTGGCCTGGCACATGTGCAGCTCTCAGCGAGCGCAGGTGATGCTGAGACCACGTGAGGAGGCGCTCTGTCAGATCGCAGAGGTTCCTGGATCTGACGCCGCCCTGACGGTTCACGTAGGAAACCACTGACATGTTGTCTGATCGGACTAGAACATGGTGGTCCTGTATGAGCGGGAGGAAACGCTTCAGCGCGTTCTCGACCGCTATCATTTCCAGACAGTTTATGTGAAGGAGCTTCTCCTGGTCTGACCACAGGCCAAAGACCGGTCTGCCCTCGAAGAGCGCACCCCAACCTGTGTTGGACGCATCTGTCGAGATGACCTTTCGGTACGAGACCGTTCCCATCATAACACCCCGCTGATACCAGTCGGCTGTTAACCAGGGCTGCAGAGCCGTAATACAGGTCTGAGTCACTCTGATTCTAACGCAGCCAGCAGCCCAAGCTCGGCGAGACACACGAGGATTGAGCCACCGTTGGAGCGGGCGCATGCGCAGCAAGCCCAGTTGAAGCACTGCTGCAGCTGAGGCCATACAGCCCAGCATCCTCTGGAATGTCTTCAGAGGGATGATGCTGCCCTTCCGGAAAGACGCGGCTAGGTATCGAACACGGCGCGCGTGCTGTGTCGATAAACGAGCCGTCATGGCCACAGAGTCCAGTTCTATTCCTAGAAAGGAAATTGACTGACTGGGCACTAATGAGCTCTTGGTCCAGTTGACCGTGAGACCCAAACTTTCCATGTGACTGAGGAGCACAGTTCTGTGAGATAGCAGTTCTGCCTCTGACTGTGCCAAGATCAGCCAGTTGTCCAGATAGTTCAGAATTCGCAACCCCTGATTGCTCAAGGGGGCGAGAGCCGCATCCATGCACTTCGTAAATGTACGGGGTGCCAGGGACAAGCCGAACGGCAGGACGGTGTATTGATAAACCTGACCGTCGAAGGCGAATCTCAAGAATGGCCTGTGACGGGGTATTATCTGAATCTGGAAATAGGATCTGAATCTGAATTTATCTGATATTATCTGAATCTTTCAGATCGAGAGAAATAAACCAGTCCCTCGGCCGAACGTGCGCGAGCATTTTCCTGGTTGTAAGCATTTTGAACGGTCTTTTCATAAGCACCTTGTTCAAACGTCTCAGATCTAAGATGGGTCTGAGGGCTCCGTCCTTCTTGGGTACGAGAAAATAACGGCTGTAGAAGCCTGAATCGCTCAGAGAAGGCGGTACCAGCTCTATGGCCCCTTTGCACAGCAGCTTCGCTATTTCTGCACGAAGTAGATGTGCTTCTTCTGCATTCACAGTTGTCGTGGTCCGCGCCTGAAAGCGTGGGGGACGGCGAGTGAACTGAAGCGAATAGCCGTGCCTTATTGTGCTCAGCACCCATTCTGAAACCCCCGGAATGACTTCCCATGCTTTTATATATGTAGCTAGGGGGCGAATGGTCTCCGGGTTCTGACCGCCGCATATTGCGGGCGTGAGAAACTGAACCGGAGGTGTGGGCGCAGCGCGCGCGCCCTCGGTGCTCGCAGGCGGCAGCTCGCTGACTGCCGTGACGGGCTGATACATAAGAGGCGTCCCGATTGCCGTGAACGGGGAGCGCCCTTCTATCAATTCGTGATGTGCGAGCGGAGCCTTGGGCGGAGTATATGTTAGTAAGCGTGAGCGCTCTTGTGCGGGCACGAGACTTACACATAAATTTGACGACCCGGTCGCTTTGGACGGGGAGCGTTTTATGATCGCCCTGCGTTTTGTGACAACGCTTAAATGCATGGGCCGCGCTCAGGGAGAGGCTTGTGTTAGTAAGCGTGAGCGCTCGCCGGCGGGCACGTGAGTGACTTACGTTCATAACCTGACTGAATACACTTCTTACATTCAACACTCGAGCAGCTTTTGCCTGCTTAATGAGAGTGGGCTTTGTGAATGACACGGGAAGTGTTGTGCTTGTGTGTAGGGGTAAACACTGGGAAGTGGGCACTTTCTCTACACCTAAAACACCCTCGGCGTGAGCCGGATAACCAGAAATTATACTCTTTATTAGATTTCTCTGGGTCGCCGTGAAAACGGCGTTTGTGTGCAGGCGAGAGGGTTTTTCTACCGGCTCGTTGCCTGCTAAATGAACCACTGCAGTAGCCTGTTTGAAGGGGACTGACAGGGAGAAAAGCTTTGACGGCGGTCCGGCCGCAACGGGACTCGGCCGCCTTTTCCTTCCTGTTGATGTTAGAAAGGCTTCGCGTGCTCGGGCTTCAGCGCGATCTTTTGCCGAGACCCTCTGGTGGGCGGCGGTCTGTGACGGCTGTCCGAGCGCGACCTAGGGCGGCCGCCCTGGCGTCGCTGCGAGTGCTGGCTAGGCTGCGATGGGCGCTGAGTGGCAGTTCGTGCAGGCGGCGGGTCACGTGAGCGGCCTGAAGCGGAACTCGAACGCCGAGGCAGGAAGAGATTCATGGCCTGCGTGGTCTTTTGAACCTCCGAGAAGCGGTCGACGAGCCGCTCACCGCTGGGCCGAAGAGACCGGTAGGGGAAAGAGGCACGTTGAGGAAGGTGGAACAGCAATCCTTAGTGGCCCGTTCCTCGGCCTCGGATGACTGAAGGTGGTGAAGACGGCCGGCTTCTTCAAGCGCTGTCCTAAGCTGGCTAGTCGCTTCTTCGACGGCAGCGGCTTCTCTCTAGATCCAGCGATGCGAAGAGCCTCGCTGAAGAGATGAAAATCAGAGAATACAGCCTACGAGCCCTGCTTATATACGCTAAGCCATGCCCATTCTGGCACGCCATTCGGCTCAGTGGTAGGCTGCTGCAGTTCCCGCAGGGCAGCCTATGAGCACGATGGACAGCCTGCTCTAGGTCTGCTAGCTGCTGCACTGCGTTGACAATGAATACAAAATTAAGGATAATTTTTGGCTTCAATATCTCGAGAAGATGAATCTTTCCCGTAGCGTAAGCTAACTTACGCAATACGAGAGAACCTCTCGTAAGAGAACGATTATTTCTAAAAACTTCGGTCAAAGTGGAGATTTCTGATAACACCGGTTATGTGTTGCCATTAGGGGTGTAACGATACACGTATTCGTATTGAACCGTTCGGTACGAGGCTTTCGGTTCGGTATTCGGTACGCATTTTTGAACCGAACGGTTCGTTTGACCATTTTTCCTGCCGACCAAAACTTCGTTATTTCAAATGTAGGCGCGTCGCGCGTGGCAAGCGCGCTCATAATGTGAGAGACGCTGGCGTGACCACAACATTGCCCAACATCAAATGGCAAATGTAATGTAAGCGGAACGAAACTGAGCTACTCGTTTATTGTGTGGTTGACTGACCGTTTATCAGTCTGGGCCAATGCAGCGCGAGCCGATCTTATTCAAGCAGCACTGTTACTACACAGCGCTGAGACATCCAGTAAAGAAAGCATTTGACTTCGCCACTTAAATAATAACATCGCTGCGAGATCTAGTGAGAAACATTCGCATTTCTCCGTTATTAACGGATCAAACAGCGCTGACGTGGAAACCAGGAAGAAACATTGTGCCATGAATGAACTATCAGTGTCCACAGATCAGCAATATTCACCATGGATTTACTTTAGTAACACTACTAACTGTAACCATGGAAGTTTGGCAGGAATAGTAGGCTATAATGCTTTCAAGTAACATCACGTCGGTTTTATTTTGACATTATGAATACAATTGCTGCCCTCAAATGTTAATCTGAACTAAAATAAACCTACTACAATATTACATTTAATTTTGTCCAAGGAGCTGTTTTGTTTTATATGCTCCTAAGAAAAGTCAAGTATAGCTCCATCATTGCTCAAAGTTAAAAAATATCATACTTTATGATGTTAGTTTTAAGAAAAATATAATAAAAAAAATAAAATCAAGGAAATTTCTCTGGCATTTCTTTCTTTTTGCTGTATCGGAAACGTACCGTACCGAACCGAACCGTGACACCAGTGTATCGTATTGAACCGAACCGTGAATTTTGTGAACCGTTACACCCCTAGTTGCCATGTCAAAGAAACGGGGTTTTAGGTTCTCAAACGTCACATTATGCGCCAGAAAATGCTTAAGGTCATGTGAGTGCCCAGTTTGGCATAGTTATGATGGACACCATTGTGCATTTTATATAAATGTATTGTTTTGCTAGAAATTATATGTATTTAAATGTCTGAAACCTAAATTAAACATTATGTGGTTAAAAACACTGAATAGTTGTGATATATGACAAGCACAAAGTGTTATTGTTTGATTAGCTCATATATAAAGACTTAGATAATGTTGTTATCAACCTATTAACCATAATATATATATATATATATATATATATATATATATATATATATATTATGGTTAACAGGTTGTTAACAACGCATTATCTAACTCTTTATATATGAGCTAATCAAACAACACTGTTAATTATGTTGACAATGAATGAAGAACTCACTATTTGTATATTAGTCTATTAATGAGTTAACTACAGGTCACAAACTATTAATTTACTAGAATGGAATAGTTTTCAAATTATTTATGTGCGTTGTTACTGTATACTTATCAAGTGTTACTGTTGTTTTCAATAGAAAAATATATATTTAAAATATTTAGGCTAGTTTACACCTTAATTTTTTTTTTTTTTGTAGACAGGGAAATAAGTCCACTTTGTGTAAACGAGACCGGACCATAAGCTGGACTGAAGTGTGTGTATATGTATTGGAGGTAATGAGGGTGATGATGAGGTGCAGGTGTGAGTGATGGTGAATGATGTGCAGGTGGGAGCCAAGGAGGGTGATGGGAGATGTAGTGCAGATCTTTGACAGTGTTCAGTTTATTCAGATATTTTAGAGCAAAAATAATATTCAACGCATGTCTTAGAGATAATATATAAAGGGCTTTCGCACCGGAGGAACCTTTTCATAGTTCCTAGGACTATTGGTGGATTCGGATTTTGGCGTGGTCGCACCGCAGGAACTAGGAACAATTTTAGTTCTAGGAACTCTTTTTGGAGGAACTAATTTAGTTCCTACTTCGGAGTAGGGTCTAAACCAGCACAATAGGAACTACCAGTGACGTATTATACGCTGATTGGCCGAACGCATGCGAAACACCAGCACCCACCATTTTTAAAAAGGCTGTGTAAACACCATAGACCGTAAAGGTAAACACACACATTTACACCCTAAATATTTACCTCACAAACTAACTCTACGAACATGAAAAACAGTGATATATGGGTCTCCTTTACGCTAAGGAGAAAATCCAACGCAACTTTGAGGGGGAAGCGAAACCTGATTATGTATTTCTGCTCAGGTAGCAACACTGGACATCCACCATACGGCATACGCTAATAACTTTTCATCACTGTCTACTTTCTATGTATAACAGTCCTATGTAATAACATATTAAATACAGATCGTAAACTAATGAACACTGAGAATGCAAGCACTGTGTACTCAGCCTCATGTGAAAAGTGTGAAACTAATTGTGCGTATTTGGTAAGTATAAAATGCTAGCTATGAAATTAGCCTAAGACTGCAATTATATTCCAGGAGTCTGCCATTTTATTCCAAAAATGTTTAAAATATAATTTCTACAACAGTAATTTCCTCCACATTATGATAATAATACAATATACATATTGAGGTTACATGTTTTTTTAGAAAAAAAGTTACTTCAGACAACATAAAAAAATTACAGTATCTAAATTGCATGTCCATTGTTGCATGTCAAATGATGCATGTCCATTGTTGCACACTCTTTAGATAAATTAAATACAAAAGTGCAAAGTAGTTTATTTTCTAAACATCTATAGTGTCAAATGAGCCAGCTGAAGAAATAGCCACATATCACCATTCATTGACCATAAAGACTTATATTTATTAAGAAGCCTATATACAGTATATATATATTTGTTGTTGGTTGAGAATAAAAAAAGAATAAGCAACATTTTATCGAGCTGCATAAATCAAGAGTGCCATTTCCAAGAATTAGCATTCTGTCTAACTACTCTAGTGTCTACTGTCATATATATTTTTTTAGCCTCCTTCAATTGTTTATTTCTATATTTTTGCAGCTGAAAAGAACCAAGCTTTAGGGAGAAGGAAAGAATGAATGTTTATACTTCCTGTCAGACATACTTTTTCTTTTCTGCTTGACAAACTTGATTTTACAATGCAAAATATGCAATATGCGCAGCATTTGGATCCATGAATCACTACGGAAAAGAACTGTCATCTCGCACCATGAGCGCCCGCAACCGCTCCGTGGAAGAGACAGAGAGAGAAATAGATGCATAGAGAAATAGAAAATGAAAAGGAGAGAGAATGGAAATCTGGAGCAGGCGTAGGTGGTGTTTAGAGGAATAAATAATTCAGCATCGAGCTGATAGATTGTGTATTTCTACAGTTACTGTGAAAGGTAGCAAAGTAAGAAACAATGATTTTCAAATAAGGACTAATATTATTGACTTTTAGAAATTAAGAAACAGTGGTTTCAAGAAGCAAACGTTTCAAAGGCCATTCAAATCCCTAAACTAACGAGAACTGAGGTTTTGAAGAACGACTTGAAAATGGTATGAATAGTGGACTGATAGGTGAAATAGTTGAGTTGAGTTGCAAATACAAAACGGCCAGACTGACTCACCCGTCTTCACTAAAACACTTACGTGAAGCACAAAAGTGCTTTTGAACAAAATATGAAAATTGATTTCAGTCTTTGGATCGTTTTTGACAAAAACTGTTCATTTTCTATGCAGAACTTTATTTTTATTCCAGGGTTACTTTCTTGTAAGTGCTGAGAATGTTCATTTCCACTGAGTGGCTTGACAGGTCGAAAAGCATTGATACCAGTGGATGAAGTATTGAAGTATTGTACTCATGTCATTTAGATGTATTCAATGGCTGATAACATTATAGCCCGATGTAAAGGGCTTTTCTTACATTGGACTTTGCCTACTGCACCTCAATAACAATGCAATGAAATATGTGGCCTGCTGCTATTAGCCTCCACTTATCTCCAGAATATAAACATTTTTGAATATTTTTAATGGAATTTTAACCAGAATTTGCTTTACTTTAACGAAAAACAACAGGCAGATGTAACACTCTAAGAGTTTGTACTTAAACATTTCTGAAAATAGAAACATATACGTTTAAATACGAGACAACAGTCACAGAAATACCGCAGGCAAAAAGGGTCCATTGTCTATGGTCAATAGAGTAGTATGATACATGTACAGCTGTCTGTTGGTCCACGTGGCAAATTTGCATGACCAACAGAACCCAATACGAAATCTGTGTGGGAAAATCTTTCGCCCTCCCGCTAAAATCCTATTGCGTGGATTCCCACTCTTAAAAGTTTCCAAAATGTGTTTTTCATGATGATGCCATAGAAGAACCATTTTAGTTCCCCCAAAGAACCTTTCAGTGAACCATTCCAGTGTTTCCCACAGGATTTTGTAAAAAACCGTAGTGGGTGGACCTCGATCCTCTAGGGGGGTCCGGGGGTATGTTTGTGTTTAGGTAAATGTTTGTACATTTTAAAATTAAATTCAATCTGGTGCACTTTAACAGTTCAAAATTAAGAGCTCCAACTCCAAAGTCTGTGCATTGACTTGTATCTGAACTTTAAAGGGGATTCAAACCTTTTTTCTAGTTGTGATATAGTGTCTCAGTCTACATTACACTACATAATAATAATAATAATAATAATGTTGTTATAATATTATTCCTAGGACTGTCACGGGTGGTTGCTGGCAGACAGACGAGGAAGACGGATAATATCCAACACAAAGGTTTATTAATAAGAGATCCAAAATAACGTGAATGTGACAATGACAGTACTAGCTATTTATTTGAAAACAAATGCACTGAAAAATAAATAAAACTTTCACAATTAGTTTTGTTTCAATTTCCATACATGCAAGAGATAAACCCATGACCTTTTATTTTGACGGACACTGCAGTTGAGCTTTTATTTTGGCGGAAAACAAGTTTACAAACGCATCTCATTACAAGTCTAGTGAAATGTGAAACGTCAACTGTGCAAATGTGAAAATGCGTAACTGTGTTCCCAAATGCACGCTAAATTCAGCACATGCACAGATGGAGTTCACTGCATTCATTGACTGTGAACTCAGGCTGTTGCTTATCATTAATATATTGTAAATAAAGTGGTAAAAAAAAAATTCACAAACAAAGCACTCACACCGCTTCATAAAATTGAGGTTAAACCACCAGAGTCACGTGGATTACTTTTATAATGTCTTTACTACATTTATGGGGCCAGAAAATGGTAGTTGTGTATACTGTCAGTGGAGGGACAGAAATCTCTCAGATTTCATTAAAAAGATCTTCATTTGTGTTCCAAAAATGAACGAAAGACTTACGGGTTTGGAACGATATGAGGGTGAGTAGTTAATGACAGATTTTTATTTTTTTTTGGATGAACTATCCCTTTAACTAATAATGTCAACAAATGAAACATCTACGGTTACGTATGTAACCCTCGTTCCCTGAGTAGGGAACGGAGACGTTACGTCGGATGACGACGAATGGGGTTTCGCTTAGAAAGCCTATCAACTTCGAGTATTACAAAATGAGCCAATGGCAAAGAAATGCCATGGGTCTGCGGAATTTGCATGACGTAACTCCGCCCTACCTCGTGGGTATAAAAGGAGGAAGTCCGCAACAGCAGTTTATGTTTCTTCGCTGAGGAGCCAAGACTGAGCTCAGGCGATCCCCGCGGTACAGCGGAAAGTGGCAGGCAGACGTAACGTCTCCGTTCCCTACTCAGGGAACGAGGGTTACATACGTAACCGTAGACGTTCCCTTTCGTTGTCACTCCGAGTTACGTCGGATGACGACGAATGGGATTACCAGTCTAATCACGCCACCTTCTCAGCTGTCTTCCAGTGCCCTGCGTAAACAGAGATCCCTGTCATAGATGGACGAAGGACTCCATTTAACACAGGAATACCAAGGTACACTGGGAAGCATATCCCAAGCTAGGGGAAGTATGCAATTAATGCCAACCCAGAGGGGGGGACTTAGAGAATACACATATGACCCGAAGGAAGCATATGGAGAACACTGGGGTGTCCAGCCGCAGGTGGAATATGTCAACCCCAGGGGTGGCAAGGTGGCTTGCCAAGGGAAAGACACATGCTCAGAGAGGCTTACAGTGGAAATACACATGTGGGGGTCGCTCAAGGGAGGGACCATGCACACGGGAGGCACCTAGCCGACACGCAGGCAAGAGACACTGGCGCCGACGTCAGGAGTAATGGAGGAGCTCAGGGCTTTCGGGGAAGCTCACCTGAGGAGAATATGGCACGTATCCAGTCCGTGGAGTGGAATGGCGAGCAAGCGAAGACACCTGAGCGGGTCCGGTAATAGCTAGTTGAAGCGAGTACATGAGAGGACACTGGCTCCACTCGGAGATTACAGAATCTGGCGAATGTGTTAGGTGCTGCCCAGCCTGCAGCTCTGCAGATGTCTGGTAGCGAGGCGCCATGCGCTAGAGCCCAAGAGGATGCCACACTCCGGGTGGAGTGGGCCGTCACACCAAGGGGGCACGGTCGACCTTGCTGCTGGTAGCCCAAGCAATGGCGTCCACTATCCAGTGAGACAACCTTTGCTTGGAGAGAGCCTTTCCCTTCAGCTTCCCACCATAACAGACAAAGAGCTGGTCTGAGGACCTGAAACACTGCGTCCTGTCTACATAGGCGCGAAGAGCGCGTACTGGACAGAGCAGTGCCAAGGCTGGGTCTTGCAGGTTCACCACCTGGTCCCGAAAGGGAGTGGTAGGAACCTTGGGCACATATCCGAATCACGAATTCCAGGCACGCTTCGTCGACGGAGAATGCGTGCAGGTCCCCTACCCTCTTGATGGAGGCCAGTGCAACCAGGAGCGCTGTCTTCATTGACAGGAACTTAAGCTCAACTGATTGCAGGGGCTCAAGGGGAGCACTCTTCAGGGCAGTTAGAACCACTGAGAGGTCCCAAGAGGGAACGAGAGGAGGGCGAGGAGGATTTAGTCTCCTCGCTCCTCTCAGGAACCTGATGACCAGGTCGTGCTTCCCTACCGACTTACCTTCGACCAGGTCATGGTGTGCGGCAATAGCGGCAACATAGACCTTAAGGGTGGAGGGAGACAGCCTTCACTCCACCCCTGCTGAAGGAAGGAAAGCACAACGCTGATCGAGCATCTCCGGGGGTCTTCTCGGTGAGAAGAGCACCAGTCGACGAAGAGGTTCCACTTCAACGCATAGGCGTGTCTCGTGGACGACGCTCTAGCGGAAGTGATGGTAGCCGCCACCGCTGGTGGAAGGGTACTCAAACCTACCTCGAGCCGTCCAGGAGCCACACATGGAGGCTCCAGAGATCGGGGCGAGGGTGCCACAGGGTGCCCCGTCCCTGAGAAAGGAGGTCCTTCCTCAGAGGAATGGGCCAGGGAGGTGCTGTCGCGAGGAGTACAAGTTCGGGGAACCAGGTCCGGGTGGGCCAATACGGCGCGACCAGAATGACCTGCTCCTCGTCCTCCCTGACCTTGCGCAAATTCTGCGCAAGAAGGCTCACTGGGGGAACGCATATTTGCAGCCCGGCGGCCAGCTGTGCGCCAGTGCATCCATGCCGAGAGTGCCCTCGGACAGGGAAAAATACAGGGCGCAATGGGTCGAGTCGTGAGAGGCAAACAGATCTATCTGTGCGACCCCGACCTGGTCCCAAATCAGCTGAACCGACTGGGGATGGAGTCGCCATTCTTCAGGGTGGGGCTGAAGCCGTGAGCTCGTCGGCTGCAAAGTTCAGAGCTCCGGGAATGAAAATGGCTCGAAGCGACCTCAGATGCTTCTGACTCCATAGGAGGAGGTGGCAGCCGAGTTGTGACATACGGCGGGAGCGTAGACCACCTTGACGGTTGATGTACGCTACAGTAGCGGCATTGTCTGATCGGACTAGTACGTGTTGACCCCTGAGCAACGCCGGGAAGCGGTGCAGGGCAAGGCGTACTGCCAACAACTCGAGGCATTGACATGCCATAGCCGCTGGGGTCCTGTCCAGGAGCCTGCAGCAGCATGGCAATTGCACATGTCGCCCCAGCCCGTGGTGGAGGCATCTGTTGAGACAACAACATGCCGGGAAGCTCGTTCCAGGGGGACACCCGCCCTGAGAAAACTGAGGTTCGACCACGGGGTGAAGAACTGACGGCAGGTCGGAGTAACTGGTACTCGGAGCGTGCCTTGTTGCCATGCCCACCTCGGGACTCGGTCGCGAAGCCAGAGCTGAAGCGGTCTCATATGAAGCAATCCGAGCGGCGTGACCGCGGCTGCAGATGCCATATGCCCCAGGAGCCTCTGAAACTGTTTCAGTGGAACCGCACTCTTGCCCTCGAGTTGTCTCAGGCAAGTCAGCAGTGACTGCGCGCGCGCGCTCGTAAGCTGCGCGGACATGGCGACCGAGTCGATGTCCATACTGAGAAAAGAGATCCTCTGCACGGGGCAAATGTTGCTCTTCTCCCAGTTGACCCGAAGGCCCAGACGAGCTAGGTGCCGGAGCACTAGGTCCCTGTGTTCGCAAACCTGATCTCGAGAGTGAGCTAGGATCAGCCAGTCGTCGATATAACTCAGGACGCGAACCCCGTGTTCCCGAAGGGGAACAAGGGCAGCCTCGACGACCTTCGTGAAGATGCGAGGAGACAGGGCCAGCCCGAAAGGGAGGACCGCGTACTGGTATGCCTGCCCCTCGAAAGCAAACCGAAGGAACGGTCTGTGTCGAGGAAGAATGGAGACATGAAAGTAGGCGTCCTTCAGGTCGATCGCTGCAAACCAATCCTGGGGCCGAATGCATTCGAAAACGCGTTTGGCGGTGAGCATCTTGAACGGCAGCCTGTGAAGGGAGCGGTTCAGCACGCGCAAGTCCAGGATTGGCCGTAACCCACCGGTTTTCTTGGGGACAATGAAGTAGGGGCTGTAGAAGCCAGACCTCATCTCGGCTGGACGGACAGTCTCGATTGCACCCTTCGCCAGCAGGGTTGCAATCTCTGCTCTCAAGATGGGGGCATTGCCACCGACCAAATTGGAGCGGACTCCCCTGAAGCGAGGAGGAGACCGTGCGAACTGAATCGCATAGCCGAGCCTGACGGTCCGCGCTATCCAGCGGGACAGACGGGGAAGCTCTAACCAGGTTCCCAAGAACTGAACCAGCGGGATCATGCGAACGACAGGTGTCCCCCCGGAGGGGCAGCGAAGCGGAGTAACTGGCCCAGACGTGGACGGCATAGCGGTCCGGTGTGGGGGCACAGTTAGCAACCGCGCCCTGGCAGAGGGGGCCAGGGGAGGAGCAGGCTGGTCGTCCCGCGAGGGCCTGCTCTGCCAGGGGTCTGGCGACAGAGGGGGACAGGGGAAAAGCGGTCCGTGGACGGCACGCCATGTCGACCACCTCTGGGACAGAGGGGGGCGAGGAGAGCACGGCTAGTGGGCGGCGCTCTGTGTCATCCGAGAACTCTGTGTGCTCAGAGACGGGAGAGTCAGTTCTTTGGAGAATAAGGATTCTTCCCCGGCCCTCCACCGGGGAAAGGAGTGGTCCTGCTACCAACTCCTGGAAAGAACTGAGTCCAATCTCTGAGGAGCCCCTCTCAAGAGCACCGCCTAACCCGGCGTGTAGCGGGGGGCGGGGCTGGAGAGGGCTGTGGCGTCCGACCGCGGCCTCCAGAGCCGGCCCGGGTGAACGGGCGGGGTGGGAGCCGCGGGGGGGCGCCCTCGGCGGTGGGCAGACCGAGGGACCTGAGCGGACGGCGGGGCCGTCGGGACAGAGTCAACCTCAGCCTGCTCCATCCCCGAGGAGCCCGTCTCAGGAGCGCCGCTTTACCCGGCGTGTAGCGGGGGGCGGGGCTGGAGAGGGCTGTGGCGTCCGCCCGGGGTGGGAGCCGCGGGAGGGCGCTTTCGGCGTTGGGCAGACCGAGGGATCTGAGCAGACGGCGGGGCCGTCGGGACAGAACCAACGTCACTCTTCTCATGGGCGGCTGAGAGCTGTTGGGCAAGCCCTCAACCGCACCGCCGAAGAGGCCGACCTGGGATATGGGAATGTCGGACAGACGGGTCTGTGCGACATCCAGCACATCAGACAGGTTCAGCCGCAGAATGGTGAGCATCACCTGACCCAGGGAGCGTACGGAGAGACTTTCGTCGCTCGGAGAGCAAGGTTAGTGGCGGCGCGCAGCTCAGTGAAGAGCCCTGGGTCAGTCCCGCCCTCGTGCAGGTCCATGAGCATCTGGGTCAGGTAGACCAGCAGAATGACCATGGCATGCAGTGAGGCGGCTGCCAGTCCCGTGGCGCTATAGGATCTCGCCACAAGCCTAGACGAAAAACTACAGGCCACGGACGGGTGCTTAGGATTGCGCCGAGAAGAAGCACTCTGAGGACACATAGCATCGCAACAGAGCGTTCAGCCGGGTGAACCCCAGTGTACCCATGGGCAGCGGCCCCATCGAGGGGAGGAAAGGTGGATGAGATCAGCGAGCGGTCCCTGATCTCATCATGCACGTCCGGGAAGAATGGTATTGGGGTTTGCCGTGGACGAGGGTCGGCAGCCTTACCCAAAAACCAATCGTCCCGGGAACTCGACGAGTCGTCACTTCCAGGAAAATCAAACCCACCTAGTGAAGCTGCTACAAACATAGTATCATCCTCTGTAGATTCAAATGAAACACACGGGCCACCAGAGGGTAGACCCTTGGGAATCACCTGTTCACTAGCGGGCACCGTCATTAAAGAGGGGGGCTGGGGTCGCGGACACATAGTCGGCGCCTTGTTCCAGACCGTAACCCTCAGGTCACCCTGGCCACCAGCCGAAGATCGGGGGGTGGATGAGGGGACTCTCACTCATGTGAGTTCACCGAGTCTCGACCTTAATGACGCGATGATCATGTTTCCACGGAGAAAACATGAGTCATCCACGAGCGCTGCTCTAGCATGATCAAGCCCAAACATACTAGACAACGCTCGTGCCCATCAGAGTCCGATACCAAGCTGCCGCACCATTCATTTTTTTTTTTTTTTAATGCACGGGCGAGCCGTCTTTAAAAAGACGTGCCGCGTGCGAGCTCTTTTAGTGAGAGAAAACTCAAGTGTTGAAGCACCCGGGGAGACACGCACCGACTAGCAGACCACTGCAACAGATCAGCAGGAAGCACGCGCTCGCCGTAGATCGCCGTCACACCAACACTCGAGGTACTCGTTTGTGAAGCTGACAATTCAGAGATGGCTTGTGGAGAGAAGAATAAACTTGGCTCCGAAGCGAAAACATAAACTGCTGTTGCGGACTTCCTCCTTTTATACCCACGAGGTGGGGCGGAGTTACGTCATGCAAATTCCGCAGACCCATGGCATTTCTTTGCCATTGGCTCGTTTTGTAATACTCGAAGTTGATAGGCTTTCTAAGCGAAACCCCATTCGTCGTCATCCGACGTAACTCGGAGTGACAACGAAAGGGAACCTTATTGTAAAGTGTTACCAAAAGTTCTTCATGGAACCATATGCCAATAAGGAACCTTATTGTATTGTATTATTTTATAAAACAGTATGCAATAATAACAACATATTCAGTGTGTATAGGATTATATTTATTAAAATGATAAATAGATGCTGTCTTATTCTGACATTACTAGTCCCTGTCCCTAAAGACCTCCCCCACACCTACTCCTATCTGTTAAACACTTCATTCCCACTAAATACCCATTAGACACTTTATTTCCACTTCTTGAATATTTTCTTCATTTTTATTTAAAATAAACACCTCTTCAAGCTAATATGCGATGGTATAAGGGAGAAGAATGATTTCAGGAAAAGGCAGATTCAAACTAGGTTCGACCGCATCAAAAGTTAAACCTTAATGCTTTCTAAACTGTATATCCAATCTTATAGCATTTTGGAGCTCATATATATAGTGCACCATGGTATAAGGTATTGGTATTGCATTTAAACAGAACTGAAGTGTTGTTTATTGTTTGCCCCTGTGCACACAGAGCTACAGTATATGTGTGTTTTATTGCATGCTGGGAACATCAGCAGGAAATGCAATTGTTCCTAAGACTTGGCAGGATTTTATTTTGTCCATGGGGAATTGACTGGATCATTGGATCGTTGTCATTTGCTAATTGCTGTGATCTCATGTGATTGACAGGTCGTCCTGCCCTCACACCGAAAAACAGGTCATCAAAAAAGAGATGTCATTGCCAGAGGGAGGGGATGTTATTTTGATTAAAGATTACGAGGGCACATAATGTGCACGGATAAAACATTTATAATAAATACTTCAATATTCCATTTAAAAATAGAATTATCCATTTTGATTTCATGGTGACTTTATAAAACAAGCAGTCTTGTCCTCAAATCCTATTTGTCTGGTACACTTTTTTGGAAGACATTTTTACCAAAAGCAAGAAAGCAAACCACAATTTTCAATAAAACAGTCAGTTATCCTTAGACATGCTGTCATGTTACATGCTGCTATTTTACCAACACGACCGTATTCCGTCATGTGTCCCTATGCAAGTCTTAAAGGATGAGTTATTACATGTGTTCCCATAGGAGTACACAATATCAGATGCTTTCTGCTTAGAAAAACACTGACCCACTGACATTGCAAAAAAAATTATCTTTATTAATTTAATATGGATTACTACACGAATAGCTTTCTTAACTCTTTCCCTGCCAGCGTTTTTGAAAAAAGTTGCCAGCTACCGCCTGTATTTTTGATCATTTACACATAAAGTTTCATGGCCCCCAGATTTTTTAATTTTTTTTTCGTATGAATAGTCTATTCAATATATCAAAAGAAAGAACAAACCCTCTGCTCTTTAAAAATAAAATAAAATAAATAATGCATCATGCATTATTTTTTTTTTATCAACACCTGAAGGTGGTAGTTTCATAAAAAAATAAAAATAAACAATAAACACCGGATATTTCCATCAATGGCGGGGAAGCTTTGTCTCACAAATTACGGAAATTTCTAATACAGTCTGTCTGTAGCCTGCAAGACTTCAAGTTACGACCCACTTAAAGTTACGCCCACTTCAAGTTGCTTACTGTTTTTTTTTTTTTTACTTGAAGGGTAACTAAACCCTAAACCAACTTTTTTTAGTTAATGATCTGTAAGAATGGGGCTTTATTAGTGCTGTTCATTGATTCGAGTAACTTTTTTGACATTTGGGCATAAAGTGTTTTAATTCTACAATATATGGTGTAAAAACGTCTGAGTGCTGCCCTCTTCAGGTTGAACGGTGGCTACTGCAGTTGAATTTTCCTATTGGTGGTTGCGGTGGTTCGTGACGTAAGGGGTGGGTGGTGACGTAAGCAGGTTCCAGCTCACCACGCCCTTGGTACGAGCTACCACGCCCTTGGCAGTATAAAAACCATCTTGTTTCATCAAAACCACTGTAGCGAGTCAGGAGTTGGAATTGTGAGTATTGAAAACGATCAGGATGAATTAATGAATTAACTGGACTTAAAACTCTGGTCTTGTCATATTTCATAGCTATATGGGTATCTCCCTACAACAACGTTTGTGTGCATCTTACGTCATTGCAAACGTGCACGGCGCATGGCAGAAAACACTATGTGGGTCAATAGCCTATATTGTGTTTTTTATTAATTTGGTGCTATTATGCATAGCTGAGTAAACAACACAGGTTTACTGTGTGTGAGTGTGTGTGTCTTTCCGCTGCTTGCAAAAGGAGATAGTGGATTTCCATTAATTTGTTGCCCTGATTGCACGCACTACGCGCGAATACACCGCAGGATCACTCTTGCTCGTATCCAAGGTAAATCATCAACACTATCATCCCTTATATGTGTTTTATTTAACTAAATACATCATAATCGGCTAAAACGCATGCGCAGAATACTTTTATTCCTGAACAAGTGCTTACCTGAGTCCGTGTTGCTTTCACATACACGCGAACCGCAGCACGGTTCGGGAGCAACCGAACTCAGACCACCTCCTCCAGGTAGTCTCGGGTTCGGTACCCCAGTGCGCACCCGGGACCGCATGACAGCGTTCACATTAACGAATTTTTATGCGAACCGTGCCCCGTTCCGAACTAAACTGCCAGTGTAAAAGCCCCCTCATAGTCTGACAGCAGCTGTCAATTAATCCGTCACTGTGGGTCTCAAGTGCATGCTCCCCCCGCTCAGCCCCGCCCTCGGTTCGTCCCCTCTATCTCCGCTGGGCTCTGCCCACTTTTCCAGCATTTTTCAAATATTGCCAGTGGGTGGAGTCAGGCTCTGACCAGGGGTTTAGTTACCCTTTAAAGTAGTGCTGCACAGACCGGTCGGTGTATGATATCAACGCACGAGTTTAACATAAACTTAACATACTAGAGTTGATTAAACTGACTCTTAGCTGTTCAAGAACCGAAATGCTTGTTTTGGTATATAAAGCAAGCTGCAATCTGCATTAGTGTCAGGGCAGCCTACTGATAATGTATTGCAAGAAACCATATTGTAATGTATTTATGAATTATTCGTCCCACCTCAACTAAAGTGTGAAGCAAGTACTAACATATCCTTTTGGAATTGGGCTTTATTTATTTATTTTTTAATAAATAATTTCAAACATCTTTTGATGTCTTATTGTATGCCTGATTTGCTGATGATTAAAAATGTTGACTGATATCAACAGCACTGAACAGTTACATGCACCGTTGACAAACAAATCTTATGATACTTTTGAGAAAAATGAACAAGCACACCCATAACAAAATCTTTTTATTAAAAAGACAACAATGAGGGTTAACGGACAAATGAGGAATCGTCACTCAAAAGCACCACAGCTGCACAAAAAATAACGAGGAAATAGTTGCAAACTATAGAAAACAATAAATTAGGCGACATCTATGCATTTACATCTAGGTGTCATCTTACCCATGCATTTACATTTTAATAATGGAAAGTGACCACTCCAGGGCGATCTACTTCTGTGTTGTGCTGCTGGCATCTGTGGGACACTGACTCAGCGAGACAGAATGACAAGCTCAAAGTTCAAAACGCTTGCTCTGCCCTTGCTGCGATGTAAAAAGCGGCAATGACTCATACACTTCGATTCTTCTATCTCGGGAAAATATTCTTACTGTTGTCTCTATACGAGCTGGCATCTTGCCGACAACATCTCGTTTTGAGTTTGACATATCGTGTGGTTCTGTGTGATTTGGACAACTTCAAGTTATACCCCCTTCAAGTAACGCCCACTTCCTGTTCCGCCCCTCTCTTGCAGTCCGCAGACAGACCCATCTCGAAATTTCAGTTCAGTAAGCCCAAGAGAAATCTAGCTCTCCTGCAGTACTGCGAGGGCAAAAGCTGAACTTTTTCTATACTTGCATACATTTATAAATATACAAACAACTATATAAATGAATAAATAAATAAATAAAGTCCAAGTAGCGAACTAGCAAACAAAAGTAAACAGTTCCCCCAAATGCAGCCCAACTTTTGCTTAAAAATGCTCACTCCTTGCTGGTATTTACGCTTGCTTGTTCACTTGAGCTGGTGTCATAAACTCGTCTTGCCTCCCCTTTGTTGATCTGCAGTAAACAACACTGTGTCTGGGGAGTTTGCATTGCGTGGGGACATATTTTCACTCCAAAAAAAAAAAAAAAAGTAAAAAGGGGAAAGAGCGAGGGAGAGCATGATTAAATATGATGCCTCTCACACTCAACAGTGTGCACAATGATAAAAGCTGTTATGACATCCTGTTGACAGGTTAAACCCGCAAATCCAGTTAATTGACGTTGCCTCAGATTCATGTTGCCCTATCAGAGATTTTGCGAGTTTCATGTCGTCAGCGTGCGCTTATCTTATTCCCCGGAGTGAGGTCTTGCGTATAGCGATGTTTTCAGCAAAACCTCTATCTTATCTGATATCATGAGTAATCACTCAGACCTTGTGTAATTCATTATTCAGATTGTTGAGTGATCACATGCTTTTCTTACATGCTTTGTTTCTTTCCAATTCAGATGTGGTGGCATCCCTGTGAATTGTACCTGTTTTAATTTTATGCTATAAAATTATTTATTATTTGTTGTATAGAAGAGACCGGGGTTAATTGTCACACTGTTGTTCACTTCATTGAATGTTTCTCAAGAAAAAAAAAAAAAAGAAAAGAAAAAAAAACCAGTAGCCTATAGGCACATTCCTTAAAGTGTTACTGATCACCACTATAGAGTGGTGCAGGGATGACGTTAAAACCAGGAAGACCAATTCACCACTGGTTCCATTGAGATTCTCCTGTGGGGTTTTTCAATTTCTTGAGTAAAATAAAGCTTGTGGTAAACATAACTTGATACTTTGACGTTTTGGTCTACAATGTAAATTACACACTCCCATACCGAAAATGAAGTAGTTGTTTATATTTTAAAATGTATGTTTCTAATAAGTAACTAGATAAGACAGTTTGTGGTGTGAGTGTGTGCTGTTTACGGGTATGTTTTACACAAAAAACAATCCTGTATTAAAAACAGACAACAACGTTGTCAAAACGATCCCCATTCACACGGATTTGTGAAAATGGCTTGAAAGGCTGTATTATGCATGCCAGGCCAGTAGTTGCTGATGTCACTGTCACATATACAGGTCCATCTAAAAAAATTAGCATATTGTGATAAAGTTCATTATTTTCCATAATGTAATGATAAAAATTAAACTTTCATATATTTTAGATTCATTGCACACCAACTGAAATATTTCAGGTCTTTTATTGTTTTAATACTGATGATTTTGGCATACAGCTCATGAAAACACAAAATTCCTATCTAAAAAAATTTGCATATCATAAAAAGGTTCTCTAAACGAGCTATTAACCTAATCATCTGAATCAACTAATTAACTCTAAACACCTGCAAAAGATTCCTGAGGCTTTTAAAAACTCCCAGCCTGTTTCATTACTCAAAACCGCAATCATGGGTAAGACTGCCGACCTGACTGCTGTCCAGAAGGCCATCATTGACACCCTCAAGCAAGAGGGTAAGACACAGAAAGAAATTTCTGAACAAATAGGCTGTTCCCAGAGTGCTGTATCAAGGCACCTCAGTGGGAAGTCTGTGGGAAGGAAAAAGTGTGGCAAAAAACGCTGCACAACGAGAAGAGGTGACCGGACCCTGAGGAAGATTGTGGAGAAGGACCGATTCAAGACCTTGGGGGACCTGCGGAAGCAGTGGACTGAGTCTGGAGTAGAAATATCCAGAGCCACCGTGCACAGGCGTGTGCAGGAAATGGGCTACAGGTGCCGCATTCCCCAGGTCAAGCCACTTTTGAACCAGAAACAGCGGCAGAAGCGCCTGACCTGGGCTACAGAGAAGCAGCACTGGACTGTTGCTCAGTGGTCCAAAGTACTTTTTTCGGATGAAAGCAAATTTTGCATGTCATTCGGAAATCAAGGTGCCAGAGTCTGGAGGAAGACTGGGGAGAAGGAAATGCCAAGATGCCTGAAATCCAGTGTCAAGTACCCACAGTCAGTGATGGTCTGGGGTGCCATGTCAGCTGCTGGTGTTGGTCCACTGTGTTTTATCAAGGGCAGGGTCAATGCAGCTAGCTATCAGGAGATTTTGGAGCACTTCATGCTTCCATCTGATTTCATTTTTCAGCACGACCTGGCACCTGCTCACAGTGTCAAAACCACTGGTAAATGGTTTACTGACCATGGTATTACTGTGCTCAATTGGCCTGCCAACTCTCCTGATCTGAACCCCATAGAGAATCTGTGGGATATTGTGAAGAGAAAGTTGAGAGACGCAAGACCCAACACTCTGGATGAGCTTAAGGCCGCTATCGAAGCATCCTGGGCCTCCATAACACCTCAGCAGTGCCACGGGCTGATTGCCTCCATGCCACGCCGCATTGAAGCAGTCATTTCTGCAAAAGGATTCCCGACCAAGTATTGAGTGCATAACTGAACATAATTATTTGAAGGTTGAGTTTTTTTTTTGTATTAAAAACACTTCTTTTATTGGTCGGATGAAATATGCTAATTGTTTGAGATAGGAATTTTGGGTTTTCATGAGCTGTATGCCAAAATCATCAGTATTAAAACAATAAAAGACCAGAAATATTTCAGTTAGTGTGCAATGAATCTAAAATATATGAAAGTTTATTTTTTATCATTACATTATGGAAAATAATGAACTTTATCACAATATGCTAATTTTTTGAGAAGGACCTGTATACGCACGCGCATGACATCATCATCTTCACAAATTTACGTTTTTGTTGTTTACACGCGACGGTAAAGCCATTGTTTTCAAAACCTTGCACTTTGAAACACGTTTTTAAAAGCTTGCGTTTTGAGGGCCCCAAAACACCATTGTAATGTAAATGAGGCCAAAATGTATAAAGAGTTTTCCATTTTTAGTTGAATATGATTTTGTCTTGGAATAATTGAACAACCAAACCTGCTGGAGAAAACATGAATTTGCTTTATTAGACTTTTGATTCAGAACCTTACAGTTACTGAGATCCAGACTTTGTAAAACTTTGCCATGTGACAACTTGCCCCGGTCTCCTCAATAAGGTGTAAATCTCTTTTTCACGTTATTTTATGTGGCAAATTCATGCCAAATCATGTATTGCACTGGAGATATTTTTTCATCTTAAATCAAATATATTTCATTGGTAGCTACTGTCTGTCACAGGTATGACAACCTGAACCCTTCTTCTTTGAGGGATCAACTGAAATGCAGATGAGAAAGATCTGAAGTAGGAGAGATTTTTTCCCCTTCCAACATCATATTGAAAGACAGTGTCCTTTCCTGCCGTACACAGTTTTCAAGTGCATGTTGCTATAAGAAAAACTAATTATTTTTCAAATTTAATTTATTTTTTAATCAGAGATGTTAATTAACAACAATTTATTTAAATATTATAAATGGTATTATGAAATGATGTGATTAATACTTTTAAAGGTACACTATGTAACTTCTTTTGGTAAAAAATTAGTTGCATTTAAATGTGTAAATACATCATCAATCCTTGTTATCAGTATTTGAGTCCAAGTTCAAGTTCAGTTTTGCGAGGGAACGCAAAAGATTTAAAAAAAAATGTTTTCCTCCCACCCCAAATTTTTTCCACCACCACGTTCCGTAGGAGGCTGCAGTTTGAGGACTGCATAGGACCCCTAGCCAACTCTACTCCAACAGAGGAGACCTGATTCAAACTTCAAACAAACAGATGCAAAGACTAGACCAATGGAAATATGTCATTTTTTATATTCTCTTTACGAAAGAACAGGCATGACCATTTTAAACTTGAACATGCGGTGCTTTCGGTGTCAGCAGTCTCCAGTTATTATTTAGCTGTGCAAAAACAGTTCATTGTGCTGCTGGATGTTGTAAACTGGTATTTGTTTTCAAATTATTTTAATTTATTAACGTACTAATAAACACACCATTGTAGAGCAATTGTTTGACTGTTTACTGAATTTTAAGTCTTGCATGTATACAGAAAAATAGTCTTTCTTTCCAAGAAACCTGAATTTAAAACCAGAGTAGTTGCACATATATTGAAACAAATTAGGTTAAATGTACAGTTGGGTACGTTTAGGGTTAGGGGTTGGTTAGGACAATATGTCAATTAAGTGTGTATTATTGTATTGAACAATAAATCATTCCTGAAAAATAATAAAATAAATGTAGAGTTGAATAGTAGCCTAAGAGGTATTATAAACTGCTCATACATAAAAAAACCCCAAAAAACACTAAGGTCCTATTTGTACATTTCATCAGGATACGCCATGCTTAAACATAGTGCTCATGGCATCAAAAAAAGCAACTGTCAAAAAAAGTAAAGTCTGGATGTGTACATTTATTTATTTTTTATTCATTTATTTATTTATTTTATTTATTTATCTAAACACAATTGCACTGAAAATGTTTAATTGACATACGTGGATTGGATTGCCGGCCATTGATAGGCTCTTTGTTATGTTTACTCAATGCTTTACATTATTATTTTATAAGCAAATATTCATAATTGTGAGCTATTTAAATTAATTTACATATCATGTCATTAATTTGACTTTGACTTTAATTTAATCATTTGACAGGTCTAAATAAATGTCTAAAAATCCCTTCGCCTGCATTAGTTTGATATTCAGAAAAAAATACAGTAATATCACTCACTAACCATAATGTTTCCTCATTCTACAGATGCTTCCTCATCCTCACCTACACCTATCCTTACACCTGGCCAGAATGTTGACTTTGAGCCTGCATGTGAGAAATGTTTGTGCTGTCTGCTAATTAAATATGTGAGTATTTAAAAACAACCACCAGCTGTAAATAGCATGAATGTCTGTCCCCGGGGAAGCCGCCAAGCTGTTCTCTTTCTCGTTTCTCACGAGTCACAAACAACAATTTCAAGGAGTCTCACGTCTCTGTTACAGGGGACCCAGTGTTATTTGCACAATCAGATTTTTTATGGGATGCAGAGAACGCTGCACTCGGAGGATACAAAGGGATGGTGTCCCAGAAAGCTGTGTGTGTGTGTGTACAGCTTTTCATTAATAAGGGCACCTTGCACCATTCTTAGCTGTACTCGTCTTACTGTACTCTCTAAATGTTTCTTCATTATGCAGCATTTTGATTCATTCTATTTCAACCATTTCATTTGCACCACAATTAAAACAACAAATCATTTTATTTTTTATTTTGTAATTATTAGCTATACTGATACTTCATCAACATATCATATTATTTTAAGTTCTGTAGAGTAATTCATAGTGCACCTTTCCCTCTAAATATTAGATATGAAATTAAGAGCATTTTTCCTTTATATTTCAATGGTGCCACTAGTGTCAAAAAACGAAATTGCTAAAATCATGAATGTTTTAAAACAGGTTTACCTGAACAGCAATCTTCGGATACAAATGGGGCTTAATTCGCCCACCAAGTGATGAACACATTTTTACACATATAGGTTTACACTAAAGAAGCGTGAAAACAGGAGCATTTACCCTCTGCTTATCAATAAATAATCAGGAATAAATTATTCATACAGAACAAATGACAGCCACTAGTTTTGGAGGGAATATATTCTGAATGGCTTAAGGTTAAAATGTTAAACATTATTAATAACTTATAACTTATTTAGCTGTCGATTCAATATAGGAGGTATTTAGGATGAACCATTGATGATTCTCATTTCGTCACGGACGAATAGTTTAGATCAGAATACATCACATTCATCAAATCAGATCTGAAAATCCTGCATACGCCCCAGAGTGGCTTCACATTGGAAATGACTGACTTCTGGTGTCTAGCTGTTTGCTGTAAGTACTGGTTTAAATTGGTTGCTTATAGCTAAGATGGGATGGGAGAAAGTATTTTAACATTGAAAAATTACACACATTACTTTTAAGTGGTTCTTTGTTTATCCGCTGTAGGGAAAAGGACACATGGCATTTAAATAAGATTGTATTTGTAAATTGTGTCTGCTTTATGGTAGAAACAAAGGGGAGAGAGAGAGAAAGAGGCGTAAGACGTTCATCTTTAGAACACAAGTTAAGATATTTTTGATTCTTCCATAGACATCAACGTCATTGCAACTTCCAAGGCCCAGAAAGGTAGTAAAGACATCATTAAAATAGTACATGTAAATAAGGGACCGTTTGGTATTTATGGAAAGGGCCACCGGAGGAAAATAGGGGAGGGTCATGTCTTTTTATTCTTTGTTGAGGGGAGGGTCATTCAACTTTTTTTAGTCTAGGGGGAGGGTCACCCAACTTTTGTATTCATGAAAACAGCAACATTTCAAAGTGCCTTGTTTGGTGCATATTTTTTCCATTTAGCTTTATGTAGCTCTCTCGGTCTCGGTCCCCCTTCGCTATCAGATGGGTCTGACCCAACAAAAATCCAGTTTGGCGCTGCCTGACAGTGCGCGCTACGCGCTCAGAAAAAGTGCATCATGTAGGCTACAGAACGCCAATTAAATGTTTACCCGGCATAGCTTTAAAGCACGAGCAAATAATTAACTTTTGTGATTGCGAATAGTGTCCTGTAAATGTAACTCTACAGCAGCATTAACATGTGAATGTACGTTGAGTGTATTGGGACTGAGGCGCCAGAACTGCAGCTGATAGAATGTGCGCTGTACGATATACCATATTTTAGTTTCCATTCTTATTGGGTTTCCACAACAATGTTAGTGAGTAAATCTACTGACATTGCCACCATAACAGTGGAGTGTGATGTGTTAGACGTAGAGCTACCACATTTTTAAATTAGGCTACTATTTTAGAATTATTTGAAGTTAACATAGGCTAATACAATAGGCAGACCTACACCAAAAAACTAGTTGAGGATAAATTCTTTAAAATTGGGCAATTCCAGCGTTATGGACGTGACATTTGCAGTCACAACTTGAAATATAAATTATCAGAAAATGCATTTAATACTGAAACGTCTGTTTATATATCCATACCCCCTAAATAAAGGAGTCAAGACATTACAAAAATATCAGTCTACACATGCATTTTATATTTAATATGAGCGAAATAGGCTACACATGTGACGTGACACAACAAATCTTTAACTTTTAGGTGGCAAAATATTTTTTAATAATTCTATGAATTACACTGCGCAAAACAAAAGTAGGCTAATAACCAGATGAAGAAGGGTCGGCCTCCACAGAACATAAAATATTATTTTTTATTTTATTTTTTGTGTTCGCATTTATGAGGAAAAAAACAATGTTATGGACGTGACAGTTCTCCGTTACGGACATGACCGCTCTGAAAGCGACTTTAAAACTTTCACAGAGACTTCAGAAAGCACAAAGCCTTTCTTTAAAGTAAATTTCGTTTTGTATTAATTGTATCTTAATTTTAATTAATGTTTCATCAACCAATTGCCTGGATTTAATAAATAAGAAGTAAATATAGTAGAAAATATATCATCATGACACGGAGTCGCCGGCGCGTGAACTGGACTCTCCTCTCATAAATGAACCGAAACTCAGCGTATAATGTAGGTTACTTGCCTCACAGACTTGATAAATATATAGAAAGCTTGATGTCTACTTTTAAACAGAACATTTAAAAACAAAAAACAGACTGCTCTCTGCCTATGTAATCCGTATGAAATCTGCACTTCTCTCTGGCGTGTTACTGTAAAGATCGCGATCAGCATCGCCAACTTCATCTTGAAGCCGTCACACTGACACAGAAAAACCTTGTTTATTGATAAACAATTAAAATCTCTCCTTGCTATATTTGACATATTCATAATCATTACTTTTACTGGTTCTTTGTGGCAGCTTTTAGATACTTTATTGGGAGTGCCACCCTTGTTACATGAACGCGTCACCACTGCATCAGCACCGAAAACATGATTTTTTTTTTTTCTAAATCTAAAATAAAAAATCATGATACGAACCGAATTGTAGGTTTGGTCTATCGTTACAGCCTTAGTAAGATGAGAAAGCAGGAGTTTAGTCGTTTATCATGGTTGTAAAAAAAAAACAATGGCTATCTGAACATCTTTGCCAAGCGCAAACCAGTAGCCTACGTAATCAATAAATTATCGGGGAGGGTCATGCCTTTTTTCACAATCATTTTGGAGGGTCATAGAAAAATTTATTACTGGCGAAGGGAGGGTCAAGTCTTTTTTGACTACAGATCTCAAAACTCCTCCGGTGGCCCCTTAAATAAATAACGAACAGTCCCTAAAGAGGTTCAAATGTAATGTTATGAAGCGACGAGAATACTTTTTGTGCAAAAATAACGACTTTATTCAACAATTTCTTCTCTTCTGTGTCAGATCTCCTACGCTATTCGCATAGTAAATACAGTGCAGCGCTTCCGGGTTCTACGTCAGATCTGGACGAGAAGAGATTGTTGAATAAAGTTGTTATTTTGGTTTTTTTTTGCGCTCAAAAAGTATTCTTGTCGCTTCATGACATTGCATTTGACTATTTTAATGATGTCTTTACTACTTTTTTGCGCCTTTGCAATGTTGCAATGCCGTTGCTGCCTATGGAGGGATCAGAAGGCTCTCGGATTTCATCAAAAATATCTTAATTTGTGTTCCGAAGATGAACGGGTTTTGGGTCTTGCGGGTTTGGAACGACATGAGGGTGAGTAATTAATGACAGAATTTTCATTTTTGGGTGTACTAACCCTTTAAAAGAAAAGACATGAAATGATTTTTAGTCTCTCTGTTTTGATGGTGGGCAAAATTGTGCCCTGTTTTTAGTCGCCATATAGACAAAAAGGTGGTTTTTTTTTTTATTGTGGATACTTGTCCTTGAAACAAACATAACATGTGATTACAGACGTCTTTGGCTAAGATGAGGGGTGTGGACATCAGAGAATGTGAGAACGACTTCAGCTCTATATGTTTACCATGATTTTCAGTCTGATGATGATCATTAAAACCCGAACACACCCAGAAGCTCACATGCTCTCTGACTGTAAGAGATTTGCATATCCTATTAAACACACACTCGGAACGAGTCCCTCTCCAGCTTTGAGGAGTGTTCAAGTCGTGCAGCGAGGCGCACTCCGCAAGCTGAGCCTCCCACTCTCTGGCACTGCCAAGTGCGTCATCCCCTCTCCCCCTCTGGCCCTGGAGTGGCCCCTCAGCCCCTGACTCTGAATCCATCCCCACAAGAGCCTGTGTAGGACTGTTTAATATACACTGTGACCAATTATCTCCATTCGATTAGCTTCCATAATAATTGATTCTGTAGAAGTCAGAAAGCACCAGGCGGCGTGTCAAGAGATCCTGAAAAAAAGAAAGTTACTTTTCCTCCCGCACTTCCGTATTTTTTTTTGTTCTTCTGTATTAATGTGGCAGTCAGACTAATTTATCAACTGCAATTTTTGAAGTGCCCTTGGGAAGAAAGTTGCTCGTCATCGCATACTCCTGAATTATTAGGTGGATGGCTCTGAAAACGCAGCATTGTTTGTTAATATTACTTCCTGTAAGGATGGTTTCATAAACACACGCCAATTTATCACAGAGGATAAAATAGCAGAACACATTTTCATTTTATTATTTGGGCTTGTGTGTTCTGTTTGCAACATTCATCTTCTGTGTGTTCAGGTGTCACTTAGCGCTCTAACTTAGCAGACTGCTGATGGCACAGATCCTGCTGATGTAAACCTCTTTTACTGAGCATTTTTAGTTCTTATAAAACACTCCTGTAATTCCTCTTCTCCTCTATCCACCTCCGGTTGTCTATAAGCCATTTTAAGCCCTCCGGGGTGGCATTACCAGGGATAGTGGTTCATTTGTTCTGTTTACGGCAGGGATGTCCAAACTGATATACAGGGACTAAAATTTGAGACCAGTCCAGTGGAACCAGCACCTGATTTGGTAGCACTGCACTGCACCTCATATATAATATCAATAATATTACATGTAATGGATCTTGGAAATGCACATTTGACCGTAGCTTGAGTTGACAGTATAGCTGTAGCTGGGTGTTGGGGTTGAGGGAAAACCAGACATGGCACCTCACTACTATGGTAAAAAGTAACTATATGGTATCTAGAATGGCTTTATGGTAATAAGTCCAGTATAAACACATTTAGTATAAATATAAATGAACAAAAATTCTAGCTTATAACAAACATTTCTGTAATTTGGCCTATATTTCATAACTTATTTAATGTATGTGAATTTTGGTGATTTGTGGGTTGAAAAGCCTTCTAACTGGATCGTTGTGGCACAATGTTTCTCTTGTTTTCCGCGTCAGTATTGTTGAGAATGTCAGGGTTGTTTTATCCGGCTTAACTAGAGAGACGTTTGAGGTTTAATTTTCGAGACCTATGCGCCAAACTGCTGTTCAGACGGCCAGTAGAAATCTGATTTTTTGCCTATCCAGATTGGTTTCTGAAATTAAGAAAGCATTTATTTTATTTTTTTTATCTGATTCAAACCCCATTTGGAGGTGTACAATATATACCCGTCTCCTCTATCGCTGAGTTTTTCTTGTGCGATGGAGAAGTTCTGCAGCGTGACTCGACAGGGCGCTTATTTGGAAAGCAAGATATGATGCACCTCAATTTTTCCAGCATCTGCTTATCAAATTGTTGTCACTCACAGTTTACTGCTACACCTGGCCTAAAATATAGTGCTGTGATCTTGTGTTGACATTGCGCAACTGCATGATTTGTAAATTATGCATGGCGGGGCCACATATTTTAATAGATAAGCTGCTGGCCATTTTAAATTCTTCCCCAGGCTGGACTTTGGACGCCCCCTGTTGTACTGTTTAGCTCTTGTCACGTTACAGTTACAAAAAGTGGAGAGGAGGACTCAAGTGCAGCAACGGATGATTTATTAACAAAATAAAACAAAACACAAAGCAAAAACCCACAAGGGGGAAAACACAATAAATGAGACATTAAACAAAACTGAACTTGAAGAACAAACACTCCGAACTTACTTCCGTGTACTTACTCTGAACACGAAGACCATCACACGGAAACTGGGAAAACATATGACAACGATCTGACAAAGACTGCAAACAAAAGGAGACTTAAAAAGGGAACAAATCAAGAGGGAACAGGTGGAAGAACTCAAACACTAATCAGGTAACAAGGGGGAAGGATCAAACAATAACGAGAGCACATGGCCCAACATAACAAAGACACCCAAGTTCAATACAAGACAGGACAGACACGTGACATTACCCCCTCCCTACGGAGCGGCTAACAGACGCTCCATCAGGCGGGACGGGAGGGACAGACCAGGGCGGGACGGGAGGGACAGAGCGTTTAGTCCTGGGAGACCCGGGCGACGCAGACAGTCCATCGGGCGGCCAGGGCGACGCAGACAGTCCATCGGGCGGCCAGGGCGACGCGGAGACGCGGAGACGACCCCTCGGGCTGCCAGGGCGACGCGGAGACGACCCCTCGGGCGGCCAGGGCGACGCGGAGACGACACCTCGGGCGGCCAGGGCGACGCGGAGACGACACCTCGGGCGGCCAGGGCGACGCGGAGACGACCCCTCGGGCGGCCAGGGCGACGCGGAGACGACCACTCGGGCGGCCAGGGCGACGCGGAGACGACCCCTCGGGCGGCCAGGGCGACGCGGAGACGACCCCTCGGGCGGCCAGGGCGACGCGGAGACGACCCCTCGGGCGGCCAGGGCGACGCGGAGACGACCCCTCGGGCGGCCAGGGCGACGCGGAGACGACCCCTCGGTGGCCAGGGCGGAGACGACCCCTCGGGCGGCCAGGGCGGAGACGACCCCTCGGGCGGCCAGGGCGGAGACGACCCCTCGGGCAGCCAGGGCGACGCGGAGACGACCCTTCGGGCGGCCAGGGCGGAGACGACCCCTCGGGCGGCCAGGGCGGAGACGACCCCTCGGGCGGCCAGGGCGGAGACGACCCCTCGGGCGGCCAGGGCGGAGACGACCCCTCGGGCGGCCAGGGCGGAGACGACCCCTCGGGCGGCCAGGGCGGAGACGACCCCTCGGGCGGCCAGGGCGACGCGGAGACGACCCCTCGGGCGGCCAGGGCGACGCGGAGACGACCCCTCGGCGGCCAGGGCGACGCGGAGATGACCCCTCGGGCGGCCAGGGCGGGGACGACCCCTCGGGCGGCCAGGGCGGGGACGACCCCTCGGGCGGCCAGGGCGGAGACGACCCCTCGGGCGGCCAGGGCGGAGACGACCCCTCGGGCGGCCAGGGCGGAGACGACCCCTCGGGCGGCCAGGGCGGAGACGACCCCTCGGGCGGCCAGGGCGGGGACGACCCCTCGGGCGGCCAGGGCGGGGACGACCACTCGGGCGGCCAGGGCGGAGACGACCACTCGGGCGGCAACAGCACAGGAGCAGACCCCGGCTCAGGAGCAGACCCCGGCTCAGGAGCAGACCCCGGCTCAGGAGCAGACCCCGGCTCAGGAGAAGACACTGGCATTGGCTCCGACTCTGGAGCAGACACCAGCACTGGCTCCGGTTCTGGAGCAGACACCGGCACTGGCTCCGGCTCTGGAGCAGACACCAGCACTGGCTCCGGTTCTGGAGCAGACACCGGCACTGGCTCAGGAACAGGCTCTGGCTCAGGAACAGCCAGCAGAACAGCAACGGCCACTAGGACAGACACAAACACAGAAACAAACATTGGCTCCGGCTCAGGAACAGCAGACACTGGCTCCGGCTCAGGAACAGCAGACACTGGCTCCGGCTCAGGAACAGCAGACACTGGCTCCGGCTCAGGAACAGCAGACACTGGCTCCGGCTCAGGAACAGCAGACACTGGCTCCGGCTCAGGAACAGCAGACACTGGCTCCGGCTCAGGAACAGCAGACACTGGCTCCGGCTCAGGAACAGCAGACACTGGCTCCGGCTCAGGAACAGCAGACACTGGCTCCGGCTCAGGAACAGCAGACACTGGCTCCGGCTCAGGAACAGCAGACATTGGCTCCGGCTCAGGAACAGCAGACATTGGCATCTCCAAGATCCGAGCCAGACGCTCCAGATAGTCCGTCACAACCTTGGCGGCCACGCCAAAGGGGATCTCTGGCTCTATCCCAGACTGGACAGACGGAACGTGATCAGTCTCTCGCTGGGCGGACGTGACGTGACCTGTCTCTCGCTGGGCGGTCGGGACGTGAACAGTCTCTCGCTGGGCGGACGTGACGTGAACAGTCTCTCGCTGGGCAGACGGGACGTGAACAGTCTCTCGCTGGGCAGACGGGACGTGAACAGTCTCTCGCTGGGCAGACGGGACGTGAACAGTCTCTCGCTGGGCAGACGGGACGTGAACAGTCTCTCGCTGGGCAGACGGGACGTGAACAGTCTCTCGCTGGGCAGACGGGACGTGAACAGTCTCTCGCTGGGCAGACGGGACGTGAACAGTCTCTCGTTGGGCAGACGGGACGTGAACAGTCTCTCGCTGGGCAGACGGGACGTGAACAGTCTCTCGCTGGGCGGACGGGACGTGAACAGTCTCTCGCTGGGCGGACGGGACGTGAACAGTTTCTCGCTGGGCGGACGTGACGTGAACAGTCTCTCGCTGGGCAGACGTGACGTGAACAGTCTCTCGCTGGGCAGACGTGACGTGAACAGTCTCTCGCTGGGCAGACGTGACGTGAACAGTCTCTCGCTGGGCAGACGTGACGTGAACAGTCTCTCGCTGGGCAGACGTGACGTGAACAGTCTCTCGCTGGGCAGACGTGACGTGAACAGTCTCTCGCTGGGCAGACGGGACGTGAACAGTCTCTCGCTGGGCAGACGGGACGTGAACAGTCTCTCGCTGGACCGACGTGACGTGAACAGTCTCACTGTGCAGACGGGCGTTTCCTCCTCCTTTTCCGTTCGTGACGGCGAGAAGTAGGCTCTAAGCTGTCCCTCACTGGCCCAGGATCGAAGGGGGGCAAGGATGGAGAGTGGTGTTGAGCCTCTTCTCGACCCTCTCCTCCTCCTCTACGACATCCACGGGTCCCCGAGAACCCGGCCAGACGCTCCGACTCCTCCCTTTGATGAACCATAAAAGCGAGGGCCTGAAAAATATTCATTCTGCCGGATTTGTTAGAGGACGGAGTCATTCCGTCATGAAAGATAGTGGAAAACTGGGTCGATCCAAATGTAGCGATTGTGTAGTCTGGACAATCCAAGTCATTGTCGTCCATGCAAGCGTCATCATCCATCCAGTCAAAATCATCGTCATCCATGCTGCTGAGTCCTCAAATGGTCGGATCGTTCTGTCACGTTACAGTTACAAAAAGTGGAGAGGAGGACTCAAGTGCAGCAACGGATGATTTATTAACAAAAGAAAACAAAACACAAAGCAAAAACCCACAAGGGGGAAAACACAATAAATGAGACATTAAACAAAACTGAACTTGAAGAACAAACACTCCGAACTTACTTCCGTGTACTTACTCTGAACACGAAGACCATCACACGGAAACTGGGAAAACATATGACAACGATCCGACAAAGACTGCAAACAAAAGGAGACTTAAAAAGGGAACAAATCAAGAGGGAACAGGTGGAAGAACTCAAACACTAATCAGGTAACAAGGGGGAGGGATCAAACAATAACGAGAGCACATGGCCCAACATAACAAAGACACCCAAGTGCAATACAAGACAGGACAGACACGTGACAGCTCTGGCCTGATACACTTAATTTCACAGAGTCCAGAAAAAGTTTTTCACTTCTCTTCTGTAACATCTTGTTGGGATAATTCTCGAAAATTGTACCGTAAACAATTGCATCTGTATTTCTTGGGAAATACTTGGTATGATTGATATTATTGAGACCTTGATGCCAGCTGAAGATTATATTTTATGTGTATAGTCAGCATATATTTGCATGAGCAGAATCTGTTTATGAAATATTCTGGCTAATTTGACAATGCTTTTGCAGATTTTCTTGCAAAATTAGTTAAATTAAATCTGGGCCTGATTATGAGTATAGCAGTTTATATATAGGCAAATCTGTAATACATATTGTGCAAAGACTCTCAAAATAGGTTCTTTCAGTTGTGTCTTTCGATTAGAGGGCCTTCGTCACTTTGTACACTTCTGTTAAAAGTTGGGGGTCATTAAGAAATTAATACTTTTTTCAGCAAGGAGGCATTAAATTGATCAAAAGTGTCAGTAAAGACTTTTAAATTCTTATAAGCAATTTCTATTTCAAATAAATTAAGTTCTGAAAAAAAATCACATTTTCCAGAAGAATATTAAACAGCACAACTGTTTTAAATGTTTTCAATATTGATAATAAGAAATGTTTTTTTTAGCACCAAATCAGCATATTAGAATGATTTCTGAAGGATCATGTGACAAGAAGACTGAGTAATGATGCTGAAAATTCAGCTTTGCAATTACAGAAATTAATTCAATGTTTAAGTATATTCAAATATAAAACGGTTATTTTAAATTGTAATAATATTTGCCAATATTACTGTTTTTACCAATTTTTTTAACCAAATTAATGAAGCGTTGGTGAGCATAAGTGACTTTCAAAATACATTCTGAACCCTCAAACTTTTGAACTACTGTAGATGCAAAAGTTAGTGAGAGAATTATACAGTAACCTGTCTATGGAAATGATCAGTATTATGAATAATGCTTAATCATATTTCTCCTCACATTTAATTTCGGGCAGTTATGGTGAAGTGTTACAGCTACATCAGTAGAATATGTGCATAAATTGTCCATTTTACATTACATTTTTGCATTCAACTTAACCTGGCAGTATATGACAGATCAGTTTATTGATTTATGTCAGAATCAACTGTAATGCAGCCCAGGCCCCAGTTAATGTGTGAAACACATCTTGTACAAATGTAAAATAGCATGCACAACTTATGCACAATAAGATATTAGATATGTGTTTTGTTATCAGATATACACTGAGGTCCAAAAGTCTGAGACAATTTATGACAATGCTGCTTTTCAGATTAGATTATAAATTTTATAATGTTAGTGTAAAGTAGAATTGAAAAATTAACATGAATGCCTTAGTATTTGGTTTGTCTTTTGCTTTATTAACAGCAGAACTCAAGCGACACGATAATTGTCACAAATTTGCATATGTCATCAGTAACCTCATGGTGCTCTCTGAAAAATATCAGACTTTTGGACTTTACTGTAAGTAATCCAACCAAGATATCACAGATATCCTACGTTTCCTTGAGTTGCTTTATGAGATCCACTTTAGCTCTGAGTCTTGAACAGCTGCTTTTCCCAGATCACCACTTTTTCTGCTGTCACACGTCACATTCTCACCCAGCTGTCAGAATCACTCCCGTCTTGGACCCAAGGGTGGATCCACAATCTATGGCCCCTCCTTTCAAATGCATTTAGCCAGCATGCCCTTCTCTTCCTGCCTCCCTCCTTTCCCTTTTCTCAAAGCATTTTTCTGATCCATTCATTGACTCCATCCACTTCCACAGCGTTGGAAATCTGAGACATCTGGCTTCCTGGGATCAATCTATTTGAGATAAACCTTATATCACCAACCTCCACTGCACACTGACAGATAATTTCGCTTCATAAGCAATTAAACAGTAATGCCACAAATATTATTTTTGAAAGAGAAAGATTGTGATTGGATCTCTTTAAACCTGCAATTTTAAAGGTTCTTAATTTTGTTTTGGAGGTCTCCAACAACAGGTTTACATGAACACAAGGTCAAAAAACATTTTAATTTTCTCATAATATACATAGTACATCACCTCTTTTTTCACAGTGTCTGAAACGGCTTGATAAAAGATCCACTCTCTCTAAACCCCTCCTTTCCCGAGAGCCTACTCTGCTCTGATTGGTCAGATGGTCCAGTTTGTTGTGATTGGTCTACCACATACAGCATGTGTCAGAAATTAAATGCCTATTCCCATATGTGAATTTTATCACCACAGGCTTCATCAGCTTTTATATACATAGTGATACAAACAGTAATGTCGTCAGTTTTACTTTATCAGTTCCAGCGCGAGTTCTCATCATTTGGAAGTGCATGCAAAGTGGATTCGCAGTGCAAACATTTCCAGGCCTCAGCTACAGCAGTATTTGAGGGTGGGTCAAAGTAGACGTTTTTTTCACAGGCAGCCAATGAAGACCATAGGCTGGCATTATGCAAATCTGTTGCAAACATACATAGATTTGTAACAGGAAGTAAGACTGGAATTGCTGACGACTTTTGTCAGTTGTTTTAGGAGCTTATTTGTTGTGCACTTTGATCTTTAAAACTTTGCAGACCTTTTACTTTCACAAACAGCTATATTACAAGAAAGGTAAAATTAAAAAAAGAATAATAGGGCCACTTTAAATGTACTAGAGGAGGATCTGGGCCTGACAAAAGCATTCATTGCCATATTTTCAAATATGTGCACCTAGTATATGTTCCTTGGTTTGACTTTCATTAAAACTGATAGATTTCAACTATTATATTAAAAGTTTGGGGTCTGATTTTTTTTTTTTTTAAACAAAAGAAAAATTGTATTCAGCAAGACTGCATTACAATTATCAAAAGTGACAGTAAAGAGATTTATGATGTTGCAACAGATTTGTTTTTCAAATAAATGCTGGTTTTTGATCTTTCAATTCATCACAGAATCGTGAAAAGACAGTTACCCCAAACGGTGAACGGTGTTGTATAAAGGTCAGAATAAAAATGTGTCTTGGAAAGTTTTGCATTCGTTTTTATTTATTTTTGTCTTTTATATGCCTTTTATATAGAGATTTTCATTATCTCTTATTTTAGATCTCCCAGACAGATTTTTTAATCTCTGTCTTTAATTTATGAAAATCCATCGTAAAAAATAAAAATGCAGATAATCTAAACTAACAGTTAAATATGCATAAGCCATTTAAATTTTTATGTAAAAAATTTAAGTCACTCAGTTGTGCCGTCATTTCCATCTCAACCAACATGGTGTAGCCTACGTGGTTAACAAGGAGCTCAGTGAAGAGCTTGAGATGAAAAATGGTGTTAAAATGATGATAAATTTGATAAGTTTGTCATACAATGTCATACAAATAGGACAGTCTTTGTTGACAGATTACATAAACTAATGCGAATGTAAAAACTGTTTTAAATGAGTTTAAAGGAGTCCACAGGGGCAAACATGGCCATAGTTGAAGAAACACTCTTATTGAACAGATGCCATAGAAATGCTCTGTTCAAGAAACATAAATACCAGAGATTCTGCTCTCCTGTGTTATTAAACAAACTCTTGACACTGTAGTCTTTATCACTGGTAGCGGTGATGCCATGTAGGACCCTATGGAGAAAAGCTAGTAGTGCTTGTTGTGGGGAAACAAGGGCAGCTCCCTCAGAGATCATAAAAAAGAACACTTAAAACTTGACAATAGCTTTTTTGACTTTTGCTGCAAGTTGGTTATTTTCTCTCCCACTTTCTTTCCTACTTTCTTCTTTTACACTCATGTCGAGGTCCAAGCTAGTGCACGGTTTCCCAGGCAAGGCTTAAGCTTATAGTCTCAGACTAAAATGGATGTTTGAGCTGTCTTAACTGAAAGCATCTCACATGGACATATCTTAAAATATGTCATTGCCATTGTTTTGTCTCAAGATGCTGTCACGATTTGGTCTTGTCTGTCACGTTTTGGTTCTCTTACGAGAGTATCTCTCGTACTGCGTAATATCTTACGCTATGGGGAAAACCTCTTTTCCATGAGATATTGAAGCCAAAAATTATCCTTAATTTTGAATTAATGTAAAACGCTGTGCAGCAGCATGCAGACATAGGCAGGACAGCTCGCGCGCCTATTGGCTGCCCTGCGCCAACAGCAGCAGCCTATCGAGAGAGGCGCTGCATGACACATATCCAATGGGGGCATTTCGCGCCCATTTCGTCATGTCCCGCCAGAAAGGGCGTGGTCTCGCCCTGTAAATATAGCTCGATAAGGCTGGTACACTGATTTTCATCTCTTCAGCGAAGCATCACGCATCGCTGGATCCGGAGTTAGAAGCCACGCCGTCTGAGGAAAAGCACACAGCGGGACGAGCCATTGAGTCTGAAGTCGCTGGCATTGCCGCCTTTAGCCGCCGTACCTGCTACGCTTTCCGGCGTTATATCCTTTCAAACTATGTGTGTGTGTTCGCCGCTGCGACACACATTTTTTCACTGTCTCTCTCTCTGCTAAAAGAGCTGCGTCTTTTTCAAGATGCAAAGATCCTGCGGCTCGTGCCGAGCCACACTCAGCGACGGGGACCGTCATGTCATCTGCGTTTCCTGCCTGGGTGAGGATCATGCGGCTCTCGCTCTCGTCGACGGCGGATGCCCTCACTGTGAGCTACTGCCTATGGTGACTCTGAGGACTCGCCTGGCATCCTTCTCAGAGCCTGCACTTCAGCCCGCTGTAGCGCCGCGCCGTAAAAGCGCCGCGCCCAGCGCAGCCCCGAGCCTTCTCCTGCCCGCCAAAGCTCGCCGGCTCGCCCGCCAGCTTTGCCGGCATCGCTCGAGTCCCTCACCGACGGACAGCGGCCGCCGTCTGCCGCCGCTTCCGCCATTGAGGTCGAAGAAACAGCCCCGAGCCTTCTCCAGCCCGTGATAGCTCGCCGGTTCGCCCGCCAGCTTCACCAGCTTCACTCGAGTCGCTCGCTGACGGACAACGGCCGCCGCTCGCCGCCGCTTCCGCCATTAATGACGACGAGATAGCTGCATCTGTAGAGAAGGCCAGCTTCAAAACCGCGGCTAGCTTTCTTTACGTTATAAGAAAGCTACCCCGTCGCCGCCCCCCGTGGGCATGCGTCACCGGCGAAATGAGGAAAGAGTGTTTTTAGTCCCGGCGAGGCCGGACCAATCACCATTTCTCAAACATTTCTTAGCTCCTCTTAGTTTGAGCGGCTGAAAATGTCAATATTGCAGCGGTGAGCCTGTTGTATAACACGCACGCCTGCAAACAAACGCCGACACACACAAAACTGTGATGACGCTCTTTATCCACTCGGGCTATTTTAAGCTTTTGTCGTTTCCCCCTGTGGCTCAGTGGCGAAACCCAAAGACTTCGCACGGGAGACCCGTGTTCGAGCCCAGCTCTCGCAGCGGATAAAAATTTAGTCTCGCTGCAGCCAGACTTCCACCCAAACTTTTCACTCGTTCAGTTCCCAGAAAATGCGACTGTTCCAGTGTATTTTGCAGTAAACAAGCCGGTACCATGGCCGCTTGCCTGCACACGTTTCCACGGCGACCCAGAAAAATAATGTAAGCAGTGTATTTTCTGGTATTCCGGCCACAGCCGATGGTGTTATGAGTGTATTAAAAATGCCACAGCCCAGTGTTCATTTCTACACACAAACACAGCCCGCCAAAGTGCAGGGCTCGCACAAATGAGTTCGACTCATGTCAATTGTGCATTAATTATAGTGAATGTGCCCACAACCAAACGCGGTGCGAGTCGAAACGATGGTAAAAAACGGAGTATCTCATCTACTTTGAGCCGAGATAGCGAAACTACTGAGCAAAGGGGCTATAGAACCTTTATCTCAGGCTCAGAGCAAAGGGAGTCTTTACAGCAGGTATTTTCTGGTACCGAAGAAAGACGGGGGTCTCAGACACATTCTAGATCTGCGACAGCTGAACAGAGCGCTCACGAAGCGTCAGTTCAGAATGATTACAACCAGGAAAATCCTCGCGCAAGTTCGCCAGGAGGACTGGTTTATGTCAATAGATCTGAAAGACGCCTATTTTCAAATACAAATAGCGTCGCGTCACAGGCGATTCTTGAGATTCGCCTTCGAGGGCCAGGCATACCAATACAAAGTCCTGCCGTTTGGCCTGTCCCTGGCACCCCGTACATTTACGAAGTGCATGGACACGGCTCTCGCACCCCTGAGTCTCCAGGGCATGCGAATTTTGAACTACTTGGACGATTGGCTGATTCTAGCTCGATACGATCAGAGCTCATAGAACACAGGACCACATTACTTGAGCATCTAGAGAACCTGGGTCTCACAGTCAATTGGGCGAAAAGTTCGCTGTCTCCCAGCCAGAAAATTTATTTTCTGGGAACAGTGCTGGACTCGCTATCCATGACAGCGCGTCTGTCGCCAGAGCGCGAGCTGGACATTCAGCGCGCCATGAAATCCTTCCGCCGCGGCTCGATAGTGCAGCTCAAAAGGTTTCAGAAAATGCTGGGCCTCATGGCCTCAGCAGCTTCAGTACTCCAGCTGGGTCTGCTTCGCATGCGCCCACTGCAGCTGTGGCTGAAAGCGCGAGTTCCGCCCCGGGCATGGACCGCTGGCCGGTTTCGCCTCCGGGTCGATCTAGAATGCGTTTCAGCTCTGGAACCTTGGAAAGTAACCGACTGGTATCAGTCAGGTGTGAGTCTGGGGACTCCCTCGAGTGTGAAGGTGGTGTCCACGGAGGCCTCCACCTCGGGATGGGCAGCGCTGCTAGAGGGCAGACCGTTCTTTGGCCAGTGGTCAGAACGGGAAAAGCTCCTACATATAAACTGTCTGGAAATGATGGCAGTTGACAACGCGCTACGGCGCTTCTGTCCCCAAATAAAAAGTCACCATGTTTGGTCCGTTCGGACAACATGTCAGTGGTGGCATACATATATCGCCAGGGCGGCATCAGGTCCCGAAACCTTTACAGGCTAAGGGAACGCCTCCTGGTCTGGGCTCAGCACAACCTGCTTTCACTTAGAGCAGCGCATGTGCCTGGTCACCTAAATCTGGGACCAGACAGACTGTCCAGAGACAATGTCCCAGCAGGGGAATGGTCGCTGCACCCGCAGACGATCCAACTGCTGTGGGAGACATTCGGCAAAGCGCAGGTGGACCTGTTCGCGTTCCACGAGAACGCTCACTGTCCGAAATATTTCTCCAAGAGCGAGGACGCGCTGGCCCACGTCTGGCCCCGCTGTCCCCTCTATGCTTTTCCCCCCGTCTCGCTCCTGCCTTAAGTGATGGAACGAATCAGGGAAAACAGATGCCCAGTGCTGCTTGTGGCTCCGCTCTGGCCGAACCAGACTTGGTTCCCAGTCCTGATGCGGCTGACCAGCACTGCCCCGTGGCCAATACCGTTGAGGAAAGACCTCCTCTCTCAGGCCAAGGGCTCGATTTGGCATCCTCGCCTGCAACTATGGTCCCTACATGCATGGGCCATCAACGGGTACCCGCTAACCTCCCAGAGGGAGTGTTAAATACAATCAAGCAGGCTAGAGCCCCGTCTACTAGACGGCTCTATTCCTCAAAGTGGTCAGTGTTCTCTGCCTGGTGTCAAGCTCAGGGCTTTTCACCCGCAGACTGCGGGGTTACTGAAGTGCTCTCCTTCCTTCAGGAGCTGCTGGATAAGGGCAGAACCCCATCCACGCTCAAAGTATACGTGGCGGCCATAGCGGCGTTTGCAAAACTGACGTCTGGCCAGTCACTGGGGAAAACGACCTGGTCGTGCGATTCCTCAGGGGAGCTCGGAGGCTGAATCCTCCCAGACCCCCCTCAGTCCCTGTGTGGGACCTTTCTACGGTTTTGGAAGCCATGAAAGGTGCCCCATTCGAGCCAATCCATTTGTCAGACATGAAACATCTGTCTCTCAAAACGGTATTCCTTATGGCTCTCGCTTCAGTGAAGCTCGTAGGGGACTTGCAAGCGCTTTCGGTAAGCCCGTCATGCACTAATGACTCAAAAGTCATACTCAAACCAAGGCACGGGTACGTGCCCAAATCCCTCAACACACCGTTCAGGGCCCAGGTTATTTCCCTGTACGCTCTCTTGGTTCATAATGAGGAGGAGGATGCGAGTCTCCTTTGCCCTGTCAGGGAACTGAGAGCTTATGTGTCCCGCTCGTCTGCCTTCAGACAGACCGAGCAGCTCTTCGTTTTGTTTGGCGGACGATCCAAGGGACTGGCCGCATCAAAACAGAGCCTATCCAGATGGATAGTCGACGCCATAGCACTGGCTTACACTTCTAAGGGCCTGCAGTGTCCTTTGGGTGTCAGAGCGCACTCCACGAGAGGCGTGGCCTCGTCGTGAGCGTGGTATAGTGGGGTTACCTTGCAAGATATCTGTACGGCCGCGGGCTGGGCCTCGCCGTCTACATTTATAAGGTTTTATAATATGGCGTTATTTTCCTGTCAAATGTCGAGAGCGTATTATTGTAGCGCGAAAGTACATTAATATAATGCGCGAGCGCGAATCTCTCTCCTCGTGCGCGGAATATAATGTGCCGAGCGCGAATCTCTCTCCTCGCACGTGGAATATACTGTGCCGAGCGCGAATCTCTCTGCTCGCGCGCGGGAACATGGCGCGCGCTCTCAGATATACTCTGCTCTAGTAAGAATTTTCTCTGGGCTCGCTCAGAGAATATGCCTGCACTTAAAACGTGTTCAGTGCAATCGCGAATCTCTCCTCTTCGCTTAAAGAATATGGAGGACCAAACCTGCAGAAATAAAAAATGAATAAAAGAATAGAAATGAATAAATAAACAAATAAATATGCGAATAAATGTAAAAATACATAAATAAATGACTATTTATACTTTTATTTCCACATTTATGAACAATTATATTTTTTCCAAATTTTTTTCAAATTTATTTATTTATGCATTTATTTATTTTCAATTTTATTTATTTTCACATTAATTATGTATATATGTATTTATGTCTACATTTATTTATTTGTACATTTATTTATTTATACATTTATTTATTTATGCATTTATTTATTTATACATTTATTGCTCTGCATTCTAATGAGGGGGTCTTTTACCTAAGTCATAGCAATCGATCTCAGAGTGGCAGTGCTGAAGCATTGAGGCCACAGTGACACCTTGTGGTGTGACCAAATACGCAAGAGGTTTGTGGACGTGACTTTACAGGTCACTCAGGAAATAAATGACATAGAGATGGGCAACATGGCCAAAATCTTATAACACGGTTTATGTCCTTTAATATGCCCTAACTGTATGTAGCTACCTAGTGGGCATATGATGTCAATTTAACATCAATATGACATCAAACATTATGTCAAAATGACGTCACGAAATAGGTCAAAAATGAAAGTCATATTGACGTCAAAGTGTCGATGTCAATTTGATGTCAAGAGTTTGACCTCTGCTGATGAGATTAATTGAGTGATGATTGGCCAATATTGAAGACACCTGATGCTAACAAGCAGAATCACTGAAGGAGAAAATCACACATTTCAATATTCAAAATATTATATTAAAAAATGAATCTCATAACATTATTTACGCAACTGTAATTGCAGTGTAAATGCATCCATGGCTCCTCTGCATTAACAGTCTGTGTAAATAATATAATGCCATTCAGAGTCACCGTCACACGTCCCACATCTGCAGTGCGAAGATGGATTTTGTTGAAACTGATTTTACTGGTGACAGCCCTATAGTAGTGCCTTATTAACTGAATTGATCAGTTAAACTTAAGAACTTATAGGCTACATGATGATGCATATAGCCTATAATATATGGAGGACCAAACCTGCAGAAATTAAAAATGAATAAATAAATGAATAAATAAACAAATAAATATGCGAATAAATGTAACAATAAATAAATAAATGACTATACTTTTATTTCCTTATTTATATATAATTATAAGAGTAGGCCTATGTATGGTAAACCTATAGCCTATAGCTACATACAGTTAAGGCATATTAAAGGACATAAACCATGACATAAGATTTTGGCCATATTGCCCATCATTTATTTCCTGCGTGACCTGTAAAGTCACGTCCACAAACCTCTTCCGTATTGTTTGGTCACACCACAAGGTGTCACTGTGGCCTCAATGCTTCAGCACTGCCACTCTGAGATCGATTGCTATGTCTTAGGTAAAACACGCCCCCCTCATTAGCATACAGAGCAATAAATGTATAAATAAATAAATGTATAATAATATAATAAATGTGTAAAAAATATAATTATACATAAATAAGATATTTATATAAATAGTATAAATAGTCATTTATTTATTTATTTGTACATTTATTCGCATATTTATTTGTTTATTTATTAATTTATTCATTTTTTATTTCTGCAGGTTTGGTCCTCCATATACTTTAAGCGAAGAGGAGAGATTCGCGATTGCACTGAACACGTTTTAAGTGCAGGCATATTCTCTGAGCGAGCCCAGAGAAAATTATTTCAAGAGCAGAGTATATCTAAGAGCGCGCGCCAAGTTCCCGCGCGCGAGAAGAGAGATTAGCGCTCTGTACAGTATATTCCGTGCGCGAGGAGAGAGTTTCGCGCTTGGCTCATTATATTCTGCGCGCGAGCAGAGAGATTCGCACTCGGCAGATTATATTCCGCGCGCGAGCAGAGAGATTCCGCTCGCGCATTATATTAATGTACTTTCGCGCTACAATAATGCGCTCTCGACATTTGACAGGAAAACAACGCCATATTATAACCTAGAGGTTCCCGCCTTACAAGCCAAGGGTCTGTCGGTATAGAATTCAGTGCTATCTGCCCCGCTGTGCCGGCCCAGATGCTGAGTTTTGCTTGTGCATCGCTCACTGAGCGATAACACGGCTCCATGGGTGTTGAATAACCTGTACTATTACCCAGTTATGCTGAACACGTTCACCCTGTCTGTGTGAAACACTATTAACATAACTAGCTCCTATAGGATGCTATTTCATGGGGAATGATGCTTGCAGCCTCTCTTCTCCGACTCTCTGTGAGTCTATGGTGATTATGCACTACATGAGCCCCGGGCTACTGCCCTTGGGACTTTGGTGTCGGATCCCAGTACGCACGGCGTTTTGCATTGTGTTCCCCATAGCGTAAGATATTACGCAGTACGAGAGATACTCTCTTAAGAGAACGTACTCGGTTACTGACGTAACCTCGGTTCTCTCTAGAGAGGGAACGAGTACTGCGTATCTTGCCGTGCATACACAGCTCTGGTTCGCTTCGGCGATGAAAACCAGTGTACCAGCCTTATCGAGCTATATTTACAGGGCGAGACCACGCCCTTTCTGGCGGGACGTGACAAAATTGGTGCGAAATGCCCCCATTGGGTATGTGTCACGCAGCGCCTCTCTCGATAGGCTGCTGCTGTTGCCGCAGGGCAGCCAATAGGCGCGCGAGCCGTCCTGCCTATGTCTGCATGCTGCTGCACAGCGTTTTACATTAATTCAAAATTAAGGATATTTTTTGGCTTCAATATCTCGTGGAAAAGAGGTTTTCCCCATAGCGTAAGATATTACGCAGTGCTCGTTCCCTCTCTAGAGAGAACCGAGGTTACGTTAGTAACCGAGTACGTTTCATGTCAAGTTCCATGTCTGTCATGTGATTCCCTGTTTTTCATGTGATCCTGCCATGTGTCTTGTCATTGGTTAATTGTCTGTTCATTGTTCACCGGTGTCCCTTGTCTTGTCAGTCTGTGTATTTCTAAAAAAAAATAAAAATTCTTGAAATCTTCGCTTGTCTGGTTTATGCTACTCTGAGCAATGTTTGAACTTTGTATTCTGAGCACTTCCTGCGTTGTTTTTGCCTCTCCACGATGACTCGCTTGGTTTAATCCTCAAATGTAAGTCGCTTTGGATAAAAGCGTCTGCTAAATTACTAAATGTAAATGTATTTAAGCCCTCATGTTTGTCTTGTCTCTTTGTCATCAGTAATATTTTTTTTAAAGGCGCATTTAAAGAAGCTACTTAAATGTCCTAATTTAACTAAGGCATACTCCTGGCTTAATCTGAGGCCTTTCTGAAGAAATGTGTACTTTTATTCTAAATTGATTTTTATACATATAGTATTAATTTTCATAATATTTTTTAGAGATTATTTGGTCATACTTATATTAGGTGTCTGTAACTACCTTGTCCTTACTTAAAGGCGCAATATGTAAGATTTTAATATCCAAAAACCACTAGAAAAATGTCATATATTTTGTTGACTTCAGTGCTTGCATTTTCCCAAATGTTTCCAACAAGTTTTAAATCCAGAAAAATCAGCAATTTTAACCAGAACACGGACCGTGTCATTGTGTCGCCTGTCGATGATGTCATATCCGTGTTAACCTCGATTTCCAGTTTTACTTTTGCAGAAAACATGGAAACACCAAAGACACTTTAATATATTATATTTTATTAGACAGGTGAGCAACTGTTTGGATACATTTATCAAGAGAAAACTAATCATTGTTTTATAGCTTAACACAGTCAGTCTTGTTTGAATCATTTGTTTTCTTGATTTACCACAAGTATTTTTTTTTACCATGCATCAAAGACACTATTATGTTGTCAAGTGGCTAACATGGCATAATCAGAGAGAGCTTTCTCCATCATACAATATATTTTAAAATTAATTGCATGTCATTTAGCAACACAAGTCATCCAGCTTTTATTTTTTGACTTTTTTTTTACAGCTTTTAACTTTTACAAAACCCCGAAACAAGACTAATCCAGTGGCCAGGATGGTACTGTCCTGTGATGCTGTCTGTATCAAGCTCTGCAGCCGGAGCTTGCCTAAAAAAAGAGAAAAAAAAAAGTCCAAGCAATGACCCTCCTACGGTGAAGGGGGAGCCGCTCAGCTGCAGAGCCCAAAAACTCTCTCCAGGACAATCTATGGAAAGTTGTGCTTTTTGATGTTCGTTGAGTTGCAAAGTTACTTATAGTTAGTAAAATGAAGTGGACCTTCTAAATAAAGTGCTACAAAAAAAAAAAAAAAAAAAATTGTTTAGTACAATGTACAGTACTTATTGTCTTCATGTTGTATTGTATTGTGCTGCTACTGAGGTGAGATGTGGATGCGGTTAGAGGTGTTAAATTATAGATGTAATTATAAAAATTATTTGAAAACTACATGCAGGAATAAAAAAAAAAAATACAATGTAAAAATGTACATAATATGTGCATTGTGTGAAATGATTAATTTAAATGTTGGTATATACTGCTTAAATACAATATAAAGTTGGCCCAAATACTTTTATTTATTTATTTTTAAATATTTTTCTAAATATTGTGTTTTATACCTCTTTGTTCATTCCAAGTAATTTCCAATTGAGGAAATTCCCAATTGAAGGTTTTGTTTTTTGTAAACTTCTGGGGATGATTTAGTTCCCAATCTATCGCTACACACACACACACAGTGTTTCCCAGATAAATAAATTTGTCCACAAACCCTTTGTGTATGAAAACAAGTGAACTTTCATTATTGCCGATTCTGTCTAACCCACAAATAACTTCACATGCGAGACAGGATGATTGATACTCTTCATCACCCGGCCTCTCTCTCTCCTCCCCCTAATTTAATTCCCAACAACTGCCATGCCCCGTCATCCATACCAAAGCGTCTCACCAATAGAGCAGCCCCTATTGATCGACAGTAATAACACAAATTCTCCTGATACATCCATGCTCAGTGCTGACGCAACAACACCAGCTCACAAAAAGGAAAACAATTCATAAAAGTATTAAAAAGCACAAATTGATTTTCTGATCAACAAATCAATCAGTGTTTCTCTGAAAATGTGCTTTATTTTGACTACTTGAAGGAAAAGCAAGCTCGCTGATCAGCTCATAGCAGAAAGCGCCAAACATCCAGAGATAAATGTGTGCTGTATATCCCTTCATTAGAATGTCTATCACCCCCATGGCCTTCCTCCCACAATGCCCGTTCCTCTTTTGGAGGTTACCACGTCAGCATCCTACTTTTGCTCCTTAACAGTCATCAAATTTTCTATCCACAGTGGTATAATCGAAGCATATGAAGATGCTTTTGGACTCTGATCTAAGCAGTTTTTTTTGCACGAAAGGAAGCCCGGTAGCAAACTCCAATTCTGTGTTTTCTGCCGTGGAGCAGCCTTGATCACTCTTACCCTGCAGTCTGTATATTTTTCAGCAAGGCCTTATATTTACCACATCAAAGACGTTGCAAATTGCTCTGTAATTCAGGTTTGGGAAATTCTGCCACTACTGCAAAAAATCCAAAAAGTCTTAATTTCCCAAGAAAGTGGCGTGTTTATCTTTGAATTATTATAAACAGAGAGCCTTGTTTGTATTTTGTTCATGAAATAAAGTTTTTGCTGAGGGTGTTAAAAATGGCTCCTTGTCGACTGTGTATGGGACACCTGATTTCATCTTATGCTCAATGAGATGTCAACCCAGTTTGTTTTGCTCAAACTGCTTAGTTCAGCAGAGAGTGACATCAGCACACAGAGTTGGGCTCATTAGGGCTTTTCACTCTGCACTTAACCACGAGTTAACGTTGTCCTAAATACCACTTTTAATTCCGAGTAAAGGAACATTTCACACTTTCAATTAAGAAGTAAGGGTTAAGTACAGCTTTTTACCCAGGGTTATGAAACTCTGCTCCTGGAGCAGTATTGGTGCTGCTTTTGCCTCATTGCGGTGCCAAACTTGTGAAAGGATCCGGCAGGGGCAGACTGGGACCGAAAAGTGGCCCTGGACTTTCTGGCCCACAGCAGCCCACCACATCCCAAATCATAACACATTGGCCCATTAATGTGCAGAATATTTTTTTAACACCACTTATAGCATAAAAATATAACACAATACAAAAATAAATGCTATTTAAACATTTATTTTAAGTAACACAACATATAGCCTATTAGGTCATATTTGTAAAACCAAAGGGAAACAAACAGAAGAACATTAGGACAACATATAAAACTATCAAGACAGCATATCAGCTAGTCAGGGGGAGCTAGAGCCATCAAGAGCCTGTTGAACTGCTACTCTTCGCGCCAAATGTATAATCTGTAAATTTGAAGCATTTCACAGCATCTACCTCTAAGGCCGTGTGTCCACCAAAGCGTTTTTTCACGCAGCTGGCGTAAAATTCTAATTGTTTTCAATGGGAGCGCCGCGTTTTTTAAACGCCATGAGCGTAACGAGGCGCTGAGCGTGTATTTAACGCTCAAGCGCTGAGCGCCCGGCGTTTTTACTGGTCGCCGAGAGTTGAAAAATGTTCAACTTTGGGTAAAACGCTGCGCTCATCACTGTCACTTTTTACACAGCCGTTTAATCACAGTGGAGGAGGGGCGGGACAAATATCACACCGACCAACTGTCACAACATTCTTTCTGTACAAAGACATCAACCAGCAGAGCTAACCGAACAAAATGAATGAAAAATACATTTTTAGTATGAAACAAATTATCTACGAAATCAGTTACAAGTAATCTGTGCTGCGGATATTCTGTATCATAGCAACGAATCGTGTCAACTGAAAAAACGCAGCGCTGCCAAAACGCTCTCAAGCGCCCAGTGCTAGGCGTTTTCAGCAGAGCGCCTAGCGTTTTCAGCCGGTTAAAAACGCTTTGGTGGACACACGGCCTAATGCTTTTTTTAACCGTCGGCTGAAATTGGTCCTCGTCGGCTTTTTTTTGGCCGATTCGACATGTCGGTGAAAGAGGGAACTCTGATTGGCTGTTCAGCTTAGTGAACGAGTCAGTGCACTGCACGAGAATAATAGCAAAACAGCGAGCAAAGAAGTCAAAACTGCACAGATAGAAGGCTGTTCTAATGTTACGTCATATTACCTGAGTGTTCCTTGGCGAATATTTCAATTCAATTCAATTCAATTCAATTCAAATTTATTTGTATAGCGCTTTTCACAATTCATATTGTTTCAAAGCAGCTTTACAGAAAGTGCATTTCAGAAATGTACGTAAAAAATACAGTTAGTTAATCATCATGTATTAATTTAGGGCATAACATATCGCCGGCGTTGAGTCGTCTCTTCACAGGCGTCGAGTCGTCTCATCGCAGGTGTTGGGGACTCTGAAGTCTCCGTGAGAGGCTGGATACAGACTGTAGCTGAAGAACGCTATTTACCTCGGGACTAGCGTCCCGAGATAACAGCAGAAAAGCAGATGGGAAATAATTAGCGTAGCTGCTGTTCATAATATTAATGCATTCGATCTGATTCAACAGTAGTATAAGAGGCAAGCATTATGTGAATGCTTGGCTGAAGAGATGCGTCTTTAATCTAGTTTTGAACTGGGAGAGTTCAAAATATTAACATGAGAGGAGTGGAGTGGAATAAAGAAAGTGTTTAGCAGGATTGATATTCAGAACGATAAGCACGCACTGCTTTGTTTACGGTGTGTATCTGCAGCCGGCAGCGTCGGTTTCTCTTTTTGAATGACGAATATAGGCGAATATATCTGCAGAAATAGACAGTTGTCTCATTTACACACAGGCGCAGAACGCGCATTGCCTCATTCTAGCTAACAGTCGGCTGTAGTTCTCTCGGTGTGTTCAAGTGCAGCTTTTTTCCAGTGACACAGGCGACGTGGCGATGCGAGGCGACAACACAATCAGCTTTCATCTGATTCTGCGCTAGTTCATCGGCGTTGGCTTAGTGTGTTTCCAGGACGTGAAAGAGGGCGTGTTTCAAGATATGCAATGGAGTAGACCAAACTTAACAGGGAGGGAGGGCAATACACTCACATGCATGTACACGAAACACACTCCTTGTCGGCCGCGCCCGCGCGATCGATTCCCTCATCCATTTGTGAAGAAAAGAAATGTAATATTATGATTTCCGTCATTTTTTTATATATATTTTTTTATATGTGTACCGGGCCGGCCCACATTGGCCAGCGGCCCACCGGGAAAAGTCCCGGTGCTCCAGATGGCCAGTCCGCCCCTGGGATCCGGTGTTAGAACGTTACAGTTATATGCTCAGCAGCAGGTTGTCAGGTGTGGGGGTGGTGAAAGGAGTGAGGACTCAGGTGCAGAGTTAATGGGCTTATATTTAATAAAACACAAACAAAAAGACTTGACTTGAAACCATAGACTGTAAAAAAAGATGGACGACGACCCTTCGCTCTCTTCCATTGGCAAGAAGTGAAGCCGCCATTGTCCCGATATGGCGCTGACATCTTGGGACTTGAGTCTGCGCAGTTGCGATTTCGGGACCAGACCTGCGCAGTAGTGAGCAGGAAGTAAAGCCGCGAAATCAACGCCCCGCCCTCACTCTCGCTGAATCAATCGTGAGCACAAGCCCTGCACTTTTTTAAAGTGGCCTGTCTTCTCCGTTCTGCTCCAATTTTGATGTCTGCTGATTGCAGTACCTCGTTAATATAAGGTAAATACAACTACTAACCACATAGTCATATTTAAAAAGTAACACATTAATATATCCTATAGTATAGGATAGATTAATGTGTTAATATAGGACCTATACTGTAAAATATGATTAGCCTACTCATATTACTGCAATTAAACTACTATCACAATTTGGTGGACAGCTAAATCAACTTCATATTTAGCATCATATTTAGCACGGTTAGCATCCTATAATTTATTAATTTATTTTGTATGCGCAAAAAACTCAAAGATTGATCGGACATGCCAGATCGGTTAGCACATTCTACTGCGGAACAACCCATTATATCGGTGTGAAATAATGAAGTATAGAAATTTAGATATTAAATTTAAAGCTCCAATCTCCTCAGTCCTCCAAAGATCCCGAAAAAAAGTCTGTTGGTGCTTCAGTGACTACTTTGCTCAGAGAACCTGTCAATCATGACGCTACAGCGCCATTTTTATAGCATCAAATAACTAACTAAAAACAAACTTATTTTAACAACAAACACTTGAAATTACATCAGCGTGATAAAAACTACAGTAAACGACAGAAACGACAGTTTAGTTGGTCCCATGTCCCGTTGAATAACATGGGGAGGCGGGGTTTATGACCTATACTAGGACCGGTCACCGGGGGTCGATCGAGACGTTTTGGCTTCACTTTTTAGGGCTTGTGTGGCACGCTTGCTTGAAACTATGATCCAGCAGGGGACTGAAAACACAGGGAGAATAAATAGGGAGCAAACAAGGCAGGTAACGAGGGAGGACAGGTGGGGCAAATGAACCAATAATCAGGTAACAAGATGGGCGGAGTTAGACAATCGACAGGAGAGCACATGGCACAAGGAAACACACGACAAGCCATGTGCTCTGCTCACACCAAACATGACTAGAACACAAGCACATGTCCAGCAAAACAAATCACCAGCCATGTGCTCACACAAAACGAGACATGAACACGCAGCTAATGAGAACACTCATAAGCCACATGTCAACACAAAACATGACAACATGACAGCACAAAGCTAGTGGAAAACACAAGCTGCACAGCACAGACAAAACTGCACAAAACACAACACACGTGGACAGAAGAGCGTACAATCCAAGCAAACTCGAACACGACAAAACAGAGCGCACGAGAATGAGCGTAAGCTCATCCTGTGCGCTCACAACAGAAGACAAACATGCAGAGCATGAATGTCCAAATCCCGACACAGAACCGAATCCAAACTAGACAGATGTGCTGGGATCCAAAAACCACGCCCCACACATGTAACAAGATATACAGACAAGTGAGCGCACGGCTCGAGAACTCTCGAAGCCGCGCGCCCACACAAAGACATGACAAAACAGGAGTGTCAGAGCTTTGTCACAGAAGTGACAGAACCCTGACACAGGTAACAGGCTGCCTGTGTGTGTGTGTGTGTGTGTGTGTGTGTGTGTGTGTGCGTGTGTGTGTGTATACAGTAGTCAACATTTGAAGTGGATCAAAAAAGTTCATCAAAGTTGTTCAAAATTCATGTATAACTTTGATGAAAGGTTTTGATCCACTTCAAATGTTGATGATTAATAATGACAGACATCACAGCAGCAGGTTTATTAGGCTGCTGTCACTTTAAGATCTGACGCACATGATGCGATCTGACACATATCATGTCCTCACAACTCTTTACGGTCATTTAAGACTTTATTTAACTCATTTAAGACTGTGTTCACGAGGATACTCGTAGCAGAAATTTTGGCATGCTTTGTGTGTTTTTGTTAGCCTGGATGCCAGCCCCGAACCCCGCCCACAAAATTTTTAGGTCGGGAATTTCGGTCTGGACTCGATCCGTTGAGGAGCTATTATGCCCGAACAAAAAATAGTTCGGACCAATCAAATTGTCAGGGCGGGCTTTATACGACGATGGACAGATAAGCAACAGTAACGTAACCATCCACTTCATCAAAGAGCGCTTGGGTTAAATTCATGGCTGGAGAATTGAGTTGTGTATATTCCGCTATCGCGTGTGTTATAGAAGACAGCGCATTCATTTTAAAAGAGGAACAGAGAACCGCGATCAAGGCATTTGTCGATGGGAAAGATGTTTTTGCCGTCCTTCCTACCGGATTCGGAAAAAGTTTAATCTATCAACTTTAATCTATCGCTCAACATACGTAACTTACCCCGTTGCTCCGATTGGTTCTAGGTCTATCCAATTGAGTGCAGAGGCCTTTTATTTCCTGGTTCGGTTGACACACGCCCCATAATCACAGCCCAATGGAGCAGTATCAGACTCACATTCTGACTAGAATCTGAGTATGACGACGTCAGGCTATGTTTTTGTCCCTTCAAGCGCGAAAGAGGACTCACAGAGAATTCACAGACCGCCATTTTTTGAATGGTCAAAAGCACTTGAATGAATAATAGCTTGATCATATACTGTAATGCAGCCAAAGGATCACTATATATACACTGAACAAAATTATAAACGCAACACTTTTGTTTTTGCCCCCATTTTTCGTGAGCTGAACTCAAAGATCTAAGACTTTTTCTATGTACACAAAAGGCCTATTTCTCTCAAATATTGTTCACAAATCTGTCTAATCTGTGTTAGTGAGCACTTCTCCTTTGCTGAGATAATCCATCCACCTCACAGGTGTGGCATATCAAGATGCTGATTAGACAGTATGATTATTGCACAGGTGTGCCTTAGGCTGGCCACAATAAAAGGCCACTCTAAAATATGCAGTTTTACTGTATTGGGGGGTTCGGGGGGGTCCGAAAACCAGTCAGTATCTCGTGTGACCACCATTTGCCTCAAGCAATGCAGCACATCTCCTTCGCATAGAGTTGATCAGGTTGTTGATTATGGCCTGTGGAATGTTGGTCCACTCCTCTTCAATGGCTGTGCGAAGTTGCTGGATATTGGCAGGACCTGGAACACGCTGTCGTATACGCCGATCCAGAGCATCCCAAACATGCTCAATGGGTGACATGTCCGGTCAGTATCCTGGCCATGCAAGAACTGAGATGTTTTCATCTTCCAGGAATTGTGTACAGATCCTTGCAACATGGGGCCATGCATTATCATGCTGCAACATGAGGTGATGTTGTGGATCAATGGCACAACAATGGGCCTCAGGATCTCATCACGATATCTCTGTGCATTCAAAATGCCATCAATAAAATGCACCTTTGTTTGTTGTCCATAACATACGCCTGCCCATACCATAACCCCACCGCTACCGTGGGCCACTCGATCCACAACGTTGACATCAGCAAACCGCTCACCCACACGACGCCATACACATTGTCTGCCATCTGCCCTGTACAGTGAAAACCGAGATTCATCCGTGAAGAGAACACCTCTCCAAAGTGCCAGACGCCATCAAATGTGAGCATTTGCCCACTCAAATCGGTTACGACGACAAACTGCAGTCAGGTCGAGACCCCGATGAGGATGACAAGCATGCAGATGAGCTTCCCTGAGACGGTTTCTGACAGTTTGTGCAGAAATTATTTGGTTATGCAAACCGATTGTTGCAGCAGATGTCCGGTGGGCTGGTCTCAGAGGATCTTGGAGGTGAAGATGCTGGATGTGGAGGTCCTGGGCTGGTGTGGTTACCCGTGGTCTGCGGTTGTGAGGCTGGTGGGATGTACTGCCAAATTCTCTGAAACGCCTTTGGAGATGGCTTATAGTAGAGAAATGAACATTCAAATCACGGGCAACAGCTCTGGTGGACATTCCTGCAGTCAGCATGTCAATTGCACGCTCCCTCAAAACTTGCGACATCTGTGGCATTGTGCTGTGTGATAAAACTGCACATTTTAGAGTGGCCTTTTTATTGTGGCCAGCCTAAGGCACACCTGTGCAATAATCATGCTGTCTAATCAGCATCTTGATATGCCACACCTGTGAGGTGGATGGATTATCTCGGCAAAGGAGAAGTGCTCACTAACACAGATTTAGACAGATTTGTGAACAATATCTCAGAGAAATAGGCCTTTTGTGTACATAGAAAAAGTCTTAGATCTTTGAGTTCAGCTCATGAAAAATGGGGGCAAAAATAAAAGTTTTGCGTTTATAATTTTGTTTTCACTGTAAATACATTTGTACATTTTATGTAAAATACACACACACACACACACACACACACACACACACACACACACACACACACACACACACACACACACACAGGTCCTTCTAAAAAAATTAGCATATTGTGATAAAGTTCATTATTTTCCATAATGTAATGATAAAAAATTAAACTTTCATATATTTTAGATTCATTGCACACCAACTGAAATATTTCAGGTCTTTTATTGTTTTAATACTGATGATTTTGGCATACAGCTCATGAAAACCCAAAATTCCTATCTCAAAAAATTAGCATATCATGAAAAGGTTCTCTAAACGAGCTATTAACCTAATCATCTGAATCAACTAATTAACTCTAAACACCTGCAAAAGATTCCTGAGGGTTTTAAAAACTCCCAGCCTGTTTCATTACTCAAAACCGCAATCATGGGTAAGACTGCCGACCTGACTGCTGTCCAGAAGGCCATCATTGATCACAATATGCTAATTTTTTTAGAAGGACCTGTATATATAAATATGTGTGTATTTGACATTAAATGTATATACAAATGTATAAGGTATACAAAAACATAAGTTTGATTAATTGCAGGTTAAATGGTAATTTCAAGGTTTAAAATATAATGTTAAATACCTTGCCATTTTATATATCATCAGAAGTTCTGTTTAATAGCCGTATCATATTGGTATCGGTATTGGCCTTCATATATGGAAGGACAGATCAAAATGAATATAAGTGGTATGGCCCATCCCTAGTGCACAGGCTTTCATGATGTCTATAAATAATCTCACCACACAGCTCACAAGGGTAGTTTCCAAGCCTTCTCCCTGATATTACTAAACCTTGATTCTACACACACATTTGTTAATTGTGCAAATTTTGCAATGTCTGCATTTAAGGAACATTATCATTTCCCTTGAGTCATGGAGTGTTATGAATATGCAGATGTCCACAGAGATGATCTTAATACATCTGTGACTGTGCAAATTAGGCAGACTATGGCTGTTTCATTTTAATCATTTGCAGGTGCAAGTAGGTCCTCGGCACTTTAATTAGAAAATGTTCTGGGCTTTTTTTATGCCAGCATTGCGGGATAGTATCTGAATGCTGTAGCTTGTTCAGCTCGATGAAACATTGTGAGATCGGACAGTGCCTGCACTCAGTGCATGTTGTCATTGGTTTGTGCAGTGTTTAAAAATACTGTATGGACATAATAGAAAGTATAAAGAGAAAAAATTGGAACAATGTAGTGATAAAATGTATCCATAATGTCTGAATTCAATACAGACACAGAAAGACAAGAAAGCAATGCTAAGGTAATGTATTGATATTAGAGTGGGTGGCTTTCCAGGATATCGTGAATACATAATGAGCAATGACCTCTGACTCCATTGATTGTTGGCTTCAGAAATACACAGAGTTATAGTCATAGATATGTCACATTTGGGTGTTCCAGGCATGTCAACAAGCACAGCAACTGCATTTGGAGTTTTCTAAGGAAGCAAATGCTTTTCTAAAGCCCTATTCGCACGGGATAAGTATTACCTGGTGACCTCTAGTCATTTGTAATAATTGCGGAGGTTGTCTGTGATCTTAATCCCTTGCGAATCGGCCATGTCTGTAATTTGTAAAGTAAAAATCCCCCCGCAAATTACCTACTATATTTCGCCGAACACCGAGGTCCTGTGATAATATTAGTCCCGTGCGAATCGACATCTCTGTGATTTGGCCGGATCGTATATCATTTTTTCAAGGTTTTTGTTTCATGTGCGCCTTTTTATCCATCTTTCGCGAGGAATGGAAGCTGTGTTGGAGTGTTTTGATAATATTTTGGGTGCTGGGTCATATCGTTATACACAACTACACAATTTGCAGAAAGTGAAAGCTGAAAATCATCAGAAGAGCAAAAACAAAAAGAATGATTAGATGGAGATGAATGACATGTATAGCAGCATGCGGTAAGGAACTTTATTCTGTTTATGTCATGATATATCATACAGCTAGACCTATAACGAAAAGACATTTCCAAGCAATAGCCTATTGACGTCATATCCGGGAGATAAGTCAGTAAATTTGAGTAAAATCACAGGCTTCGGTTATCCCGTGCGAATGCGCCACATGACATTCAGATGTGGGGGGTAATTTCGAAATCACACGAGGTCCCCAGATAGTACTAATCCCGTGCAAATAGGGCTTAAGACAAAGTTGTCTAAGAGAAATTAGGAATTTTGCGACAGGAAGAAGTTTGATGACGTGTATTCGCTTTAATTTAGTATGGTAAGCATCAGCACTGCTGTGATAAAATGAACAGCATTTCTGTTTTCAAGCTCATTTCCCAATACATTCAGCATCTGGCTCATATTCGCGATCTGAAACAAAATCTCAAAACTATAATTTTCAACATGTTCAAAAATCATTATTTTGACAGTGACACTAATATTTTATTGCGTTCAGTACTTGCTCTGCATTAAATCACTGTGCCATTTCAAGTTTAGCTGATGAAACGTCCTATTCTTTTGTTTTCTGCCTGCAGTAACTATGAGTGAAACATCACTTCATCATTGTATCAGACATTGCCATCTTGTGGAATAAAGGTGAATTACACTTATTCAGTCAAAGATTCAATTATTGTTGTGCAGAAAAAAATATACTTGCACTGTTACACACCTTGGGTCGTTAGCGCCAAATTATTTTTAATTTTTTTCCTTGTTATATTGTTTTTAATGAATTGATTGAGGAATACTAAGAAGATTGATGTCTAACTTTAAAAAATGAATAAGTGGGAGGGAATTAGACAACGTCCTGGGTCACTAAAGACCCGAGGTATGCGTTTAAGTGTTTTTCCTTTTTATTTTGTATTTTAAGAAAATTTTATGTTACTAATTAATATTTCTTACAAAATGTATAATATATATATATGGGAATAAAATGATCATAATTATAAATATTGTGTATATATATATATATATATATATTACATCGTGTAAACTCATATATATATATATATATATATATATAAACAATATTTATAATTATGATCATTTTATTCCCATTGAATTATTTTTCAATTAAAACTGTATATAATGTTTAAATAGAGACAAGACCTTTAAAATACGATTTTTGAAGGTAGATTAGTGTCATCATGTGGATGTAAAAAAACGAAAAACCTCTGTAATGCCATGTCTATTTTGCACTCTTGATCATTGACTGTCACCCCTTTACTGGTGTGTGCTTTTTATGCATTGTGGCTGATTTCTAGATTGTAAAAATTGCTCTTTTTAAATATTTTTTGTATTTCCCATTCATTTCCTATGGCAGTCATTTCTGACCGTGAACATTTTTTTTAACGACCACTTAGGTTTTTTGAATCAAGTCCACATTTTTTTGTGGTCCCATAGTGTCTACTGCAAATGGCACAGAATTTCGTACCATTTCGATGAAGTAGCGATTTTTTAAAATTCAAAACAATTTTTTTTTTTGTCTAAAATGACCAAACAACACCAGAGGGTTAAAACACATTTTTTAATAAAACATAATTTCTGTTAACATTACTGGAGGAATGTTTGTTTATAACTTTGATAGAACCTTAGACCAAATGTTATCCAAAGTTCTGAGAATGTTCCGTGTTAGCTGGGTTTTCCCAAATTGGCTTTAAAAACATACTCAAAAGTACTGATAACTTTTTTTTTTACTGATATCTCTTCAATTAAGGTGGTTGTAAATATTTTCTTGTTTTATTTGTCAGCTTGTTAGCTCATTTTCTGAATGAATAGATCAGTAGTTTTATATTAATGGTGTGTGAGAAATTATGACATTAAATTGTAATGACAAAAAGTAACCATGTAAGTAGTTACAGCATATTTTACATAAAGTTTCGGATACAGGTGTTTGTATAGGAACTTTTATTATGCAGGCTGTGCATGGTTGTTAATTACAAGTTTAAACTCTTACATCCTTTAAGGACAAAAGCTTGCAATTATTCCAAACAAGCCATGACGAAAACCATCCCTTCTTCAACATGATTCACTTTCCTCCCTCTTTCAGATAAAACTCTCAGATAAAAGTGCTGGCTACACACACGTGTACTGCCACGATTTCTCAACTCTGGCTGTCGTTTTCCATCTCTCATTATTTTCCTCTTTTGGAAAGTCATGGAAATGTAATGTTTTTTTGTTTTTTTCTATTGTAGTATAACAGGAACACTGTAATAACATTTGCTATGATCCATCATACTACTACTATTTGAAGAATCTGCGGTGTTATTTTAGTATCATTGAGATACTATTATAGTTTTGATTGCTTTATCGCATTAATTATTGTTATATTTTCCATTTTAATTTGACCTGTACAGTTTTAGTAATTTCATTTTTTTGCCATTTCTATTAGTTTTAGTTATTACATCGTCTAAACTCAATGATAATGAGAAAGGTTGCCATTGCAATTGTTTAAAAAATATATATATTTTATTTCAACTGTTTATTTTATTTAAGAGTTTTTTATGGTTTTAGTCATGCATTATCAGAAGCACGCATTATCAGAAGCAGTTGTGGCATTATTATTGTCTATTTTTACAGTAGTATAGCGTGCAGAATGGATACCTCTTCAAACTAAATATTTTTTTCTCTTAAATTACCAAACTGAAGTTTTAGTCTGACTGTTTCACTATTTACAGCTGAAGTGTGCAATTTTTACACCAATGGCATCACCAAATCTAATTGCAAAGACTGTGATTGTTTTCAACCCTGACTGTAATTGGCTGGACAATCAGATAGTACTCACCCCAAACACACACTATTGGTTGAGCCAGTGTTGCTATACTGAACTGATCGAGCATTTACAGTCGTGGCCCCAAGGCTGTGGAATGATTTGCCTCTGCATGTCAGATTGGCCCCCAGCCTTCACATTTTTAAATCACAACTTAAAACGATACTCGGTTACTAACGTAACCTCGGTTCTCTCTAGAGAGGGAACGAGTATTGCGTAAGTTTAGCTTACGCTACGGGAAAGATTCATCTTCTCGAGATACTGAAGCCAAAAAATTATCCTTAATTTTGTATACCTTGTCAACGCAGTGCAGCAGCTGGCAGACCTAGAGCAGGCTATCTTGCGTGCTCATTGGCTGCCCTGCGGGCAACTGCTGCAGCCTACCAGTGAGCCCGGCGTGACGTCACGCCCAATGAAGGGCGTCCGCGCCTTCATAGCGTCACAGCCCGCCAGAATGGGCGTGGCTTAGCCTATAAAGGAAAGGGGCTGTAGGCTGCTTCCCTGGTTTTTGTCGACTGAAGCGAAGTCGCTCGTGGCGCGAGCACGGCCGGTTACGCAATACTCGTTCCCTCTCTAGAGAGAACCGAGGTTACGTTAGTAACCGAGTATCGTTCTCTTACGAGAGGTTCTCTCGTATTGCGTAAGTTTAGCTTACGCTACGGGAACACTTTGTCAACGCTGTGCGCGCCAAGCATCCACATGAGACCCCGATCTTTCTAGGGGGGAACCCCATAAGTGGAAAGAATAAGGTGGCCGGCCACACGGGCCATCACTTGTACATAAGCACACATAGGGAATACAGAGAAGCGCGGGCGCGGGGTCTGTATAGGCACATGGCATAATCCCATTTACTGTAGCTCAACCAGGAGAGCTGGGTCATGTGAGAGTGATCTGAGCAGGAGATCTGGGCAGAATACACCTCTCGTTCAGACTGACAGCAGTTTAGCCTGCAAGGCGGGAACTTCTAGGTTATAAAACCTGACAAAGGTAGACGGGGAGCTCCAGCCCGCCGCTACGCATATGTCATGGATAGAAATCCCGCTGGACCATGCCCACGAAGAGGCCACGCCTCTCGTGGAATGAGCCCTGATGCCCAGAGGGCATTGCAGACCCTTTGACACGTAAGCGGCCGCTATAGCGTCTACTATCCATCTGGACAGGCTCTGTTTCGAGGAGGCGAAACCCTTGGTGCGCCCACCAAACGAAACAAAAAGCTGTTCCGAGCGCCTGAAGGAGGCGGTGCGCGTAATGTAAAACCTCAGCGCTCTGACGGGGCAGAGGAGGTTCACGTCACTTTCACTGTCAGATGCTGGGAGAGCAGACAATGAAATAACTTGCGCTCTGAATGGAGTGCCCATCACTTTAGGGACATAGCCATGTCTAGGTCTGAGGATGACTTTAGAGTCGTTTGGTCCGAACTCAAGACACGACGCGCTGACAGACAGCGCATGCAGATCCCCTACGCGTTTTACTGATGACAGTGCAGTCAGAAAAAACGTTTTCAGTGATAGATATTTCAACCCCACGGAGTCTAGAGGTTCAAAAGGAAAAGCTTTCAGGGCCTCGAGGACCAATGAAAGATCCCACATAGGAACCGACGGGGGGCGCGGCGGATTCATCCTTCTAGCTCCTCTAAGGAAGCGGATGACCAACTCATGTTTTCCCAGTGACTGGCCGTGCGTTGATTCTGCAAACGCTGCCACGGCCGCCACATATACTTTGAGCGTGGAAGGGGACCTTCCCTTATCCAACAGCTCTTGTAGGAAAGTGAGCGGATGCGCCACCCCGCATGTCCGCGGGTCCAGACCTCTGTCGGTGCACCATCCAGAGAACACCGACCATTTAGGCGCGTAGAGCCTTCTCGTGGAAGGGGCTCTAGACTGCGTGATCGTGTTCATCACTCTTTCTGGCAGGGTAACGAGTACCCGTTGATCAGCCATGCATGCAGCGACCAGCGCTCTGGATAGGAATGCCAGATCGTGCCGCGAGCCTGAGAGAGGAGATCTGCCCTCACCGGAATCGGCCACGGAGCTGTAAGTGACAGCCGTGCTAGTTCCGGGAACCAAATCTGATTCTCCCAACGCGGGGCTATGAGGAGCACCGAGTGGCGCGTTTCCCTGATTCTCTTGATCACCTGTGGTAACAGAGAGACCGGAGGGTAAGCATATAGTGGGAGGCTGGGCCAAACCTGGGCCAGCGCCTCCTCGTCCTTCGAGAAGAACATTGGGCATTGAGCGTTGTCTTTTGACGCAAATAGGTCGACTTCCGCTCTGCCGAATAGGCGCCACAGTTTCTGGACAGTTTGGGGGTGCAAGGACCATTCCCCTGGGGGGACATTGTCTCTGGACAGTCTGTCTGGGCCGTCGTTCAGATGGCCAGGCACATGCGCCGCCCTCAGAGAGCGCAGGTGCATCTGAGACCAAATAAGGAGGCGTTCCGTCAGATTGCAGAGATTTCTGGATCTGACACCGCCCTGACGGTTTATACAGGATACCACAGATGTGTTGTCCGAGCGGACAAGAACATGCTGGTCCTGTATGAACGGGAGGAAGCACTTCAGTGCGTTCTCGACCGCCATCATTTCCAGACAGTTTATGTGAAACTCTTTCTCCCAGTCTGACCACTGGCCAAAGGCCGGTCTGCCCTCGAACAGCGCGCCCCAACCTGAGTTGGACGCGTCTGTTGAGATCACTTTTCGGTAAGAGATGGTTCCCATCGTTACTCCCTGCTGGAACCAGTTGGCCGCTAACCAGGGCTGCAGAGCCGCTATGCAGGCCTGAGTCACTCTGATTTTCTGGCCGCCAGACACCCAGGCTCGGGGGGGCACGCGAGCATTCAACCAGCGTTGGAGCGGGCGCATGCGCAGTAGGCCCAGCTGGAGCACCGCTGCAGCTGATGCCATACAGCCCAACATCCTTTGAAAAGTTTTCAAAGGGAGGAAGTTGCCCTTCTGGAAAGATGCGGCTAGGTGGCGAACACGGCGCGCGCGCTGTGTCGACAAACGAGCCGTCATGGTTACCGAGTCCAGTTCTATTCCTAAAAAGGAAATTGACTGGCTGGGCAGTAATGAGCTCTTGGTCCAGTTGACCGTGAGACCCAAGCTTTCCAGGTGACTGAGAAGCACTGTTCTGTGAGATAGAAGTTCCGTCTCTGACTGTGCCAATATCAGCCAATCGTCCAGATAGTTCATTATTCGCAGCCCCTGACTTCTCAGGGGGGCGAGCGCCGCGTCCATGCACTTTGTAAATGTACGGGGTGCCAGGGACAGGCCGAACGGCAGGACGGTGTATTGATATACCTGACCGTCGAAGGCGAATCTCAAAAATTGCCTGTGACGGGGTACTATCTGAATCTGAAAATATGCATCCTTCAGATCTAGAGAAATAAACCAGTCCCTCGGGCGAACGTGCGCGAGGATTTTTCTGGTCGTAAGCATTTTGAACGGTCTTCTCGCAAGCACTTTGTTCAAATGTCTCAGATCATCAGGTGGTGATGGCGCAGTGGATAAGACGCATGCCTTTGGTGTGAGAGACCCGGGTTCGAATCCACCGCGAGACACCAATGTGTCCCTAGTTGCTCCAGAGGCGTGCGACCTCTGACATATATAGCAATTGTAAGTCGCTTTGGATAAAAGCGTCAGCTAAATTAATAAATATAAATGTAAATGTAAATCTAGGATGGGTCTGAAGGCTCTGTCCTTCTTGGGCACGACAAAATAACGGCTGTAAAAGCCTGACTCGCTTAGAGAAGGCGGTCCCCTTTCTATAGCCCCTTTGCACAGCAGCTTTGCTATTTCTGCGTGAAGTAGGTGTGCTACTTCCGCATTCACTATCGTCGCGGCCCGGGCTTGAAATCGCGGGGGACGGCGAATGAATTGAAGTGTATAGCCCTGCTTAATTGTGCTCAACACCCATTCTGAAATCCCTGGGATGTTTTCCCACGCAGCTATGTGAGCCGCTAGAGGGCGAATGGCCTCCGGGTTCAGACCGCCATTTGCTGGCCTGTGAAACTGAACCGGAGCCGAGAGCACGGCGCACGCGCTCTCGGTTCTGGGCAATGGCGGCTCGCTGACAGCCGAAACCGGCTGATTTATGTGAGATGTCCCGATCATAAGGGATGGGGAACAAATTTTTGCCACATTTTGACGCGCGAGCAGTGCTCCGGGTGAAAGAGCTCTCTGTAAGCGTGAGCGCGTGAACGCGGGCACAAGACTTACAACTGTATCTAACGCCCAGATCATAATAGAAGGGGAGCGTTTTATTAACGCCCTGCGTTTTGTGATAACGCTTAAGCGCGCGGGCGGGGCCCGGGGAGAGGTTTGTGTTAGTAAGCGTGAGCGCTCTCTGGCGGGCACGAGACTTACATTTATAACCTGCTTTTTTGACCGTGTAACAGAGCGGGCAGATAGTGGGCACAGATTTGTGGACACATTTCTTACATTCAACACTCGAGCGGCTTTTCTGCGCTTTATGAGAGTGTGCACTGTGAGTGACACAGAATTTTGAGTGCTTATGTGTAGGGGTGAACACTGGGGCGTGGGCACTTTCACTACACTTAAAACATTGACGGCGTGAGCCGGACCAGACATTACACTCTTTTTGAGATTTCTCTGGGTCGCAGTGAAAACGGCGTTTGTGTGCAGGCGAGAGGGTGAATAAACCGGCTCGTTGGCTGCTAGTTGAACCGCTGCAGTAGCTTTTTTGAAGGGGACTGACAGGGAAATGAACTTTGACGGCGGTCCGGCCGCAGTGGGACACGCGCGTCTTTTCTCTCTTACTGTTAGGAGGGCTTCGCGTGCTCAGATTTCAGCGTGATTCTTTGCCGAGGCCCTCTGGGAGGCGGCGGTCTGTGACGGCTGTCTGAGCGCGATCTAGGGCGGCCGCCCTGACGTCGCTGCGAAGGCTGAGGCTGGGGCTGTGCTGGACGCTGGGTGCTGGTTCGCACAGGAGGCTGGCTTTGTCTCTCGCGAGAGCGGCCTGTGGCGGAACTCGAGCGTCGCGGCAGGAAGAGATTCATGGCCTGTGTGGTCTTCTGTACCTCAGAAAAGCGATCAACGATCCCGTTCACCGCTGGGCCGAAGAGACCAGTGGGGGTAAGCGGCGCGTTCAGAAACGTGGCTCGCTCAGATTCCCTCATATCCGCGAGCGTTAACCAGAGGTGCCTCTCCGTAACAGTTAACGCGGCCATGGCTCGTCCGATAGCTTGGGCTGCTGCTTTGGTGGCGCGGAAAGAGAGATCCATCGCGCTTCTCAAATCCGTAACAGCAGCTGGATCCCGGCCCTTCTCATCCCATTCACGGAGGAGGTCGGCTTGTAGGATCTGAAGCACAGCCATAGTGTAAAGCAGACGCGGCCTGGCCGGAGGCAGCATAAGCGCGGCCGACCAAGGCGGACGTGGCTCTACAGGCTTTAGACGGGAGGGCTGACCGTGACCACCATCTCGCGGAGGGCGGACAAAGGTGCGCTGCGACCGCCTCTTCCACCGGTGGAATAGCCGTGTACCCTTTCTCGGCGGCGCCGTCCACTCGGGAGAGCGACGCGGAGGCCGGTGACTGTAGTCGAGAAGAGAACGGAGTACTCCACGACTTCGTCAGCTCCGCATGAAGTTCCGGCAGGAATGGAGCGGGCCTCATTGCTGAAGCTGAGCGGCGGCGACTTTGAAGGAAGCATCCGTCGAGCCTGTTCGGCGCGGGTTCCTCTGGCGGCGACCACTCGAGCCCGAGGCAGTCAACGGCCAGAGTTAGCAGGCGCATTAGCTCAGCGTCAGCTCCAGCGCGGGTGCGGGTGGATTCCTGGATCGACGAGGCGGTGGAATGAAGCGACCATTCCTCGCTGTCCGATGCCAGGATAGAGCAGCAGTCCCTCGTGGCGTGTCCCTCGGCCTCATCCTCCGAAGCGACGGCAGTGAGGCTCGTGAGCGGCAGCTGCGCGTCGGAGAGGAGAGGCGGGGAGGGCGAAAACGAGGCTCGAGGGAGATTCTCCGGCGAGCGCGTCGCTGTGGCTACAGGTTCCGGCTGTCTCAGGGAACGGCGCTTCTTCCTGCGCGGTCCCACAGAGGGCGGAGTGACTGCTGCGGAGTTGAGAGCTTCGAGTCGAGCCCGCAGGGTCGCCAACGGAAGCTCCTCACAGAGCTTGCAGCCCCCGGAAGCGAGGGCGAGCTCAGCGTGTTCCAGGCCCAGGCAGAGAGCGCAGATCCGGTGGCGGTCTCCGGCGCTGAGCGGGGCTCTACAAGAGCCGCAGGAAGTGCGAGGCATCTTGAAAAAGACACTCGCTGCTCTTTTAGAAAATATACAATCTAAATAGCAAGGCAAAAGGATACGTCGCCGGATAGCGTAGCTCGCACGGATGGCTGAAGGTGGCGAAGACGGCCGGCTTCCTCAGCGCTGTCCTAAGCTGGCTGTTCGCTGTTCGTCGGCGGCGGTGGCTTCTCTCAGACCCAGCGATGTGAAGAGCTCGCTGAAGAGACAAAAATCAGGGAAGCAGCCTACAGCCCCTTTCCTTTATAGGCTAAGCCACGCCCATTCTGGCGGGCTGTGACGCTATGAAGGCGCGGGCGCCCTTCATTGGGCGTGACGTCACGCCGGGCTCACTGGCAGGCTGCAGCAGTTGCCCGCAGGGCAGCCAATGAGCACGCAAGATAGCCTGCTCTAGGTCTGCCAGCTGCTGCACTGCGTTGACAAGGTATACAAAATTAAGGATAATTTTTTGGCTTCAGTATCTCGAGAAGATGAATCTTTCCCGTAGCGTAAGCTAAACTTACGCAATACGAGAGAACCTCTCGTAAGAGAACTCACTTTTATTCATTGGCCTTTAAACCTGCTTGAGAGTTGTATTCTGCATTTTTATTTTCTAGTTTGTTCTTTGTTTTAAATGTTTGTTTTTGTTACTCGTGTATTTATAATCTGTCCGAAATCTTGTCAATGTCCAGCACTCTGGTCAACCGGGTTGTTTTAAATGTGCTTTACAAATAAAGTTGTATTGTATTGTATTGATCAGGATTCTTAAAGACCCCCATGGTGAAAATCAAGTTTGTATTGTTGTTTATACAGTATGTGTATGTGGTGTTTTAATATGCTTTAAGACATACCATGTGCAAATTCATAAGTCAACACCATTGCTCAGTATTTTCTCTTTAAAACTGCAGTGAAAAAAAGACGGCTTGAAATCACTGGTGTTTCTGACGTCACAAACTACCTTGTAACCAATCACGTCATTGTGCTGCAGGGCTTTAGCATACCGTTATCAGTGTTTGGGGTAATGGATTACAAGTAACGCGAGTTATGTAATCAGATTACTTTTTCAAGTAACTAGTAAAGTAACACGTTACTTTTTCAAATAATAACGCAAGCTACTTTGTTTTCCCATGTATTGACTGACTTCTCTCCTGTACCCATGTTGAGAGAAATCGGGAGTAAGTTCAGAGACATTGTGTGCACCGTGTGAACATGATGGTTATTTTAGTTCTAGACAAAATGTGAGCATTTACTTATCTCACTTGCCCAAAAACAGATGCAGTATTCCTCACAATGAATAAAAACAGTGACATGCAAACTCTGAATTTAACACAAACCTGCAATAATTAAATGTTGAATTACACAAATACACTTTATGTATTTAATCTCACTTTATTAACCACTGTCTTTGCTGCTGCTGCCTCTACTGTACATTAGTGAATTTGCATTTCCTTCAGCCTGAGGCTCAATCATTTTCACTTTTGGTGTGAAAGGGCCTGTATTTGTCAGAAATAGAATTTTTTTTGATTTTTTTTGATTTAAAGAACAAACAAACAAGCCCAGCCCACATGAGAAAAAGTAATGCAAAAGTAACGTAACACATTACTTTCCATAAAAAGTAACTAAGTCATGAAATTAGTTACTTTTTTTAGGGAGTAACACAATATTAATGCATTAATTTTAAAAGTAACTCTCCCCAGCACTGGTTATGCTGTGAATCAGGGGAGTCTCAAAAAAAGCCAGGTTATCCCTGTATATTTTTTCTGTTGATATGAAAAATCGGGTACATTTAGCAATAGCAGGTGAATTATGTATATGATGTATATTACGATGTTATGATGGACTACATGTCTTTCTCCAGTGACGTTCTAAATTGTTCAAAGTGTTTGCAAGGATGCTGATCTGTAGAAGGCAGCTGTCTGACTCGCGAACGGGAACATGGTTTGTGTAACATTAGCAACACATTATTAGATGTTTGATAACGTAGTCAAGCAAAAGGCTAATCATATTAATTACTGTTATGCATCCAGTGTTGTAGAGAGCAATACATAAAACGCATTACCAATCTGATACATCGATTGTAGACGAGACTGTATGAGTGAGTGGAGGCGGGGAACTGCGTATACTAAATGAAGCAAGGGTGTAGAGATACGCTATAACAGAGTTAAGCTATTTTTAAGGCATGAATAAATCTTTTTTCACAGGAAAAAAAACAAACATTTAAATGTCATTTTGGTGGTCCAAGATGAGTTTTAAGGCATACAATTATTGACTACAAGGGGACTTTTAGCAAACGTCAATGTTTTCATAACTTCATAGCACAAAAAATGGCTTACTAGTAGTTATTAGTTGTCTCTGCAATTTAAACTGTGATAGGAGAAAGCAATTTAACATCAAGATAATGACACACATAAATAATATGAGTTACAATGTCTAAAGTCTCTCTTTAGTCAGCTCTGTTCTCTGACCAAATAGAGCATCTTTATTTCTGGCTGCTGTGTCAATTTCCATTTCCCAGAATTGTCCAGATCCTTCATTCTGAGCGTGTGCATCTTAATCACACCATCAGCTTCATTTCAGCAGAAACCTGAGCAAAACGAAGGTAAAGAACAGTAAAAGGTCAAACCTTCATCACAGCTTACAGCCGATAGGGTGATTGAAAGACATGATATTTTCGCCAGAACAAGACAGGGTTTTTGGATATCCTTTGACTTTACATAAAACAATTGTGTCACCATAAAACAGAATGGAAACTTTTTTTTTTTCTGTATAATTTGACAAACACTTTCAAGTACGTGCAGAACATGTTCATTGTAGTGCATGCCCTTTTTGCTCTGACCTTGAATCAACTTTCTGCATGATGATTCTCACCTTATTCACAGCGTTGAAGTAGTAACTCCAACCTGCTTTAACTCAATATAATACCAATGAGACCACTCACTTGAAATCACCTCATTTAGACAGACCGTCAAAGTCAGTTCCTTCTGGAAGAAAAATTAAATAAAAGAGATAGAGTTAATGTTTTATTTCAAAAAAGGCATCTGGACAGAAAAAAGACAGACTGTCCATTGGGTGCATACAAGGATGTCGATGTGTTTTTGCAACAATTGTTTCCTTTAATCAGAAGCAAATCTTGTTTACAATAATTATCAGACAGGTGAAAAAAGTGGAACTTCATTTTCTGAAGAGTTCATGCATTCATAGATCAATATAATGACTTTTAATGCCATTTTTATTGTCAGTGACATATCTTAGGTTCCTTACTATTTATAACCTTTAAAGCATGCTGTTGGAAGAATGCATTGTCACAGCACACAGCCCATGCCAACTACATTTTCATTGGCTTTAGAGTAACCGCTTTTGGGGAGGTTTATCTGTTTATCTACATGCTACCCATAATACAGTTAATGACCAACAATCAAGGCAGCGGTTGGCGAGTCATGACACTACATTACATTAATGCTATGTGCCATTTTTAACTGAATCAGAGCCAAAACAATTCAGGCTTTTTATGCATACAGTATATTGGCAGTTGTTGCTTGAACTGATGCCTTCAAATCTTGTAGTTTACTTAAACTCCATGAACAAACTCATTGATGAGCATGACTCCGACTTTTTAATGCTATATGATATAAAGGACCTTTTAGGAGAGCGTAACTGATCCCTTCAACTCTACAGTAACATTGTGTGCCAAATACAATTTGACATACAAATCTTGTATTTGTCGCATGACACCACTACTTGAGGAAAAATGTAGCTTGTTTCTAAAAAATGGTTTGTACAGCTGAACTACTGTGCCAAATGTAGTTGTTACCTTTAATTAGTTACAGTCCAGCATTGTCGGCAACAGTTTAATTTTGCAGGCCATCCAGAATCTGATGTCATTGTTCGGTAATCTGAAGTGTTGAGGAGTATGTTTTGATCTTTTATAGATTTGGATCTACTTGATATTTTTGTTTCAGCTTACGAACAAGGTTTTCTCAGCCTAATAATTAATAAATCACCTGCACTGTCATCTTTCGTAGCTGTCAGACCCCTACACTCGTTCTCTTGAAATACTGTACGCATCTATAGCATAAGGGGTTTCAACCATATACCTTTTGTCTCTTGACATATCCTTGCCGCTGTGCTTAAATATTTTTGTGTGACTTTGACAAAGGCACGTCAAACATTAAGCCAAAAGCCTCCACACAGATCCACGGGTTGATGTTTCTGTAAGCATTGTTATTCTTTATTAAAGCCACAATCTCAGGCATGGTGGTAGCAGTGAATGAGGGCTGGTGTGCCTGAGTCTGACACATGGGAAAAGTGGAGTGATGAAGAGGTAATTAAAGACTGGAAGAGGTGAATATGATTTTGTGGGGATCTGTCGGTAATTGGACACATGAAAGACACAAGTAGGGTGCATTGCTAGTGCTGCTGCTCCTTATTAGCCGCTAATGTGAAAAACAATATTTCAGCCCACGTCAAGGTGCAGTGGGAGACGGCAGCTCTTGCAGACAAGTGTGGGGTCCCCACTGAGAGTTTGAGAGCATGCCAGGCATTGTCCTCCACCCTCCTCCTGTTTAATTCGTAGACATATCCTGGTTCAAATAGCCCTCCCTTGTTTTGGCTGAAAGCAAGCTCCTCTGTGTCAAATCAGTTGGGTTAAAGAATACATACCCTACAGAGAAATACCCATATCTTACCGCTGTAATTGGAAGAATATGCCTCGCTATTGGACTGAGTGAAGTCTGACTTTTGAGCTTTTTAGGAATTTGTTCATAATTTTTTTTTTTTTTTAGGTATTTTCTGCTTTTGTCAAATATAATGACTTTTAGGGCTGGATAATATATATATATATTTCAATTAATTGCAATCTTAATTTGAACCGTCTCAATTATCAATTCTTAAAATCCTTCAAATCTTTACTCTAGTGTTTTCTTCATTGCTTTTTAGTGGTGGTGCAAACATGTGACCAAATGACTCTAAAGAGCTGGGTTTTTTTTTTGTGTGTGTGAATCAAAATCATACAGTGAAACAAGTTGTCACGTTTTGAGTTTTTCAACCTATTTTTCTGTCCTGATCATGTCTGAGTTTCTTTGTTAATATTCTAGATTGTTATTTAGTTCAGTTCTCCTCTGTTCCCTGCCTGTTTGTCACTATGGTTTCTGATTGATTGGAGTATTTTGTTCAGATGTGTCATGTTAATCCATCTCTTTAGCTCCTTTGTTTGCCGGTGCATTTAAGCCCTCAGTTCCAGTCTGTTCCTTGTCTTGCATTGTTTGATGTTAAAGGTACTATATGTAGGATTTTTGCAGTAAAATATCCAAAAACCACTAGGCCAATGTTATATATTTTGTTTAGTTGATTACTTACAATATCCCAAATGTTTCAAACAATTTGTAAATCGTGAGAAAATTGCGATTTTAACCAAGGAAACGGGGCGTGTGAGCAGGGGTGCGGAGTCGCCAGTCAATGACGTCATATCCGCGTTACCCTCGGTTTCTGCCAGGTTTGACCTTGTACTGCCATAGTAACCATGGCGACAAACGTTGACAACTGGCCCGTTATGCCTAGCAGGACGCTCACGCTGTTGTTGTTTTGTTCAAATATTTTGGATCATGGCAAGCAGACTTTGAGACAAAAAGAGGACTAACACGAACATCTTTTGAGATGCCGAGAGCTCCACGTCTGCGACTAACTTCGACTTGACAGAGACGTGAGTGTTGCATGTACTTTTAGACAGATGTGCAAATGTACATAAAACAAATGTTATCAATGTTAATCAATGTTATTTAGTTCAACATGATGAAATGTTAGAATATGATCTGTATTTTATTCTAATGTTGATCTAGCTTAACGTACTTAGTCTCATACAGCCAACACACAACCTAACTAACAACATTCAACCCACCCAAATGCCGTTTAGTGTGATAGTGTAACGTAACTGTTAGAGCAAGTGAAACAGCGCTGCATTACCTCAAGTTTGATTCGTCTAATAAACTGACCTGTGTGAGTATTAATTCAGCACTTGCGTGTAGTTCGGTAGAATGAAATGTCCTTGTTCCTTTATATCCGCGGGACTCGCGTTGCGTGTGGCGCTGGTATACGTCTAGCAATCGCGCCCTGCTTCATACCACAGTCATGTTAAAAACATTAATGTATTAACTCATCCATAAAAGATCCATCAGCTTGACGACAAGATCCATAATTCAGCTTAATGTCGAATATACGTCATCAGTATACGCCTTTGTTATTGTAAGAGGTTAGCGACCCCTGGTGGCGAAAAATCCTTGCATATTGTACCTTTAATGTGTCCGTGATTGTGTTTCCTCACAAAACAGGAGTTACAAGTTTGAATCAGTCTGATGAATCCTCTACTGAATTCATATACTTAACTGGATTCTTATATTTTAAGCATTAATATAGTGCCTTGCAAAAGTATTGGTAGCCCTTTCATTTTTTCCAACTTTTTTTGTTGTTGCAGACTTATGCTAAACTGCTTTAAATTGTTGTTGTTTTTAACATCAATCTACTCCATACACCATGACGACAAACTGATAAAAATGTATTACAAATAAAAAACTGAATTAATTCTATTTGAAAAATTTAGCTCAGGGGCATTCCAGTTTTGCTGGAGAATCTTTGAGATGTTTATACACTTCGATTTGGAAAGGCACACACATGTCAATAAACGGTCTAACAGCTGAAATTGCATATCAGAGCAAAAACCAAGCCATGAGGTCAAAGGAACAGCCCGCAGAGCTCAGTGACAGGATTGTGTTGAGACACAGATCTGAGGACGACTACAAAAAAATTCTGCTGCATTGAAGGTTCACAGTAGAGCCCTGCACTGGACTGTTTCTTACAGCTCCCGCTGAATTTCTGACCATTACCGCCCACTCCTGCCCACACCTGCAAATGTTCTGTTACAGCTTTGTAGAAATTGTGAAAAAATTTCAGACATTAGGGCTATGCTAAATGTTCAGAATAACAGAGATAAAACATTGTGTTTAATTAAACTGACCATAAGATAAAGTAATGCTAGCACCACATATGACAAACACATTCGGTCAGCATTTTATAAAACTCTATCAAATGGAGCCTAAGACAAATTTGAACGTATGTGTAAAAACATACTTACACCTTACCATACCAGATAAACTCTTGTAACCTAACAAGGCACAATATTTAATTGAATTACTTATAAAATAAATACATATTAAATAAATTAAATATAAAACAAATAAAACATCAGATATCACAGGTGTTTATATAGCTAATTAGGCCTACCGTATTGTTCTGATTATAAGACAATGTTTTTTTTTCTTAGAAATACATCTGAAAAAACATGCTTTGGTATGTTTACACGACAACGATGTTCTAAAAATGGAAACGTTTTTTTTTTATTTTTCAAAACGATCCTGTGGCGGAGCTGAAACGACATTACAAAGAAATTGAATAATGTCATCTCCGCCCATTTCCGTTGGCAAATGAGGAAAAAGGAAATGAGGTAATTATGTAAAAGGGAGGAATTTAAACTAAAGGAGGGAGAGGAGAAAGTGCTAAAAAAGATGTGTAGATTGTGGTTATAAGTGCGACGAGGTGTGAACCGAAAAGCCTCAATGCAAGCCGAACGCCAACTCAGCACCCAAATAAAAAGCTGGAAGTTTGACGGAGGTACAGTAAACGAGAAGGAAGGTGAACATATTTTCACTTACCCCAAAACAAAAATGGACTTTACGTGGGAAATCACAGGACTGCGGGACCACAGGACCATGGGACCTGCGCTATATTTTTTGACCGCCCACTCCCACACTCTGCAAAGATAAAAACCGCCCGCTTCTGTGAGGTTTGCATTGGGTCCTGCGGGATCCTCCATAATGCTTAATGGAAGAAGATCTTCCTAGAGCTGTCCTCCTGGCCAAACTGAGCAATTGATGGTTAGAGTAGTGACCAAGAAGCTGATGGTCACTTTGGTTGAGCTCCATAATCATATATGGAGATGGGAGATGCTTACAGAAGGACAAACATCACTGCAACACTCCACTGGTCTGGGGTGTATGGCAGAGTGGCCTGACTCAAGCCTCTCCTCAGTGAAGATGCATGAAAACCCACTTGGAATTTGTAAAAAAAATAAAAAAAAAATAAATAAAAAAAAAAACACCTACAGGACTCTCAGACTGTGAGAAACAAGATTCTCTGGCCTGATGAACCTCAGTTCCAAGCGTCAAGTCTAGAGGAAACCAGGCACCATGCATCACCTGCACACTACCATCCAGTAAAGCACGGTGGTGGCAGCATCATGCTGTCTGGGGCATTTTCAGCGGCAGGGAATAGGAAAGCTCAATGCAGCAAAATACAGTGATATCCTTAATGAAAACCTGATCCAGAGCACGCAGAACCTCGGACTGGGCAGAAGGTTCACCTTACAACAGGACAATGACCCTAAGCACACAGCTAAGAAAATGCAAGAGTGGCTTATGGAAAACTCTGTGAATGTCTTTGAGTGTCCTAACCAGAGCCTGCTGCAGTACCAAGTACAGTACCTATACCAAGCCGTCTGCCATATTAGAACATTCAAAACACCAATCTGTAGTCGACTGTGCATCTGCAACCGTAGTTAGATGTGTGTGTGTGTTTATGTTAATTTTTATGAACTGGATAGTTTGAATTTTATTTTTTTAATTAATAATTTTGTAATGTGCAAAGTTAAAGGGTCAGCCATAGCTGAGAGAAACTGTAACACACATTAGTGGCAACACCAACTCCTGAGCATGTTGGAAAGCTTCTTTACCCAGACAGCAACATAGTGTCGGCCCAGATCCGGGCCACAACTGGTAAGAGTGGAATCGTATTAACTTTAATATGTCCAACACTCCGTTGATGTCTAAATGACACCACAAACGTAACAATATAGACATTAACCTCGAACACATCTCTGTGTTCGTTTTGAATACAGAGAGTGTATCAATATCAAAGACACATTTGCGCATAGGCTATATTTACGGATTAATCTGATTTACACACTTAAATTGAGCGATTCACAGCTGTATCAGTATATTTAACTTATGCCTTACTCCTTCACCTCATACAACAGTTTGTGCATGTATTTGCAATTATTTCTTACCTGAAATTACAAAACATGAACAGCACATATGCCGTTGCTCATGTAGGCACATGGTAGCGCTTCTCACCTTAGACCCTTAGCTGTTCACACGTACCTATCAGAATTAGTCTATGCCTTTTGCAGGTTGTATGCCTAAATTAATTATTTTTGAACACCTATGAAAATTACATTCTCTACTACAGTATGGAAAGAAATTAAAATGAGATTAGGTGTTGTACACAGAACTACATTCCTCATTATCCTACAAAACAAATCAGGATTGAATGAGAAAATATGCATCAAAACCCAGTTCTTGTGACTTGCTTCTTCATACTCCCAAAACGTTCTCCTAAAATGCTCCTAAAACATTATTCTCTCAAAACAAACAATTGCTCTGCTGGTGGTGGCATTTCCGACATTTGGCGAACATACTGACAGATATGATTTGTCAGTAGCAGCCATTGTGTTTTCTTTTTGAGATGTAGTTTGATATATGAAGTAAAATGGATGCAAGACTCAAGAGCTTGGTGCTGCTGGGAATAACTCATGAAAGCTTGACGACTTCTTGTCTGTGATGGTAAATTACACTGACATGCTTTGTCCTAAGCTACATGCAAAAAAGGAAAAATTGTGTTTCTTTAGGATGTGTATTTCCAAGTTAACCCTGAAACAAACCCACTTATTTGTGATTTAAATATGACTTACTTATATGATTTAAAGCCTTTCGAGACATTTTTACAGTGCATATACCTGGGCTGGCATTTTGAGTCAGATATTTGGAAGCAGAGAACCTGCGAAACAATGAGCTGCGGCACATTATGACAAATGATTTTGACATACATTGGAGATCCTGACAATTGATTTTTCTGCGGCATGACACCGCGTGTCACAGGCATGCCCTCATTACCGGCCACACATCAGGTGATTTCACTGGGACCAGAAGGAGAATGTCATGTTATCACATCCACAGTGTCATGTCATGTTATATTTGCCAAAACTTGTCACAACAGTGGCGGTGCAACGCTTGTGATGGTGTTTATAACGGTTTCAGTTTGCAAACAAGCGCATGTCAGAAAACTTCAACATCCCACATGGCTTATCTGCGGAGAATTGTGGGATATGTGGAAGATGTGCAAGTTTGAGAGAAGGTTAAGAGGCTTCATTTACACCAGTTTTACACATTTCATAGCTTTCAGCATACTAATTATTTCACAAATTCCTTTACTTGAATTCGAATTGATACTCAGGGAGGGTTTAGATAATAGTGCATGGTTTGAAATTAACACCTGCCAAATGCGTGTAAAAATCAACTGTGGCGGGTAACGCTGTCAAATCATTAGCCAATGTGGCAGGATACTTATTATGTTTACTCACTTTGCTGGGGAAGTTCGTTCGTGTAAGCCAAATCTGCGCATATAGATACATCACTACGCAACAAATAATGATGTGCTTGTTAATTTGCATTGAAGCAATAGCGAAGATTAAAAAGCAATTGGGTAACAGAAAAGACATTATTTTCCAACATCCTACATTTTTTTGATGTTCTTTGTACTGTATTGATCTGTCCACCTAAAATACATTTATGGTGATGAGGATGAAAGAGGAAGTGAGGAGATGGATGACAGGATTTTGTTTGAATAAGAAATGAATGTATAAAATCCAAATTTTATAATACATACCTAAGTTGTGATGTTGTTAATCTGATTAATTTTAATTTTTATTTGTTTTGGCTAGTAGAAGTTCTGAATGGCCGGTAACTTTATTTAGTAGCCAAATTGGCCGGTGAGTGAAAAAGCCAAACCCTGTTTATATGCACAGACTAGCTAGCAGTTCCTGCATAAATAAAGAACAAATAATTTAAAAAGACTGGTTCAAAAAAGAGAAGACTGTTTTAAAGGAGTATTATGTTAATCTATTTAACTCAGTCAGCTGTAACCATTTCAGTATCTTTTAATGTTTCTTTCCACTAATACTAACTCAAGTTAACATCCATTACCCAATTTTGTGTAAAACATTTTCTCATCCTTTAGAGTTCACATTCCTTCATTATCCAATCCAATTTATCTATTAATTACATTTTTGATTTTTAATTTTATTTAAAAAAAAAAAAAAAATTAAATAATAGATTTAATTCAATTATACATTTATTAAAAAACAATCACAGAATTTGATTTTGTAAAGATATTAATGTATGCACAATTTATATTTCAATTCAAGCATTTAACCATAAGCTTTTAGACTGAAAGTATTTATGAGAAAAATAAATTGCAAAACATAAACATAAATGACCTGCGTCCAAACATTTGACTTGTAGTGTGTGTCTGTATTCAGAATATACATCAAATATTAATGCCTTCATAACTTAATAAAAAGTGCCACAGTCACATTTTATTTATTGCGCTGCATTTGATGAAAGGCACAAATATGTAATTCTGCAATGGAGAGTGCATTGAAAATAAACCGACTCATTAATATTTGAATAATGCACTCATTAGAATTAATTTTCCTCATGTAAGTTTGTTTGAAGACAACTTCTTACTCGTTAAAGTCCAGCATTTAATCTAGTATGGATGAGAATTTATTTTATATGGTATTGAGGTTAATTGCTCCAGTAAAACATTCTATTAAGTTATCCATTTGTCATCACACCAGTGTTTTCTTGATCTAAAAATATTGCACCAGATATTGAGTCTGTTATGATTAAATATTGATGCCCAATTTAGTCTGGTTTGCTCTCCCTGTCTCCAGTCCTAAAGAACTGCAGTATTGAGTTCAATAAAAGGAGATTGTTGGCGAGCCATGCCAGAGCATAGAAAGGTTCCGAGGTCAAGTTCACTGAGGGGGTGGAAGAAATGAGCATGCTGAAGGCTTCTAGTACTGAACGTTAACTTGTGGAAAGCCTGCACATATAAATGTCAACATAAAAAGAAAACCATTTACTCACTGGACATAATAAAGAAAATGGGCACGAGCAATTTTACAAATACGTGACAGAAGGCAAGTGATTTGTGGGAGTGAATTAAAGGGATAGTTCACCCAAAAATGAAAATTAGCCCATGATTCACTCACCCTCAAGTCATCCTAGGTGTATATGACATTCTTCTTTTAGACAAATACAATTGGAGATATTAAAAAAAGTCCTGGCTCTTCCAGGCTTTATAATGGCAGTGAATGGCCGTTTCTGTTTTGAAGTCCATAATAGTGCATCTATCCATCATAAAAGTGCATCTATCCATCATTAACGAACTCCACACGGCTCTGGCGGGTTACTAAAAGCCTTCTGAAGCGAAGCGATGTGTTTGTGTAAGAAAAATATACATATTTAAAACTTTATAAAGTAAAATAACTAGGTTCCGGGCAAACGAAAATACGGTTCCACTTAAGTCTAAAGCGCAACTTATGCGAGTAATGCGACGTACTGCTGATATTTACACTACGCCATGACGCACTACGCTACTTCCGACGTCACAAGTTGAGTAAGTTGCGCTTTAGGCGTAAGTAGACTGCGTATGTTCATTTGGTTGTTGCACTTTTATGATGGAGATGCACTTTTATGTTGGATAGATGCACTTTTATAATGGATAGATGCACTTTTATGGACTTCAAAACAGAAACAGCAATTCACGGCCATTTAAAGTTTGGAAGAGCCAGGACATTTTTAAAAATAATTCAGATGGTTTTCGTCTGAAGAAGAATGTCATATACACCTAGGATGACTTGAGGGTGAGTAAATCATAGGCTTATTTTCATTTTTGGGTGAACTATGCTTTTAACTGCGATTTTTCAGGATTTTCCCATGGTGGATAGTTATAAACTGGTTGTGACTAGTAAAAATATATATTTAAAATCTGCATTTGTAAATTTTAAACCTTAAACTGTGGGGTTTAATAGCATTTCCAACCCTGTCATTATTTTTTGCTGGTGACAAAGGCACAGTTTCTGCTCAGGAGGATTCCTCCAGTTGATGTGGCTAAGTGAGGAATGTGTCTGGTGCTGGAGGACTTTGACACGTGAAGTGTGTGTCATGACAGCTCAGAGTGACTCTATACCCACAGGCTGCTGCACACACTGCTTTATTGATGCCAGTGGTAAGGGTACCGGGAACACATTACTAATATGTGGAGTTCTCTTCTGGAGGGAATTGGTGGAAGGTAAAAACACTGGGTACAGGAGTCCAGGAATGAGTGTGTGTGAATATTCTAGCAGCAGATGCTGCAGGCTTTGATGAAGTCATTGAGACTCATGAACCCTAAAGACAGATGCATCACGCTGACAAAGTATTGCTGTGACTGGAGAAATAATTATCTTTCTTTCTTTCTTTCTTTCTTTCTTTCTTTCTTTCTTTCTTTCTTTCTTTCCATTTATTCATCTTTCCCTCATTTCTTTCTCTAATCCTATCCTTGCATTCGTCAGTCTTTCTGTCTTTCCTTCTTTCATTTGTTTTTTGTCCCATGCATCCCTTTTTTTCTTTCGAATCATCATCCATACATGCATTTATTCATTTTTCCTTCCTTCCTTTGATTTTAATCCATCCATCCATACATCCATTCATTCATATATTCATTCATTCTTCCTTCTTTTATTTTTTAATCCCCATCCATCCATCATCCATCCTTCATTATTTCCTTTGTTTTTTGACTCACCCATCCCCCTGTCCCTCTTTCCATCCATACATTCTCCATCCATCCATCCATCCACCCTTCATAATTTCCTTTGTTTTTTGACCCACCCATCCCCTTTTCCCTCTTTCCATTCATACATCCATTCATCCATCCTTCTTTATTACCTTTGTTTTTTTGACCCATCCATCCATCCATCCTCCATCCATTGATCCATCCATCCATCTTTTCTTCCTTTCTGCTATTCTACCTTCTTTACGTTTTGGACCATCCATCCATCCATCATTCCTTTATTCCAGTGGTTCTCAACCTCTCCTGCAGGGACCCCCTGACAGGACATGTTTTTGTTTTAACCCTGAAATGGCACACCTGATTCAATTAATTAAAGGTTCAAAGGCTTAATGTGTATTTGACTAATTGAATCAGGTGTGCCATTTCAGGGTGAAAATAAAAACATGTCCTGTCAGGGGGTCCCTGCAGGAGAGGTTGAGAACCACTGCTTTATTCCTTTGTTTTTTAATCCATCAATATGTTCTTTGTTTTTTGACCCATCTATCACTTTTCCCCTCTTTATATCCATCCATCCATCCATCCATTCATTCAACCTTTTTCTTTTTTCCTTCCATTCATCTTTCCTTTCTTCCTGTTTTTTTGTTCCCATCCATCCATCCATTGTTCCTGTTTAGTTCGTTTCATTCAACCCTTCTTCCTTCCATCATCCATTGTTTTTTGTTCCATTAATCTCTTTCCCTTTTCAATCCATTCATCCATCCATCCATCCATCCATCCATCCTTTGTTCCTGTTTTATTATGTTCCATTCAACCCTTCTTCTATCCATCCATCTATCCGTCTACCCATCAATCCATCCATCCATTGTTTTTTGTTCCATTAATCTCTTCTTTCCCTTTTCCTTCCTTCCTTCCTTCCATCCATCCATCAATCTGTTTTTGTTCTATCACCCATCCATCCATCCATCCATCCGTTTTCCTCCATCCTTTCTTCACTCCTTACCATCTATCCATCCATCCATCCATCCACTCATCCATTCCATCCATCTGTTTTTCCCATCCTTTCATAACTCTTTACCATCCATCCATCCATCCATCCATCCGTTTCCTCCATCCTTTCTTTACTCTTTATCATCCATCCATCCATCCATCCATCCATTTTCACCATCCTTTCTTTACTCTTTACCATCCATCCATCCTTCTGTTTTCCCCCATCCTTTCTTCACTCTTTACCATCCATTCATCCATCCTTCTTTCCATAGACAAGGGGTTTGTCACATGGCAGTGAATAAATTGCTGCAATAAAAGTGTTGAGTACAAGTCGTTGAAATAGAAAAGAGAATAACATATTATGCTGATAGTGATGGATCAGATGGGTCAATCACAGTTGATTATTCTTGAGATTACAGGGGTAGATTTCCATTTGTATCTTGGGTGCAAAGAGCGCAAAGACTGAAAATTTGTGGTTCAGTAATCAGGGAGAATTTAACATAATTCTTACCATAAAAGTATCTTTACTGTTCACTCAGATTCGTGCAATTCACATTTGCAGATTTTTACTCTCCAAAATTTGCTAAATATGAAACCAAATTGATTTTAGCAGGAGGCATGGAATGAAACAGAAACATCTATTTATCTAAAGCAGAGCTGATGGCCTTTTAAAGGAAACAACATGTGTCATGTTTTCTGATGAGTATTTGACACAGAAGCCTTTAAGTCTCGTCAGACTTCATTTGCAGTCGGAGGGTGCCACACACTTATGCAGTAGACTGAAATCCCTTATCTGCAGACTAGTTCAAGGTTCAGTGGCGTTGATGACTGCTCATGACAATCCCGAGGAGACCAAAGGAAGATGATCTATGGTTTAAAAAGAAATAGGAGATGTGAATCTACATGAACAAGTGAATAACAGTAACATTACTCATTTATTTACTTTCACCTCTCTGTGGTGATGGTCAGTTCTCCTTGTGTATAAATTAGATATCTTTAGCAGGAATGCATTTGAGACACTGTAGCCAAATTAATTTTAATTACAGTTATTACTAAGCCTTGATGTGGATATAATATCATGCTTTTTGTAATCCTTGTCAGATTTTGAAAGAGGGTGCTTAAGGCAGTGTGAATGGTGAAGTTTCTTATCACCTTTTAAATAAAACTTTCATCTTTTAAATAAAATAAAGTATTTGACATTAAAGTATGAATGAAAATGGTGTGTTGGAAGCTGCTTTGTCTACATTATAGATACTTTAATCAATTTGTGTTGCTTTGACTGCATATTATTTTTTGGGGGATTGATTATTTTGTAAATAAAATGTCTAGTTCATAATTCATTATTAAAACATTTCTAATTATAAACTTGATTTCAATGCTCTTCTCAATTCGCGTGTTGAATGCTCTTCACATTTAGTCTTAGTTATTTGAAAGCTCAGCCTGATTTCTCTTGAATGTTCACTTCAAACCACAAGAAAACAAACAGTCATTGATGTTGCAACCTATATTTCAGATTTGGCAAGGGTAGAAATGCATTATATTGTTTTATTTTTCTCTCAAAGTTTAAAAACTTTTATCTAGATGCAAACTTTCTGATATCAAGGACACTTCTCAGATATCATTCTACCTGTCCATATTTCAGAATATTTTTCAGGTTTTCAAATGTTTCGCAGTGATTTTACTGATGCGCAGCATCACTTAGACAGCCACTGAATTGCACCACTAAAGATTTTTAGTAAGAAATAATTAGTTTAAAAATAAAATCTGCTCATATACCTACAACTATCAATTAATTTTAAATGGAATTAATCTTGTAAGGTCTTGATGTTATGTGGTATATATCCAGCATCTAAAATAATACTCAAAATTTTCACCCTGTTCTTGATGAGCATTGTTCACTCGTCCTTCAGTGATCAATCATTCATAGAATCTTTGATTCTTGCATTGGTATCTTGCCTAACATCACATCATATTAGACAGCTCTTCAGAATTCTCAATTCTGATTGGTCAGTCACATCATCTACCTGTCAGATATTTTCTTCTCTTCACGGTCGTCATCAAAACAACACTTCCACAAAAAGCTGAGAAAATCGCTTTTTTTTTGTCAAAGACTTCATCGTTTCAGACGATGATCAAAATCAAAACATAATCGAGTCCATCAACACCCCTAAAGCTTGCACAGTCGTATACGTTTCTGCGGGTTCAACATTTTTTTCTTTAATGGCATGTAAAGGGTTAATTCATCCAAAAATTTAAATTATGTCATTAATTACTCACCCTCATGTAGTTGCAAACCAGTAAGACTTTTGTTCATCTTCAAAACACAAATGAAGATCTTTTTGATGAAATCTGAGAGCTCTCTGTCCCTCCATAGACAGATACGCAACTGACACTTTGACGCTTCAAAAAGGTCATAAAGAGATCATAAAACGAATCCATCTGAATTGAGCGGTTTAGTCCACTATTTTCTGAGGAGACACAATCGCTTTATATGATGAACCGTTTGAATTTAGGCTTTTATTCACATAAACATTCATCAACTCACACATTGTGGTAAAAGCTCAAGCATGTTGGCTTGATGTGTGAGAACCAATGAGGTTCATTCTCATGTTATCCAGCACGTTTGAGCTTCCACAAGAGTTTTTTTTGTGTGTGCGTCAAATAGATTTGGCTGAGCTTCTGTTTATGTTCGCTGATTAATGTTTATATGTGAATGAAAGCCTAAATTAAATTTGTTCATCATATAAAGCGATCAAGTCTATTCAGAAAATTTGGACTAAACTGCTCAATTCATTTGGACTAGTTTTACGATATCTTTATTAACTTTTTGTAAGTTTCACGTCTATTAACTTGCGGGCCGTGGTTATAGAACACCATGTCATGCACAAGATGCTACAACAGCCACAAACGCATCAATGAAATGTGTCCGTCTAGCCTGTGTTTACAAAGAAAAACAATGGAAAAGTAGCACAGTTGAATACAAAAACATGTTCTGTATGAACGGCCCTTAACAGATGCATTTTATTCTAAAGTAATCTCATCAATGGTGGGGAAGTAGTTAAGGGACGGTTCACACAGAACACATTTTTGAGAGAGATGCAGGTCACTGAAATGAAATAAGGTCTAGAAACACGTTTTTTTAAAAGTCTTTTTCAAATGTCATATGCGAGACGCTGCATAACACATCCTTCTAATGCGTTTACATAGAAAAACAATGGAAAAGTAGCACAGTGGAATGGAGAAAATTTCTTCTGTGTGAACGAAGTCGAACCCTTACGGTATCATCATTGCAGGCAAGGAGCAGGGGTTATGTGTCTTTATCAAGGGCACAATGGTTGTACCTATTTGGGCTGAAATTTGGGTTTGTAAAGTTGTCAGAATTGTGAGCTAGATGAGAGATGGATAGATGGGTGAGTTTAGGACTCCAGGGACTGTTTGGTCATGTGGGGAAAAGCGAGGTGAGGGATGAGTTCAAGGGTTTAAAGTCAGCGAGAGTGGGCTTAATCTGATGGGAGTTCATCCAGGGAGTGCTGGGATTCATAGAGCTAGCTGTAAACCATATGGGACCTGAGATAGACATTCTTCTTGTTATGTTTTAATAGTCTCTGTTGTGCAGTATAGGTTCAAAGACATTTGGTATATAGGCTACAAGACCAGGTGCAGTCTGATTGTTGGGGGGAACAGCTTTTCTTTTGTTCAAAAGCTATTGAAAGAGCAGCATTCACACCATGTTAAAATCAAAAGCTGTTATTTCAGCTATTTATATATGCTTGTATATAGGTTTTTGGTTTATTTATTAAAATTTTTTAACATGAAGTTAGCAAACTTAGAAAAGCCTTTAAACCCAGAACCGCTTTCCCACTAATTGAAACATATTGCTTTTGAGAATGTGGGCAAAAAGCTTTGAAAACTATTTTAGGAACAAATAACTCTTTTTTATTGCAATTGTAATAAAAATTACTCCTCTTCACTCTTGTAGGTCATATTTATTCAAATGCATGATCCAGAATCTGGTATTGAAATGCATGTGGTATTTTAGAATCCTCATTGCTAATATTTTTACAGCTGCCCCCCCCCCCCCCTGAGTTGATGGGTGTTACCATGAGCAAATGGACATATTGATTTATGTGAACGCTGCCTCGGCAGGGTCATAGGGTAACAGGATGATCAGAATTCTGCGGTTTTGGCTTCTGTGTCCTACATATAAGCATTTGAGCCGCAGGATGACAGAAACAGAGAGGTCCTAAAAAAGGGCAAAGAACAGAGTTGAACAGAATTTTGCTCATTTAGAAACAATTATTTTCACCCTGAAGTAAAAAGCAACTACATTGAGTGGGCGTGGCTTCATTCTTGTGTATGTGGTGGGGATTTCATAATGGGAGGAGTTTCACCATCATATTGAGATATAGGGAAAAAAATCGATTAAAAAATCAGTTTTGGAATATCCATGTGGTATTCTAGGCCTTATCTGTGTGTGACTGACAAACTTTATAATTCACAAATGTCATGTGCTAATGTTGATAAAATCAATCAAAAAATGTTGATATGTTGATAAAATCAACCCATTCCCATTTACACAAATATAATAAATCACTTCAAATAAGAATTAGGAAAATTCTTTGCCCACACAAGCTGTTGATTTGCTATTGGCCTTAACAGATGCTGCAGACACATTGAATAAATCCAGCAGATGAAGCATTCTGTTTCTGTTTATGCTTTCTGAACACTACGCTCCCTGTGTAACTGCCTTGGAGGCCCTACATGAGAAAACACAACAGAAAAAAACCCAGCACGGGTTTAATCTCATTGGTGCAAATGCTCTCTACTCTTACAGCTGGGATTATCATCACTGGTCTGAGAACAATGGGATTTCATGGAAGCTTAAATTGGAGCACATTGGATGGCTCTTTATCATCCCATTGAGACAAATTTTTTAAATGATGCTTTCACAGGGGAGCGTTGCTCTCCATGTTTACAAGAGTGTAAAACAGCTCCCTCGGTTGTGCTGAAATTCTTACACAAAATATTAAAATAATTATGCAGATTTTTTTTAAATTTAGCACTAGCTTGGTGCTTTACCATCTGAGGCAAATTGTTGATTTGTCATGGTAATATTTAATAACATGACATTAATTGTATTCATCCTATTTATTAATTTATTTAAAATCCAATATAAAATGAATAAAAATGAGTAAGATAACTTGAATACACCCCTGTATTGACCATGCATTTATTTTCTGTATTAATTTCATTTTTATAATCTTTTGGAGGCGCAAGAAAAAAAAATCTTAAGTAGCTTCCTGGAAGATGATGTAATATTTTAACAAAATGCTTTATCAATATTTGAAAAACCAAAAATGACTCATGACTGTCTGTAAGGTCAATAAGTCTTAAAATATCTGATATTTTAAAGTTTGACATTTTTTATGACAAGGCAAGGTTGGTTTATGTTGTAAAATGCCATGTGGTTTGACTCCAAAAACATTTGAAAAAAAAAAATGCTTTTTTGACCTTGAAAAAAAATATTGAAGATGTCTGTACCATGTATTCAAGGTGTAAGGAAAATATATTATATATAATTCCTTTTTCAGGATATTTCAGGAATTTTGTAAAAATCCAAATGAGCTTTACAGATCTTTATTTGAAAGTGTTTAAACAATTCAAATACATGTTTCATGCTTGTTCAATGAACCATAAACAATTATTGCACATGCACCTGTGGAACAGTCCTTAAAGGGCACCTATTATGCAAAATTCACTTTTACATGCTGTTTGAACATAAATGTGTGTTGGCAGTGTGTGAGCAAAACCACCCTAGAATGATAAAAATCCACCCAGTGTTTTTTTTACAATCTCAATAATTCATATGCACTCTCTCAGAATGAGCTGTTCTAAGATTCAGCTTTTTGTGACGTAGAACATGGGAAAGGGGTTTGATTGACAGTGTGGTTGAGGCAGACCCCTCCCTCTGTGATCTGATCCTCCATTGTTGTTTCAACGACAGCCGGACCGCTGTTCTGAAGATTTGTGCTGCCTTCTAGAAAATGCCTCCTAAGAAAAATAAGTGTTTTGTTGTGGGCTATAATACTTCGCATAGTTGTTTGCACTTGCTTCCGACATCAGAGCCACTGAAAACGCAGTGGGTGGATTTTATTTATGAAGGAAATGCGCCTCTTACACTCCCGAAGTACGTTTATGTTTGCTCAAATCATTTTGAGAGTGACTGTTTTTTGAACGGCAGTCAATTCAAAGCAGGTCTTGCTACAAAATTAATCCTCAAGGGTGGATCGTTGCCTAGTGTTCGCGATCCAACGACAATTCCTGAAGAAGTAAGTGTATTTTATGATTTCTGAGGTGTTTTCAAACATTTGCGTCAACGTTATCACAGTTTGTGTGTGTCTGTGTGTGTGTTGCACAGCGATGACAACGCAATGAGTTCATAAATGTATCAAATAACCATTCCGAGACATCCTGGTCCATTCTCGATCGCTTTTCTTCAGCCGGAGTCTCTTCGTCATCTGGGTCGGACTCTGGTTCAAACATGTATGGCCGAATGCCATACACAATTGCGGGTCTATCACTCTCGGCCATTATGGTTCTACCGACTGTTAATTGCCATAGTTATGCAAGTTACGCCCACATCCAGCGGCAGGGTGGGGATTAGCAGCTCATTTGCATTTAAAGTCGTCTGCCTCAAAACAGCTTGTTTCAAAACAGGCCCCAAAAATGACACATTCAAATGGTTATAATAAATTAACTGGGGGGTATTTTGTGCTGAAACTTCACAAATACATTCTGGGGACACCCAAGACCAATATTACATCTTGTAAAAAGGGCCATAATAGGTGCCCTTTAAAGTACTATTATGCCCCCTTTTTACAATATGTAAAATAAGTATCTGATGTCCCCAAAGTGTGTATGTGAAGTTTCAGCTCAAAACACCCCACAGATAATTTTTTATAGCATGTGAAAATTGCCACTTTTGAGGGCGCCATTTTTGTGTGTGTCCCTTTAAATGGAAATGAGCTGGTGCTCCCAGCCCCCTTTGAAGAAGAGGGCAGAGCTTCAAGAGCTCATGCTCCGGTGTTCTCTCAAATGTATAAATGACCATCCTGGACTAGAGCCTGTTTGTTTAAACGTGTATTCTCTTCAGAGCGCTTGTAACATTTATCGAGCCGACTATGCTCTTTGTATAAGACTTTATCGATTGTCTTCAGAACATTTCCTTTGAAAATGAAATTCAACCATGGTGTCCTCAGTGACTCGGACGCCGGGAGTCTATGGAGACTCTTTTGTTTGTTGGTACATTCAACAACAGAACATTTGTAATGCTTTTTTGGCGCAGACATTGCAAATCTCTAGCTGATACAGCGAGTAAACAGAAATAGCGGACTCTGTGCTTCTCACTCAGGGCAGTGTATATGCTAATACCAGTCTATGCTAAAAGGGCTGATCGTCACCAGTCGTGGGCGGAGCTTCCCTCTTATGCAAGAGTAGGGGGAAATCTGGAGCCGCGCATTTGGAGAGATTGTTAATGATTTATGGGGATTATAAAAAAAGTATTTGGTGGATTTTTACCATTATAGGCTGGTTGTTTACACACACTGTAGACACACATCTGGGTTCAAACACCTTATAAAAGTGAATTTTGCATGATTGGTTCCCTTTGACACAATAACAGTTTACAGGTGGAAGAAAGAAAATGAATGTTACAGTTTCAAGGACATTAAAGAGATTTCTACAGACTCTGAAAAACATCAGGAGAAAGATACCTATATAGGGTCCCTGACCACCTGCGAAAACACATAGTTCTGCTGCAGGGAGGCTTGAGATCTGCAGATGTGGCCAGAACAATAATCTGCAATGTCCGTAATGTAAGGCGCATTAAGAGACAGAGAAACAGGAAGGACAGCTGATTGTCCTTGCAATGCCAAACCACGTCACCATATGTCCCCGCAGATGTGTTTGAGAACTTGCAAATGCCTTGCGATAGAGTAAAGTAACATCTCACAGCAAGAGCTGGCAAATCTTTCTCTGTCCATGAAGATGAGATGCACAGTAGGACTTAAAGCAGCAGATACTGACTGCTACTTTTGATATTGACCCCCGCTCTGTTTAGAGACTCATTATTCCATTTCTGTTCGTCAGATGTCTGTGAAATTTGTTCTGTTTATGTCCCAGTTGTTGAATCTTTTTATGTGCATACAAATATTTGCACATACTAAATGTATTTGCTGGAAAAAAAGCAGTTGAAAGTGGGAGGACGTTTCTCTCTCTCTCACACACACTATACATGCACTACAATTTCCCTTTTCTTTATCATAAACACTCTCATATGTCATTGACCTGTTTTGCTTGAGTGAATTAAAAGTTGGTCATTAATGTGTGATCATGGACGCTTGAATGATATCACGTCAGGAATATTTGTTGCAGGGCGGATCAAACAACACGATCCCATGAGGTGTTAAGGGGAAAAGTCCGGTCCAACTACAATCACAGCATGGCCACGCTGGACATCAACTCAGATTTCATGCTTTATGTTGCAGAATGATTTGAAGGACAGCGATCCCCTTTGTTCCAGCCTGCACTTTTCAGTCTGATCAAAAGTTAGCTCCTTTTGATGTTTTAACCCCTTCTTTTTCTTTGAATAAATAACCTTCCTTTGAACCATATGGTGTCCTTCTGTGCCGGGAGGAGACCGGGAGTGTTGCAACTACCACCTGTGGTTTTAATTACGGCCTATGACGAGGTGAGTCAGCCAGGCAGAAACAGAGGAATGGGAACAGGAGTGCCGACCCCAGGTGTTTCCCCTTCCTCTGCAGGGATGAACGAATCACAAGGAGGAACGTACAGGAAACAAAGCGTGACCTGACACTGAATGCATGTTTGCTATTCAGAATTATCATCCGTTTTTAAATGTTTTCCACTTGGTAAGAACCATGTTGCACCATTCGCACATGCATCAAATTCATCCATGGATGATTGATATTCTATGTTTGTGCTGTACCTCTCCAGCTCCTTTGCCATAATGATCAGTGGATTGCCGCGAGACCTCTCCATGGCTCTTGAGAAGAAGGGCCGAGCTGAGCACCCCTCAAATTAAGCCGGCTTCAGTTGTACCGCCCTCGCTATACGTGGTGTGATCCTTCTCTTTCCAATACCCCCTGCCCCTGGAGTTCACAGCTCCTCTGCAACCCCTCCTCTATTTCTCAACACTAGCCCTTCTTCGTTCTCTTGGCTTTTTTCTCTTCTTCTTTATGCACAAATCCTGCTGAGTGTATGGGTATTTCTGAACATAAGCTGAAAGTCAAACCCTGCAGGTTCATGTCTTTTAGGACCGGCGCTCAGATCTAGTCCCATGTTCATCTCAATTCCACAATGCATGGCTATATTTGATTTTCTTTGACGAGTTAAAGCGAGATGGCTGTTTTGTAGAAATTTGGGTGGATATTTGGGTGGATGCAAACGTGATCCATCGATCTTCTTGACGTCTCTTCCTTAATATGCACCGGAGCATTCGAAATGAAGGAAAATATCAAATGAAAGAAACATTGCTACCTTGAAACCATCTTCAAATGCTACGGTTCTGAAGCTTATTAATTTCTTACCTGACATTGGTAATACTTTGAAAAGTCAGTTTTTATTTTTCAGTAATGTATTCTGTGAGGATTCCTTTGAGGCTGTGGCTCCAGATTTTATTCCTGGTGAACGTTTCATATGGCTGCTGTATGTCAGATGTACTGAAAGCCTGCAGGCTCTTCCTAGGTCTAGGAGAACTCTGATGCAGTCAGACAACAACATAAATGGGGTCGTGCAAAAAACCCTATTTCTGTTTTGTTGGATTCAAATTAGCATTACTGTTTTCTGTAATCAGTTAGCATTTATGCTAATAAAATTCTATTGGTTAAACTCTGTGTTATCAGGTATTTCGTTGATATTAATTTTGTAACTTTAAAGAATACATATTTTAAGAAAATACCTTTGATGTGTCACACTTAGTTTGTGGCAATCACTATTTTTTTTTTAAATAGCTATGCTAATAATGCTTCAGCTACATTTAATTCAGTTTATATTATGTTTCCACCTAGTTTGGTTCTTGATGTTTAGCTTTGGAAACAGTTTATTGTATTTTGTTACTTGATTTAGATTGATTGTTCCCCTAAAATATAGTCTTGTGATCATTTACTCACCTTCACTCAATTTTTTTTTTGTTCACAAAATTATATATTTTACAGAATGTCAATACTGCTCGTTTTCATACAATGAAAGTGAATAGTGACCAGTCATCTATCTAACTAAATTGAACTAATTAGATACAAATAAATACATAAAAAATAAATACATTAAAGCACACCAGTTGCTTGCTGGTACAATAGCTTTGTCATTTTCATTACTATTTATATATTATAATTATAATTATTATTATATATTATAATTATTCATTAGCTTTCCCCTCGGCTGTAGATTTGAATGATTTCTATATGGCAATGATTTTCAAATTTGGCACATTGTGAAGAGTTTTCAATGATTTTTTGAATTGTTTATGTCGACCTTGGTATTACATTCTTTAAAAAAGTAAACCCCCTCCCCCCACCCAAACACCTCCCTTTGTGCTACATGTAAGATAGATAGATAGTCATTCGGGTTTGGAACAGCATGAAAGTGAGTACATGATGATAGAATTTTCATTTTTGCTGTAAGAGATGGCAGAAGTGGCAGGATTTCTTCCAACAGATAACTACTACTCCAACTGTTATACACAGAAGAACAGTACAATGATTCGGTATTGGCAAAGTTTACCCATAATTACCTTTAATAACCCATCAGTCTGTACTGTAGTGTGAGTGTATTAATATTCATTACGTATTATGTGGGAGAGCAGTAGAGGATATAATAACAGCTAGCGCTCGCAGCCTCTGCGGTTCCGGTACAGGGCCTTTGTTGAATACGAACCACCCCATTCAAAGGTCATGTAAATGAGAGCATCGGTCTGGAGCTAGCAAGGACCTGCCAATGGAGGAGGAAAATAGGGTAATTGCAGCTTGTGAGACTGATTCCTGACATCCAGTCATACCTGAGTGGCTGTTTCTGTAGCTGAGACCCTTATTCCGATCATTGGCATTCTGTGGGTGGATTGTGGAAGAGAGTTGGGTGCTCTGAAGCACATAGAAACATGTCATAGGAGAGTTGTGGCTGTTCCTATCAGACATGTGTCACAGTGTAAAAGCGCTCTTTGTCACTCAACACAAACCCCAGACTGAGTGGCTGCTCAGGGCAGAAAAGAACTTCCCTGTTAAACTCTGAGAGGGATGTGGAGGTGTTTCACTCGCCGCCCTTCGAGAGCCCTTTACAAAACCTGATGGATGCTAGACAGAAGCGCCGACATCCAAGCGCAGAGAGGAAAAAATCCTTGCTGAAGTTTTTTACAATTTTGATTCCATTTTCATTCTTTTGTATGTACGATTTTTTGTAATTTTGTCCATTTACTATTTTACTACATTTCATCTTATGTAGTAATTCTACATAAGATCTTATTAAAACTCTAATAATTTTGTTTTAGACATATATTAGTTGGGGAGACCAGGGCTAGGGTTTATTTTTATACTTTTACTTTATATAATTAATTATACTTTTATAATACAGTATACTATATATTTACATATAAATTAAAATAACTTGTTCCTTCAGAAATCATTCAAGTATGCTGATTTGATGCTCAAGACACATTTCTTATTATTATCAATGGTTACATTTTATTTCAAAAGCCCACTTTAGACATTATGCTAACTAAGTAAATTTGCAACTACATGTCAACTAACTCTCATTAGAGTATAAGTTGACTGTTAGGTTTGGTTTAGGGTCAGTAGAATGTCTGTTGCTGGACCATCAAAATAAACTCTAATGACTGGTAGTTGGCATGTTGTTTCAAAGTTGCGTATAGTTAGCAGAATGTCTAATGTGAACTATTGAAATAAAGTGTAACCTTATAAAGGTTGAAAAAAATTGTGTTTTTGTGGAAATGTCTTTGATGAATAGAATGTTCAAAAGAACAGCATTTAATTTAAATAGAAATAATTTGTAACGTAAAAGTCTTTACTTTCACTTTTTATGAATTTCGTGCATCCTTGCTGAATAAAAGTATTAATTTCTTTTATTAAAAAAAAATCTTACTGACACTAAACTTTAGAATGGTAGTGTATAATTTAAAACCATTTAAATGATATACAGTATGTGACAACTAACCCCTTCTTCTAGGTGTGTGTGCTGCTGTTGGACTGGTATGACATTGAATCCCCTATCAATGAAAGATGTTTGCTACAATATATGACCTTGTCCAAGCTGAATTTCAAAAAGAGAAAAAGGGTAAATCTTCTTCTGAAAGACAAACGTAAAGCATAATGATTCTACATCAAGAGGTCACTTGAAGATCAACAGCCTCTAGAACATTTCAAAAGGAAGACTACAGTGACTGCTGAAACAGAATATTTATAAAGTATATTCACTTCGTCCATACATTCACTATGGAGATGATTGTTGTAAATAAGTCCTTTGAGATGTTAAAATACTCTTTTTGGCTGTTTTACTTTGTTTAAAAGCTTCAAAGGGCACAGCTAGTAGCCAGAAATAGTGTAAATATGTTCACACTGTATGCAAAGACAATACTTTTCCCCTCCAATTTGATTTGAATATCCTGGTTCTCTAGAAGAAACATTGCACTAAACGGATCCTGTAGCACTGCCTTCTATTTTTGTAACTCAGATGACAGCGCCTCTTTATTGTCATCTAAAACTTTCTCGCAGTGGTCTGACTACATATGTGAGAGAGCAGGCGGGTCTTAGAGAGTCACTTTGTAGAATTTTTTTTTTATACACATATTCCTGAAGGACATGGAGAGCTAGCACCATCTCACTTCCACCCACAGCCAGACTACTCTCATCATAAATAATCTGCCATATCTGAATATCATGTGACAGTGTGGGAAGAGCCATTCCTGTTTCACAGCTTTAAAAATTATAAAAGCTGTGTTAAAATTTCAAATAAGAAGCAGGTTGGGGGTTTTGACTGGTTTTGGTGTGTGTTGGCTGTCGTAACATCATCTTGCTGTCGAACTAGCTCTGATATTGGGGAATTGTTTCTTAATGGTCTCCTGTGAGTTGTGTCAGTAAGGGTTTTAAAAGCAAGATCCTTTTTGTTTTTCAGCTCTGAAAAAAAAAAAACTGCAAAGGATGTTGGGGAAAAAGAAATCAAGAGATATAATGTTGCAATTTCCAAGTGGTCTCTTCAGAAGTGAATTGGAGCCGTTCTCTGTCTGAGACTTTAGAAAGTTTGCCTTTTCTTCACAAGCTAGTTTTTTTTCAGGTGACGCGTTGGCTGATGTGACAGTTCATCAAAGCCTGGTGCCAGTCAAAGGGCACAGCTGGTGGGGATAGAGACAAAGCAGAGACACACTCACAAATAGAGGTCCGTGTCACTCAAATAATGGCCACATGTGTATCAGCCTTATCGTCACATTTCAAAAAAGCACATTTAATTTTAGATGGAAGTTAGAATGACAAACTCACTCTATTCTCTTTTGTAAGCCACTCAACACTCAAGAAAACATTAAATATTTAATATTGTTCAAGTCCTAATGAAACTGCTTTAATACGGAATATCCGCAGAAGTGTTATTAGTATTTCATTTTACAGATAGTTTGTTTCTGTGTTGTTTCTAAATAAAAATGTCAATACAATGTAAAGTGTTTGCTCTGGCTCTTTTTTTAAATTATTGTGTTCCGTTATTATGCTTGTTCTTGTCATCTGTTGACTTTGTACAAGCAGAATGTGGTGATTGGTCGGTGTTGTATTTGTCCAGCCCCTCCTCCACTGTGATTGGACGGCTGGATATTTTGCCCAAAGTTGAACATTCTTCAACTCTCGGCGACCAAAGCGAGGCGCTTCAGCGTGAAAAAGATGCTCAGCGCCTCGTTACGCTCCTGACGTTTTAAAAATGCGGATCTCCCATTGAAAACAATTGGAAAAAAATACACTAGCTGCAGGAAAAAAATCTTTTGGTGGACACACGGCCTTATCTATCCATCGGTTGTTGATTGGATGGCGGAAGATCTGAATGTGAGTTGATTGTAAAAAAGGGGAGGAGTTTAAAAAAACTTAAGTGATTGATGATGTCCAGCAATACGGTATGTCACCAGAGAGAAGTCAAGTCGTTTTATCGGAATATAGATTTATGATATTTTGATTATGAATTATGAAGTCAGATTTTTTTTATAAATCATTCAAGATTCCTTAATTACGGAAGCCCTGATCATAATTAATATAAATAACGACTTATGTCGAAATAACAAGATATTATGTCGAAATAACGACTTATTATGTGGAAATAACGAGATATTATGTCGAAATAACTTATTAAGTCGAAATAACGAGATATTGTCGAAATAACGACTTATTAGGTCGAAATAACGAGATATTATGTCGAAATGACGACTTATTAAGTTGAAATAACGAGATACTTTTTTTTTCTCACCTTGCGGTTCAGGGCTTCCGTAATTAATACTTCAGTATTCAACAGCCCAATGTTTTTTCCAACCCCCATATGCTGTATTTTTTTTAGTAGAACACAAAAGGAGAATTTTAAAATCTTTGTACAGCTATTTAATATACAATGACAGTTCATAGTGTTTGTGTCTGGCGGAACAAGGACCAAAAAAACAAAACAATAAAAGGACCATGACACAGTCTGCTGGATTTGTAAACTATATTCCAAGCCTTCTGAAATCGTACGATAATTTGAGACTGAAATTTAGGTCTTCATTCATGGAAATCTTCCCCTCTGCTACAGCTATTAAATATAGTTATTTTTCATTTCATTTTCGAAATGGCACATCTTGCTCACTAAAGATCTTCTTTTGTGTTCTAGATAAAAAAAAAAGGGTTCGGTGCGACACGAGGGTGAGAAAATAATGCCAGAATGTATATTTTTTTTAGTGAACTATTCCTTTAAGTTTTTACTAAACAATCATTTCTGTGCATTAAAATAAAGAATTCTCCCTGCAGCTAACGCGACGACATCATAAAAAAACGCATGGTAGGCCATGCGCTCTTGCGCAAATCAGTGATGATTTAGGAAAAGGACCTATCAGAGGTCTTCCATCTCCCTTCTCTGTCTTTAATTGCAGTCAGTTCTGAGTCACTGCGCTCTTTTCTTGTCAGAGCTGTTAACAGAGGGTCTCAGAAGAGAGCTGTTGATGCAGTCAACACAGCCGACTAAATATAAAATAGTCCTACTCTTAACACTAATGGGCCCTGCTGAATAATTCAACTATGATGATAATAAAAGGGAAGAGAAAAAAAACCCTGTCTTGCATCAGTACCTTATGGGTCGGGGCAGGGACATAATTTGCTGTCAGCAGCAGTAGTTGCTGCTTCCTCTCAGGTCTTTCCTGTCTCTCTCACCCTCTTTCTCTCTCTAATTGCATTATTTCACTGGAGATGAAAAATAATTCCTGAGGAATTTTCATCAGTCATTATGTCAGGGGTAAGGATGGTGGGGTGGAAAGATGGTGCGAAATGTTCCTTCACTGAGGTGTCATGCATTAACAGGAGAGGAATGAGATTTGAAGCACACACGCACACACACACACACACACACACACACACACACACACAAACAGAAGCCGTCACAGAAAATAAGGGTAAGACGTGGGGCAACACATTGACAGGAGGACAGTGCCAAATTGGACTCTCCTCCATGTCTTCCACTGTCTTTCTAATTTCCCTCACTCGCCACTTCCTGTTTCTGCCTGTCTCTCTGTTCTCACAATTTCCCCAGAGCTTGCCTCCAGTTGCCAGTGCTATAAAACCTTATTTATTCATTTACATCACTAAATGTAATACAAACCATACCGTATGTACTGTACGAATCCATATTATTTTCAGCTCCGTTTTCATCTCTGACCCATTTTACCCCCCTTTCCCTGCCCCTTGTTGTGTAAATGTCACAACAAAATGCTTTGTGTGGCACGTAACGCTGGTGTACGGCTCACACTGAGGTGTTCTCTGCCTGGTCAGGGCACGCAAAACCCTGTGGATAATAAGTGGAGACACTTTATGCATATTAAACCAATTTGCAAGGAGTGTAATTAGTATCATAGCAGGGGTTTGACATGGAGGCCAGACACTGTCAGCACTCTGTAGAGCTCTTTTGAAAGTCTTGGCCCACAGGAAAATTACATTAGTGTGTAAATATTGACATAAATGCCTCTATGTTCTGCGGACTATTGCTCTCCATGAACAATGTCACCAGGGTGGAATATGACTGCAGCGCCGCTCATTTCCCCTTTTTTTCCCCACAGAGGTTGCGTTGCTTTACGAACTTCCCCCCGGTGTGGCCCCTGAATTTCCTCTGTTTTTTTTCCGGCTTCTCTCCTTCCTCCCCTTCCTCTAAATGTTCCTGCCTTTTTCTACCTTTGAGGCAGTGCGAGCACTTACTTACATCTGCTGTTGATCCCTTTCTGTTTCAGTCTCTTCATCAATGTGGCTGTTTACATAGTGAACACAATGAAAAATTAAAGGTGATTATTTTTTAATTGTTAAATACTTTCCCTTATTCTTCCTGAATATGCAGAGATGATTGTAATTAAGCCATTCGCATGCTGATTTACTCAAAAAGTGTGAGCATTATGGCTCTGTGACATCTTTAAAACATTGCTCTCTTTAATTGGGCATCCCAGCATAGCAAAACTGGCTCAACCAATGGGCTGATTTGGGGGCGGGGCTATCTGTTTTTTTTTTCTACTATGGCAGGTAGGGAACTGTTTGGAAACAATCATTATTTCCATTTAATGTCGCTAGTGGCACAAAATAGTCAAGTCACATTTATTTATATAGCGCTTTTTACAATACAGATTGTTTTAAAAGCAGCTTCACAGTAATAAACAAAAATAACAGTGTTAATTTAGCAAAATCAATTATGAATCCACTTCAGTATCAGAAAAAGCAGCTCTACAGAAGACAACAGTGTCATTATTCAGCTCAATTTAGCTTAATGTTGATATAGTTCAGTTCAATAACAGTAAAATAGTGTCAAAAATACACATTAGACCTTCAAAATCATTAGCACACTGCATACTTACTGGATTTCCTAATGTCCTAATGTGCTACAGTAATTCTAAAATTGCTAATCATAAGAAGTTTTGATGTGATTGCTAGTTACAGATATTTGTGATGTGTTGTAGTTACCCAGAATGCTTTGCTGGTGGGGTCAATCACAGCAATTTCGACCAAATCCGATTAAAATTTCATTCGGATTGTAAGGGGTGGATTAAACCTTTTGTAATCCGATCGAGAGGACATGCAAACACTTGATCAGATTGAAAACCGAAAGTGGGAAGTACTGCGCATGTGCATTAACGTAGAAATGGCGTGATGACATATGACAGAGGGAACGTGCTGTTGTTGAATGAAGTGCCATACATGACTGTCATGTCAATTTAGAATTCTACTTCCACTCATTGTCTGTGAAGAGGAGCAGGACAACGTCCTAGTCCTTGTTTTGGACTATTATCTTTAGTTGCTTTGTTTTGGTTGCGGGAATGACTGCTTGATAAATATAAGCAGCACAGCACAACGGTATATGTTCTGTCGTCTCGTAAAATTTTGTATATTCGTGCAGTGTGAGCATGTCCTAAAAATAAATTCCTATTTGAAGCTTGTGACATATAAACACGCACATCAAAACACTTTATTTACCATTCATGTTAACACTACATTCGGATTCATCAATCGGAATGAATTCAAACAAGGTATCCATGTAAACGTGTTGTAGCAAACCCCCAGCCAGACAATGGTGAAGCGTACTGATGTTTCCAGAAGCCTTTATTTATGTTCAGCCGTCACGTCAGCCTTGGTTAAACACAAATCTACTTTCCTTTCATTTCAAACTTTCTTCTTGAAACAACGTAAGAGCTACGGGACAAATGAATAACATAAAATTAGCTCTTACAAACAAACATTACCCGAAGGCCAAATTAACCGTACAAACAGTCATTTATAAAGACCCTTTAGTGACGTTACCCGTGTAGTATTAACAATGCTAAAAAAACTTACTTTAGCTTGACTTCACATGACACGAGAGATAATAATACATTCAAATACTTCTTCACAGTTGAATGAATTAACCTAAATATTACTGCATTAAACAAGTTAAACACACAATACCTTGTTCCCGTTCCAGCTAGGTGCTTAAATTATCCTTAAAGAGCTTTATACAATTTCAACCCAAAATGTGATCTTTTCTCCTTACTTCCGAGGGTGCGTCTCACTAACTAGTCTCACCCTTTTAGATGCGAAATTAACGTTCCACTAGGATGTGCCAAAATAAAAGACTCTTTAACAGTTAACAAATATTAACAGAGAAAATTTATAAAATAAAGCTCTGAAATTATTATCTTATTTACACTTTCCTTAGAGTTAGTTACACTCCCACCAATCATGAGTGAATAATGGAACGGTACACAGTCTGTATTAGACACGAATGATTTTAACTGAAAACTGTCTTCCCCTGAGCCCGTATAAGAATTAAGACAACTTATAGTTAAGTTTCTAACTTCAGTTTTCAACTTTGACATAACTATGTAATATTATGCGCTATGAAGTGGAGAGAGCAGATTTAGCTAGTCTCCAGCAGCAGGACAAGCTTCTGGACTGGGCGCTCAACTTCGGACACCTTGTGAAGACGCTCTCCGTTCTTGCCAAGCTTACTGTCACCAAGCTGGATTTTAACTCTCCGTACAAGTCCATCTTCGTCAATAGTTCTTTCTGAAACTCTACCCAATCTCCACTCATTCCTGTGCACATCCTCTCCCTTCATGATTACAATGTCTCCAACTTGTAAATTTCTCCTTGGAGCATGCCAGCGCTGTCTGAGAGCAATGTTGGCAAGGTATTCCTTTCGCCAGCGACTCCAGAACTGTTCTGCAAGGTATTGAACATGTCTCCACCTTTTCTTGCCATAAACATCTTCTCTGACAAATTCACCTGGGGGGGGGGTAAGGCCTGAACGGATTTCATCGTCAGAAGATGATTAGGAGTAAGTGGTTCAAGGCTATGAGGGTCGCTGAGGTTGTCAACAGTCAGAGGACGACTGTTGACTATAGCCATGGCTTCATAGAAAAAGGCCCGTAGCGAAGCATCATTTAGTCTACCCGAGGAAAGGGCAAGAGTGGACCTTAGAACGCTTCTCACTGTCCTTATTTGTCTTTCCCACATCCCTCCTGCATGACTGGAATGGGGTGCATTCATGCTGAAATCGCATTGCTTCTCTGCAAGAAATACAGCCAGACGGTCTGCATCGACTTCCTTTAAAGCTTCTCTGAGCTCATTTTTGGCAACGACGAAGTTGCTTCCTTGATCAGACTTGATCTGACGAACAGCACCACGTATGGCGATGAAACATCGGAGGCCATTTATGAAGGCATCTGTCGACATGTCTTCAAGAATCTCAATATGAACAGCACGGGAGCTAAGGCAAGTGAAAAGAAGGCCGTACCTTTTGTTTTCCTTTCTTCCTTATTTTGTAAGGAATGGCCCGAAGCAGTCCATGCCACAGAAGGTGAAGGGGGTTGATGGTTCCAACCGTTCAGGGGGTAGATCGGCCATCTTTTTCTCTTCCATAGGTTTGCGTTGCCGTCTACAGGTGACACATTGACGAATGTAGGAAGTGACTGCCCGGTTGATTCCTTTAATCCAGTAGCCGCTGCGCCTTATTTCATTAATGGTAAGACCTTTACCTTGATGTTTCATCCTTTCGTGGTGATAGGCAATAATCATCCTTGTGATTTGATGATCTTTGGGAATGATTGCAGGGTGCTTGATGAAGTAGGAAAGAGAGGAGTTGCACAGTCTCCCTCCCACCCTGAGAACAACGTCGTCGTGGAGAAAAGCGTCAAGAGCATGTAACGGATTATGAGATGGTAGAGGGATCCCTTTACTCAGCAGTTTCAACTCTTCTTGATACACATTTTTCTGCAGATCTTTGATTATGCAATGTTCTGCCTCTGCTCGTTCTGTTACAGTGGTGAGACTGTTTGATCTGTTATTGCTTATGCGCCTGAGGATGCGTCCAACCGCCCGCGTAGCTAGCGACTAAGATGAGAACTTGGACAAGCGATCAACGAGGCTCACGCGTTCAGTGGTTTTTGTACTGAGCGCTAGAGCACTCCTGACCTCTGGATCTCCGACTGTTAACTCTGGTACCTCATCTATAGCCAGCTTTATTTCCTTGTTCCATAAGAAATCGGGCCCAGTGAGCCAGGTAGACGACAAAAGCTCACTGGCAGTCAAGCCCCGAGAAGCATGGTCAGCAGGATTCTCATTTGTTGGGACATATCGCCACTGTTGTGGAGCTGTGCTGAGCTGAATCTTCTGAACGCGGTTAGCCACAAACGTGTGGAATCGTCGTGCTTCGTTTCTTATATAGCCTAAGACCACTTTAGAGTCGGTCCAGAAGAACTCCTCTGCGTTAATACATCCCAATTCCTCCTTGAGCATGTTGCTTATTTCCACGGAAACGACTGTTGCCGTCAATTCTAATCTTGGGATGGTTGTGACCTTGGTTGGAGAGACACGTGATTTTCCTACAACTAGGGCACAATGAATATCTCCCTCTTCATTTTGGAGTCGCAGGTATGAACACTGACCGTAACCCTTCATACTGGCATCAGAGAAATGATGCAGCTCTGTCTTTGAGACCCTTCCAAATCCAGCAGGTGAGTAAGTACGGGATATGGTGAAATTATCTAAGTGGGCCAGATCACTTCTCCATTTTTCCCATTTTGGGCGAAGATCGTCAGTGAGAGGATCGTCCCAGCCAGTGCCCCGTCTGCACATCTCCTGAAGAATGATCTTCGCTTTGAGGACTACTGGCGCCACAAACCCAAGAGGATCGTACAGAGAAGCCACTGTAGATAAAATCCCGCGTCGTGTTGCAGGCTGCTCCTTGAGACTGACGTTAAGCCTGAAGTGGTCAGAATCCACATCCCATTGAATCCCGAGAGCTCTCTCAAGTGGCAAATCATGAAACGCGAGTTCCATATCCTTCATGTTGATTGCTCGTTCGGAGGGTGGTATACTCTCTAGTACCTCTCTGTCGTTAGACACAAACTTATGTAGTCGGAGACCACCCATGGCGCAGAGTTCACGAGCTTCCCTGGCAAGCTGAATAGCATCTTCAGTGTTTTCAACACTTACGAGCCCATCGTTTACATAAAAGTCCCTCATAACAAATCTCGAGCCTTGAATGTAGATGTCGCGATTCTCCTTAGCGCCGACCCACAGATGCATGGACTCAGTAATGTCCCCCCGCTTCTCGCTTTGACTATTGCCCTGCGATCGACTGCTTTTGTCAGCCTCGTTACCCGCTGTGAGTTTGTTTGTTTGCGCAAATACGGTTTGAACATTGATTGTTGGTCGTAGAGCGAGACACCGCTTCACTGCTGCTCGCCCTGCGATCGACTGCTTTTGTCAGCCTCGTTACCCGCTGTGAGTTTGTTTGTTTGCGTTTGTTTGTTTGCGCAAATACGGTTTGAACATTGGTTGTTGGTCGTAGAGCGAGACACCGCTTCACTGCTGCTCGCCCTGCGATCGACTGCTTTTGTCAGCCTCGTTACCCGCTGTGAGTTTGTTTGTTTGCGTTTGTTTGTTTGCGCAAATACGGTTTGAACATTGGTTGTTGGTCGTAGAGCGAGACACCGCTTCACTGCTGCTCGCCCTGCGATCGACTGCTTTTGTCAGCCTCGTTACCCGCTGTGAGTTTGTTTGTTTTCCCGTCTATCCTGCGTCTATATTACACCCATACCACTAAAAAGACGGTTATACCCAAGACTTGAGTCATAAATTAGTATAAATATTAATAGCATCACTGGTTGCATCATTGCTAACTTACTGTCCATCTGTTAAAATGGCGAATATATCAGGTGTATGTTATCTACCTTTTGGTGCAGATGAGAACAAATCTGAATTGCTTGCGGTGCAGTCTGAATTAGAAACTGTAGAAAAGCAGATCCTTGACCTTCTAGAGAGACAAGCTGAGCTGAGAGACCGGCGTTTAGCTCTTGAAACATCACGCGCTGATGCACACGGATCAGTGATTAACGTTAGTAACCCGCTGACGCTGACCTCGTCTACTCCGTGCGTTTCTCAGCATTGGTCCCGAGCGTCCAGGTCACGATCAGCCATGATTTCATTCACTCCGGCCCCAACACACCACCACGAAGCCTGGGTGGTTCCGCGGAAGCCGCGAGCCAGGACAAGAATCTTTTCGCCCCTCCCGGTTTTCGAGATCTCCACTCAGAACCGCTTCTCCCCTCTTCGCGAAACGGAACGCGATGCTGTGATCATCGGCGATTCCACCGTCCGACACGTCCATGCTACGTTAGGTAAAAGTAAGGTGCACAGTCACTGCTTTCCTGGTGCTCGTGTTCTCGATATCACTGCGCGGGTAACTGAGATCTTGAACGGTGACGAGCGCGTCGGAGCTGTTGTGCTGCATGCGGGAGCTAACGACACTAGGCTGCGACAGACGGAGGTTCTGAAGAAAGACTTCAGGAGCCTTATCGATACGGTACGCAGCACATCGCCTGAAACATCGATTATTGTGTCTGGACCGCTTCCTACGTACCGACGAGGGCATGAAAAGTTCAGTAGATTATTCGCTCTAAATGAATGGTTATTGTCATGGTGCAATGAGCAGAAATTGATTTTTGTAAATAATTGGAATCTGTTTTGGGAGCGACCAAGGCTCTTCCGCGCTGATGGCTTACACCCAAGTAGAATCGGGGCAGATCTTCTGTCGGATAACATCTCCAAGATGTTAAATACCATTTGACTAGTAACCAAAAATCCAAATCACAGTCTCTACTGCACCAATTTAATTGATATTAATACTAGTGTAGAACATTGCATAGAAACTGTGTCTATTCCTCGTTTACTAAGATCAAATAATAAATCTACTGTAGGATCTAGAAAAAATCTAATTGTTATTAAAACAAAAAATCTCGCTATTAGTGAACAAAAACAATTTCTAAAGCTAGGTCTTCTAAACATTAGATCGCTCACACCTAAGGCGGTTATTGTAAATGAAATGGTCACAGATAATAATTTCGATGTTCTGTGCCTTACTGAAACCTGGCTTAAACCAAACGATTATTTCGGTCTAAATGAGTCTACTCCGCCAGGATACTGTTATAAGCATGAGCCCCGTCTGATCGGTCGTGGCGGCGGTGTTGCAACAATCTACAGAGATATCCTGAATGTTACTAAGAAAACTCGTCATAGGTTTAATTCGTTTGAAGTACTTGTGCTAAATGTTACGCTCTTAGATGTAAGAAAAAAATCCCTATTATCTCTAGCATTGGCTACCGTATATAGACCTCCAGGGCCTTACGCCAATTTCCTAAAAGAGTTTGCTGACTTTCTATCAGATCTTTTGGTCAACGTCGATAAAGCATTAATTGTTGGAGATTTTAACATACACGTAGATAATTTAAATGATGCGTTAGGGGCTGCGTTTACAGATTTATTAAACTCCTTCGGGGTCAAGCAAAACGTCACCGGACCAACTCATCGTCTTAATCATACACTCGATTTAATTATATCATATGGAACCAATCCAACCGATATAGATATTGTTCCACAAAGTGATGATGTCACTGACCACTACTTGGTAACTTGCATATTACGCACTGCTGTAATATGTCATGCTGCGCCACGTTATCGACCAGGTAGAACAATTCGTCCATCCACCATAGATCATTTCTCAAATAGCTTATCTGATCTGTCTCAGCTGCTGTCTGAACCCAAACAAACAGATGAATTAGACGAACTAACTAGCACTATGAGCACCATTCTCTCTAGAACATTGGATATTGTTGCACCCATTAGATTAAAAAAGGTCAGAGAAAAAAGTATAGCACCATGGTACAATAATACTACGTATGTTTTAAAGAGAGAAATCCGTAATTTAGAGCGTAAATGGAAAAAAACTAATTTAGAGGTCTTTAGAATCGCGTGGAAAGACAGTATGTCACTTTATAAAAAGGCACTTAAAACGGCCAGGGCTGAGCACCTCAGCAAATTAATAGAAAACAACCGAAATAATCCAAGGTTTTTATTTAATACCGTGGCTAGACTAACAAATAAACAGACGTCGTCTGAACAAAATACCTCGTTACAGTTTAGTAGTAATGATTTCATGAACTTCTTCACCGAGAAAATTGAAAGCATCAGAATCAAAATCGTAAACGTTCGATCTTTGCTCGCGCCTTATAATTCGGCCGCAATTATCACCCCGCAAGAACAATTACAATGCTTTACAACCATAGAACAAAAAGAGTTAAATAAACTTATCACTTCATCTAAAACAACAACATGTTTATTAGATCCTATACCAACTGAACTACTGAAAGAAGTGTTACCTGTAGTGGAAGAGCCTCTTCTCAATATTATTAACTCATCTTTATCTTTAGGTCATGTTCCAAGAACGTTCAAGCTGGCAGTTATAAAACCTCTTATTAAGAAACCACAATTAGATCCAAATAACCTAGCAAATTACAGACCCATTTCGAATCTTCCATTTATGTCAAAAATATTAGAAAAAGTTGTGTCCGCTCAACTCGGCTCTTTCTTGCAAGAAAACGACATCTATGAAAAGTTTCAGTCTGGATTCAGGCCACATCATAGCACTGAAACTGCGCTTGTTAGAATCACAAATGATTTACTTTTAGCTTCGGACCAAGGCTGTATCTCAGTACTAGTTTTACTTGATCTTAGTGCTGCGTTCGATACTATAGATCACACAATACTCTTAGATCGACTACAAAATTACACTGGTGTTCAAGGACAAGCATTAAGCTGGTTCAGGTCATACTTATCTGACCGCTACCATTTCGTCTACTTAAATGGAGAAAAATCGATTATAACTTCGGCAAACTATGGAGTGCCGCAGGGATCTGTGTTAGGCCCTTTATTATTCTCAATATATATGCTGCCACTTGGTAATATTCTAAGGAAACATGGAATTAGTTTCCATTGTTATGCTGATGACACTCAAATATATATTTCCTCACGGCCAGATGAATACGCTAAATTATCCAAATTGACAGATTGTGTTAAAGATATAAAAGATTGGATGACGCATAATTTTCTTTTATTAAATCCAGACAAGACAGAGGTAATACTTATCGGTTCTAAAAACCATCCACAAAACCTTTCACAGCACGACTTTAACACAGTAGGATGCCCTTTTACTCTATCCGCTACAGTAAAAGACCTGGGTGTTACATTAGACTGCAACCTGTCTTTTGAAAAGCATATTTCATATGTTACAAAAACAGCCTTTTTCCACCTTAGAAACATTGCTAAGCTACGTAATATGCTATCAGTCTCTGATGCAGAAAAGTTAGTTCATGCATTCATGACCTCGAGACTAGATTACTGTAATGCTTTATTAGCTGGTTGTCCTGCATCTTCAATAAACAAGCTACAGTTAGTCCAAAATGCAGCCGCTAGAGTTCTTACTAGATCAAGAAAATATGATCATATAACACCGATTTTATCATCACTTCATTGGTTACCTATAAAGTTCCGTATTAATTACAAGGTATTGCTTTTGACCTATAAAGCTCTAAATGGTTTAGCTCCAGTCTATTTAACGGATCTTCTATCGCCTTACAATCCATCGCGCTCTTTAAGATCACTAGATTCGAGGTTTCTGGTCATTCCTAGGATATCCAGATCCACCAAAGGAGGCAGAGCATTTTCACATTTAGCTCCGAAGCTCTGGAATAGCCTTCCTGATATTGTTCGTTGCTCAGACTCGCTCTCCCAGTTTAAAACTAGACTGAAGACGCATCTATTTAGCCAGGCATTCATATAAATTTTTATCTTACAGTTACTGTAAATTCGGCCTCTAGTTCATAAACGCCAGAGGAGAACTGGCCCCCGACTGAGCCTGGGTTCTCCCAAGGTTTTTTTTTCTCCATTGGGTCATCTGATGGGGTGTTAGGACAACATTAGGTCACTGGATGGAGTTTTTCGGTTCCTTGCCACTGTTGCCTTAGGCTTGCTCAGTTGGGGATATTCAAATTAATTAACCAATCATACCATTGATCAGCTCTACCAAACTTGGATGTCTTTTTTCCAGTAATAAACAAACATTAAGTTGTTTTGATTGATACTGTGAAGCAGCTTTGATACAATCTGTATTGTGAAAAGCGCTATATAAATATATTTGACTTGACTTGACTTGACTTAGCTAGATGTTTCATCCCATAGTTTGCACATCCCGGAGAGGAAGCTGCACCGAACAGATGCACTTTCATTCGAAACTCGCTGGGCGGTGAGTTCAAGTCTCCTTGCTTCCACCAAAGAAAGCGCAGGTAGTTGCGATCAGCTTCGTCCACATGAAACTGATGGAACATCTTCTGAATGTCGCACATCAATGCTACGGGGTGTTGTCGAAAACGGATGAGAACTCCACTTAAGTTGTTCAACATGTCAGGTCCAGAGAGGAGGTGATCATTCAAGCTTGTTCCTTTGTATCTGGCTGAGCAATCGAACACCACACGAAGTTTATCCGGCTTCTTTGCATGATGCACACCATGATGGGGAATGTACCATCTCTCACCTTCACTCCCACCTTCCTTGACCTGCTCAGCATCTCCCTTTCCAATGACTTCCTCCATGAACTCAACATAATGCTCCTTATACCTTTCATCACGTTGCAATTTCCTTTTAAGGTGAAGGAGACGTGTCATAGCTTAGCCTTTGTTGTCAGGCAAGCTGGGTCTGGTTTTAAAAGGCAGAGGCATTTCATAATGGCCATGTATATTTTTCCTTATTCCCTTATCCAGTATGTTGAGGAACGTGATGTCGTCTTGTGACACAATTTTGCTGTCGTCACAGCCATCTTTGAAGTCAGAGTCTAAAATGCAGATGACGTCGATAGGAGTTACCAGAGGTAGCTCCTTAACTGTAATTCTGTGACACAGATGACGCGTGCTCAACGCATCGTGGGTTTGTAATGAGCGCCCTACAATACTCCATCCTAAATCCGTCCTTAGAGCGTAGGGTTCCTCATCTCCTCCTAAAAGGACTTGCCTTGGTGCCATAGCTCTTGAGCAGTTGTAGCCGATCAAAAGGCCTACTACACAGTCCTTCAGTGGTTGGATTTCATCCACTATTTCTGCAAGATGACTCCATTGTTTAGCCGTCTCACAAGTGGGAATGTGAGAGCGGTTAACGTGCAGTCCTTTGTATAGGCGACTGGAAGATCGACTTGAATTGCAGAACTATATCCTCTAACACGAAGGCCAGAAACACTTTCGCTTGTGAGAACTGTGTCCATACCACTCATAGTCGTCAACTTCAGTTTCACTGGATACTTGTCAGCATTAAGACCATCACTCACTTCTAGATCAATAAACGTAGTGTCGCTTTGAGTGTCGAGTAACGCATAGACAAGTTTCTCAGTAGTTGGATCCCTTTTAGATGAAACCCAGACTGGTATCACCATGGATGTGTTGGATGACCCTTCACCTGCTACACTGAGTGACGTCGCAGCAGCACGTTGCTTTGTCTCTGGTTCTGATGTAGACCTTTCTCTTTTATAGTTGTCATCATGCAGGGCTGTAGGATGTTTTCCCTTGCAGTGGTCACAGAAATGACGATGACGGCAGTCTCACACTGTGGCCAGGTTTCAGGCATCCATAGCAGAGTTTCTTCTCTTTTATGTAGTTGCGTCGCTCAACCAACACCATCTCAGTGAACTTGGAGCATGCATGAAGCTGGTGTCTATTATCTTGACAAAGGATACATGAAGTCTTAACCTTCCTCTGTTCTGACTTGTGGTTTTCATTGTCAGTGACTGTTTGAGTGGTAAAAACACTGACCTTGTTTTTCTTCACGTCTCTGAGATTTCTCTTCTCAGTGCTAGAATCTGATGAACGAAGGGCATGAAAGGACATAATGGGATTGCAAGCAATCTCAGCTTCAATTGACGTGAATCCAGCAAACTCCTTGAAACTTGGGAATTCTTGATTTTCATTTAGGCTTTGCGTGACTTGTCGGTTCCAGCGTAAAGCTGCCCAGTCTGGTAGTTTGTGAACGAGCTTCTGATTTTCTTCACAGTCATTTAATATGTCGAGACCCTTGACATGAGGCACGGCATCTTGACAGGCATTCAGAAAATCTGAGAAGCGTCTCAGTCCTTCAGCATCCTTTGATGGAATTCTCGGCCAGTTGGTGAGCTTCTCTCTGAATGCTCTCTGAATGGCGAATGGCTGGCCAAAGCGACGATTTAATTTGTCCCAGGCATCTCGGTAGGCTTCATTGTCATTTCGGTAGAAGTTGCCATCTAAAACCTGCCGTGCTGGGCCACCAACGTATTTTTTCAGGTAGTATAGTTTTTCAGCTGGTGTGATTGCCCTTTGGTCAATGAGTGAGGTGAATGCTGCCTTCCATTCAATGAATTGTATGGGGTCGCCATTGAAGACAAATGGCTCAGGAACAGGAAGCCTATTTAAGGCTATGTTGTCTTGAAGAATCTGAGCGAGAGAGGGAATGTCTGTATAACGGGCGATGCGACTTGAGAGAGGGGCACTGTAGTTACAGGCACATTCTTTGCTTCCATGTTCCTTTCCTTTTTAACATAGTTAGCATCCTTGTGTTCTGTCTCCTTATTGTAGATCTTCAACTTGGCTTGAGCTGCCCGTATCTCTTTCTCTGCCTGCAATCGCTCCAACTCACGCCTTTGTGCCTCTAGAGCTTTGCGTTGTTGTTCCTCTAACTCTCTTATAGATTCCTTTTGCCTTTCTTCCTCTAGCAGTATCTGATAATTTGCTTCTTTTACTGCTAGTTCAGCTGCTGCATCCACGCGTTTTGCTGTCATGGATGTAGTTATGGAGCAGTGGCTGTCAGACTGGCTGTGACTTATCGAAGAAGCTGCGGATCCATAGACAGACTTTGCATAGTCATGGCGGAGCAGTTCATGAAGGCGGTGTCTTTCCTGCTGTTCATTAAACTCGCTTTCATCCTCTATAGCTCTGTTGTAGGCAATGTTGGTGATTTCTGTGGTCACCGATTCACACGTATCAACTCTTCTTCTTATGTCGGTGGAGGGTGTGGTGAGATTTCGAATTTCATAATAAATGGTCATTATGTCTTCTTTATCTTTCTTGAGCTCTTCAATGAGAGGCCAGAGCTGACTCTCTGACATATAAGTCTTTAGCTGATCTCTTGCCTTGCGTGTGTGGAGCTTCCACTGCTCGTACATGGCATACAGCCTTTTCTCTTTTTTCTTGGCCTCTTCATATTGATGCGCGCGCATCTTCTCTGTGGGATGGCGTGTGCGTTCAGAGCGTCTAGGACCTTCGAGTGCATTATCATCCTTATTAAACTTGCCATGGAGGTCAGTTAGACTTTGTTGTTTAGCTTCATTTGTTTCATGTAGCTTCAGTCTACCATCATGTGGGCTTCACTTTGTAAATCTTCATGCTGATAACCAACCATTTGCTCCTCCACCTCCTTCTCATTACCTGACTCTGACATTATCATCTAATTTTTTTTAACTCTAATGGCAGAAGCAGACCCCTTTAGAAGATATAATCAAGCCCTTCTTATGAACAGCATAAACATAAAACATCAGATTAAATAGCTACCACATATGCATTTACATATAAACACTCAAATAACTGTAAATGTAAATACCACAATAAACTAAATTATCAAAGTTCTTAAATTCAAAGTGTGAGAAATGTAAATGTAACGGCTTTAGTAACCACAGTTAACAAAAGACAGATGCAAGGTCCAAAAAATGTACATGTGTTCTTAATTAGAAAGAGTCCATGTGGATGTATGCAGGCATGAGTGTAAAATGCCACTAGTGTTTATTTTGTTGCTCTCTTTGCTGAGCCGTTGAGTATTAAATGTTCAGTCCAAGAAGCCAATCATCCGTTGTTCGCCTTATTGCTGTACTATACAGTATAATAATGGGTTAATACTCACAGTCCTGCATCAATGTCCATGAGTGTGACTGTACTTGACCATTGCACCGAATTCGTGAGACCGCTGTCCAAAGTAGGTCAGGCGCGAGGTGTGAGGATGCCGCTCGATGAGTCACGCTGACACCTCGTGGCGATGTCGCGGAAGCTGTAACTGTTAGCCGGCGCCGTGAAGACCCTCCGTGGTCCGTAGACAACGAGTCGTCGTCGGTAGCGATGCGGGTCAAGCTCTTACTGTAGCAAACCCCCAGCCAGACAATGGTGAAGCGTACTGATGTTTCCAGAAGCCTTTATTTATGTTCAGCCGTCACGTCAGCCTTGGTTAAACACAAATCTACTTTCCTTTCATTTCAAACTTTCTTCTTGAAACAACGTAAGAGCTACGGGACAAATGAATAACATAAAATTAGCTCTTACAAACAAACATTACCCGAAGGCCAAATTAACCGTACAAACAGTCATTTATAAAGACCCTTTAGTGACGTTACCCGTGTAGTATTAACAATGCTAAAAAACTTACTTTAGCTTGACTTCACATGACACGAGAGATAATAATACATTCAAATACTTCTTCACAGTTGAATGAATTAACCTAAATATTACCGCATTAAACAAGTTAAACACACAATACCTTGTTCCCGTTCCAGCTAGGTGCTTAAATTATCCTTAAAGAGCTTTATACAATTTCAACCCAAAATGTGATCTTTTCTCCTTACTTCCGAGGGTGCGTCTCACTAACTAGTCTCACCCTTTTAGATGCGAAATTAACGTTCCACTAGGATGTGCCAAAATAAAAGACTCTTTAACAGTTAACAAATATTAACAGAGAAAATTTATAAAATAAAGCTCTGAAATTATTATCTTATTTACACTTTCATTAGAGTTAGTTACACGTGTAGCTATTGTTGCGTTTACTCACAAAATTAACGACCATATTAAACTGTAATTTGGAGTCTGATTGCAAATATTTTAATCAATTACCAAAAAAAATTATGAATACACATATCTCTGACAGTAAGATGAGACATGATAAAAGCAGACATTAATTTAGTCAGTGATGTGTTTCCACGGATGTTGGCAGAAAGATTTCTCACTGCTATTTTTTTCTACATTTGTTACTTCTCTTTTAGTTTTTCTCATCTACATTTTGAGCATTTTTTATTTAGCTATTAGTTGTGAAACAACTGATGTCTTGGCTTCAGCACATCTCCGTTATCTCATTGAAAAACCCTGATGACAAGCAAATGTGCATTACCATTAAGCTTTTCTTTCACTACTACATAATATCGCCATCTGCTCCGAACTATAAGAACCCATAAATATGGAAAGTTCTTATTTGCAGATGAATTTGCAGTAATCATCACTTAGTCCCACCGTCTGAATTAAACGGTGATATTCCCTTGGGTATTTTCGTCATTACACAACAGCGAAACGTCCTGAAGGCCCCTCGCTCAGATGAAAGAAATAAGGGATGCCTCATTATTTAACAATATTGAGATCCTGATGCTAATGAGTAATTAACAAGATTTATTTTAATGATTTTAGAATTATGCAGCAGGGTAATGCGACATATCTGAGGGAAATTTGTATATTATTATTGAGATGTAAATGCAAAAAAATGTTAGATGAGTGTGAGGAGGGAGAGAAAGACAATGTTTGCAGCTGTATTTTAATCTGAGAAATGGAAAGTATAATTTTCATTGGATTGGTAGAAAGAATTGAATGAGGAGTGATTGAGGAACTAGTTTAGTAACTAAGCGGTAGGAAAGGTTTATTGTTGGATATTTTTATACATTTTATTTAATCATTTTTTTATTATTATTTATTTAATATTTATTTTTGTGTATTCTTTTTTGAGAGAAGGATTATATATGCAAAAAATACAAATAAAAACAATACACCTGTGAATAATGAGACCCTTTTGTGGTTGCCATGGCAATCCTGACAAAACTGTCAAGTTTCAAACTCTTTTTTACATCTCATGTGGGGTCTGCACGGCAACTGTCACAGAAGCACTTTAAACTGAGATCTTTTTTTGCGGAGCACATTTTATATCTGGCAAAATAAGCCAGTTTTGAGAGCTATTTTCAACGACATCCACTCCAGAGATTCAGCGACACAAAAGAGCACTGTGCTGAATAAAAAAGAAAGATGGAAACGAGATGATTGTGATTCTTTGGACGTAAACTATTGCCACACGTGATCCAAAATCAGTGAACCTCTGTCAGCTCGAGTAAGGAAGACAAGAGGCTTTGGAATCACCTTAAGTAGGTTGCGGAGCCGTAATCCAATTACAGAATGTTTATGGATAGCGAAATAAAACCAATACCATATTTTGTGGAGAGTGTCTATGAAGGTACTCTCGATGGTCTTGTGGGGACACTACTTTGAAAAAAGAGAGATACTAGATGGTTTGGATTTCATTGGTGTCATTTCATTCCTGTACATTTAAACAGAATTAAACAACAAAATTCCCTAATAGGGATGACCTGCCCTGTACCCACTGTGTGCTTTTGTGTTGAGTTAAAAGGGTTGTTTCTACAGTTAATGGATGTTGTTTTTGTGCAAGTATAGGCTGTTTACACTGCAAATCTTAAAGGTATAGTTCACCCAAAAATGAAAATTATGTCATTAATAACTCACCCTCATGCCGTTCCAAAAACCTGTAAAACTTTTGTTCATCTTCGGAACACGAATGAAGATCTTTTTGATGAAATCTGAGAGCTTTCTGTCCCTCCATTGACAGTCTATGCAACTACCACTTTGAGGCTTAAAAAGTTTATAAAGAGATCGTAAAACTAATCCATATGAATTGAGCAGTTCGAATTTAGGCTTTTATTCACATAAAATTCACCCTTTAGTCACTGTAATAGAGTCTTTCTCTATGACATTCTAGAGTTTTTTCCATAACCAAGATTTAAATGTACAAAACATGTTAAGTAACGCTTCAGTTTATTATTTTCCTCCAGAGACATTGAAACACAGAGTAGTAATTTACCCATTCACAGAGATCAGCCTGTGCCACATGGGGATTTGCTCTAGTTCTGTCCTTTGTTCACACCTGGGGGAGCAGCAGAGCAAGGGGAAAGCCTTTCTGCCTGAATAAAACTACCTGTCAATCACTCCCATTGTCTGCACTGAGCGTGTTAGATACCTGATGCACATTTAAAAGAGGCAGAGAAGGAAAGCCTCTGTTCATTACAAAATATTGTTATCACACTCTAATGAAAACAAATAATCAGTGTTCTGCTATATTTAAGACGAATAAAGCAATATACTGCCCATATATAATATAATTGTGGACTTCAGGAAAAATCATAGGCCACATACACCCCTCACCATCAATGGCAGCGCTGTGGAATCAGTGAAAAGCATTAAGTTCCTGGGGGTGCATATCACTGATGACCTGTCATGGTCTACCAACACCATCTCCCTTGTCAAGAAAGCTCAGCAACGCCTCCATTTATTTATCTTCATGCTGCTACTTGCACTTTACCATATTGCACTTTATATTGCACGACAGTGAAATATCTTAACTCGACTATATTTTGTAACTTTGTGATAGTCTGGAAACTGTATGCTCACGGTAGGCCATATGCTATGTGGATCTGCCTATCTGTGGTATATCTATCTGCACTTGTTTAGTGGTGTTCTATGTTTAGCTGTATGTTTAGTCTATGTTTAGTATGTGTTAAAATTTTGTTTTAATATTGCACATTGGAGTATGGGAGAAACGCAATTTCAGTCTGCTGCGTAATGTACTGTTGCATGGTTTGATTGACAATAAAGTTGACTATGACTATGACTACTGTAGATGTAGCAATCTATAAGTAGGCAATTCGGTTACATTTTATTTGAATGTTAGTTAGTTAGTTAGTTAGTTAGTTACATTGTACTTACTCAAATAAGTACTGAGTAATATTGATTAACTACATATACTATAGAGTTAAGGTCCTTGCACACTCAGTCCGAAATTTTCAAATGTGTTTTTTCGTATTCGTCATTCGGTGGCTCTGAATGGTCAAAACACCTCTCAAAATGCTTGCTACGGATGCGAAAAGCGCAGAAAATCTAACCCGATCTAAATTTTTTAATGACGGGCGAAAGTTTCGGAGGCAGTGTGTAAACATAGTTAACACAACGTGAGGTCGTATTTATTTTTGAACCTGCGAAAAATTCGATCTAGAATTTTGGATTTTCGGAGTGTGCAAGGAACTTTACGGTTAGGTTTGGTTTAGGGTTAGATACTTGTAATTATGCATGATTTACTGTTATTACTAGTAAGTACATGTAGTAACGTGTAACTAGGTCACCTTAAAATAAATTGTTACCAGCAATTCTACTCAATTCAAAAGTACAAAATATTATAACTACTATAACTGCAATAATTTTTAGAAACATATTTTTAAAAGCCATTATGCCACTGGACATGGTCATTTTACATTTCTGTCACTGATTAAAGACTCCTTTTTTCTTTACATTTTGAATCTTACAAGGATAGTTCACCCCAAAATGAAGTCTATTTTTTTTGTTGTGTCCATGGTTAGAATAGTGTTGTGACTCCTATTTTGAAGAGGAAGTCTGAACTGTTGAACTGTATGTTCTGACGTAATGCATAAGACAGCAGAAGTGAAATGAGTTAACAAGATGAATGTACGCAACCCGTCTCATCTGCTTTATTGCTTAATAACTCCTGAGAGATACCACATTTTTGTCTGTGGAAAACGTCTCAGGTTACGACTGTAACCATAGTTACCTGAGATAGGGAACGAGACGATGCGTCGATGACGCTTTGAGAACGCTTCCACCGTGAATCCGTCTGAAGCATCTATGTCAACTATTCCAATGGATGAAATGAACGTCACGGGCGGGTGACGTCATGACAAGGAAGAGATAAGAGCGCATCCGTTGCAACCGGCATTAGCTTCGAAAATTGCCGAAGCAAGTCGATCACAGGGATGCAGGAAGTATGGCAGGGCAATGCATCATCTCGTTCCCTATTTCAGGGAACTATGGTTACAGTCGTAACCTGAGACGTTCCCTTTCGAGGGAACTCGAAATGCGTCGATGACTCTTTGGGAATGAGAATACCCAAATCACCAAACATTCAAGTGCCTGAGTGTCAGCCTGTTGTCAATACTACACTAAGCACCTGAGACCCTGGGGCAGCGTCCAGGTCCAGGCTATAAAACCTGACGAACGTGAGCGGTGAGGACCAGCCCGCTGCATCACAAACGTCTTGGAGAGAAACTTCAAATAATAAGGCTTTAGAAGCCGCCATACTCCTAGTGGAATGAGCCCTGACCACCAAAGGGCATGGCTGGTCAGAGGACTCATAAGCAAGAGAAATAGCCTTGACTATCCACTTGCTCAATGTCTGCTTAGAGGCAGGAAGATCTTTCTTGGGTGATCCAAAGCAGACAAATAATTGGTCGGATTTTCTCCACGGAGAAGTCCGATGAACATAAGTGTCCAGTGCTCGCACTGGGCACAAGAGGTTCAGCTTTTCCTGGTCCGACGAAGTAAACGGGGGAAGACAGAAAGCCTGCAGCACAATAGGCCTCGGAATAAAGGTAGGCACCTTAGGAACATATCCATGTTTAGGGTATAAGAATGCCTTGACCATCCCTGGTGCAAACTCAAGGCAGGTGGGAGAAACCAAAAGGGCCTGAAGGTCTCCGACTCTTTTGAGGAATGAAATAGCTAGCAGAAAAATGGTGTTAACCCTTATGGCGCCACGGTCGAGTTTACTCGACAAGATGCGGTACTGAATAAAACGGCAGATTTTGTCAAATAGGGTGTCAAATTTTGTTCGACCTCCCCTCTACTAGATGGCAGACATGTCATACTTCATCCCTGACTCAAAAAAACGTCATGCTTCTATACAAAATCTTCGAGCTAGAGCGCATTGAATCAGTGTGAACAAAAGCGGAGCTAGTGTGTGAGTGAGCCATTTTATCAGAGCAATATTGTCAACGTCAGCGAGTATTTGCATTAGATTATTATTATTATTATTATCTAATGGCATCAATAAAGCTTACCCGCAAGTGTTGGGTCTTATCGCGGACCCTGATTCTGAAGGGAAATATCTGCCTTCAGAAGATGACGGTGATTCTGAAAGTGAAAGTATAGCCCTACACAAAGCACAAACGGTGAATCCTTTGCCCAATGTAGATGGTCCTTTGCCCAATGTCAGTGGTGGGAACAATGTTTCCCGGGGTCTGAGTGTTCATCGCGAAGTTAGCAGGCGTGTTAGTGTTGTGGGGAACGAGGCGGGAGATTTTTACCGCGCTAGCCACGTAGATTTGTCTTCTGACCGTGTGCCTCTCCGCAATCGCGGCGACAGTATTGTGGTGGAGACTCTGTCTAATGCCACTGGGTATGTTAGACGAGGTCAAAGTATTCATAGGACAGTTAGGGGGCAACGTGGAGGCAGGTGGGGGAGTCGCAATGACAATGAAAGTAGTCCGAGCTGTGCACACTCGGCGCGCGCGCAAGGCAGATCTGGCCGCGCTGCTCATAGCAGGAGCAGAGGTGGTGTGACACGGGGCAGAGGGGATATGCATAGTCTGTCGCAAGCATATGAATAATATATATGTGCCCCATACATGGAATCAGAGTGCCTACTGTATGTAGTAAATGGAAAATCTCTACAGCAAAAGGCCAACCGCTACATGCATATTGTCAGGTTGGGTGCAGGTAGCTGAAGACGAGGACACGGGCACTGCAGTGGCTAATAGGATAATTAACTGAACACAGGTGATGGGAATAACTAATTAGACAGAGCAGGAAAACTAACAGGACTAAACCAAAATCACAAAGACAGGGGGAAACAAGATCACAGAACATAACTGAAACATACTGAAACGTGACAGTACCTCCCCCCTCCCCGAAGGCGCGTCCTCGCGCCGTACAACATCCAAAGGGGTGGGAGGGTGGGCGCCCTGGAGGCTGATGAGGGCATGGTGGTGCAGGGACGGGAAGTCTCCAGGGCGGAGTTGGTAGCTCGGGGAACCGGGGTGGAACAGGCTGTGGACGTGGCCATGGCGGAGCAGGCTGTGGGCGTGGCCAGGGCGGAGCAGTGTGTCGGCGTGGCCAGGGCGGAGCAGGCTGTGGGCGTGGCCAGGGCGGAGCTGTCGGACCCTCGGGCGTCCAGGGCGGAGCTGTCGGACCCTCGGGCGTCCAGGGCGGAGCTGTCGGACCCTCGGGCGTCCAGGGCGGAGCTGTCGGACCCTCGGGCGTCCAGGGTGGAGCTGTCGGACCCTCTGGCGTCCATGGTGGCGATGACCCTTCGGGTGGCCATGGCGGTGAGGACCCTTCGGGTGGCCATGGCGGTGAGGACCCTTCGGGTGGCCATGGCGGAGATATTTCTTCAGGTGGCCATGGCGGTGAAGACCCTTCGGGTGGGCGCCCCCCCAAAATTTTAATGGGGAAATTGACAGGAAAGGGAGGATCCGGCAGCAACGAGGGTCTTGGGCTGGGCAGGACCAGAGGTGAAGAGGGCTTTGAGCCAAGCAGGACCAGCGGCAAAGGAAACTCTGGGCTGGACAGGACTGGCGCAGGATCAGTGGGCTCGGGTGCAGGGTCAGTGGGCTCTGGTGCATGATCAGTGGGCTCTGGTGCATGATCAGTGGGCTCTGGTGCATGATCAGTGGGCTCTGGTGCATGATCAGTGGGCTCTGGTGCATGATCAGTGGGCTCTGGCGCAGGATCAACGGGCTCTGGCGCAGGACTGGACTGGCGCAGGACAGCACATCATGGGACTCGGAACTGGACGGGGCCAGCACATCATGGGACTCGGAACTGGACGGGGCCAGCACATCATGGGACTCGGAACTGGACGGGACCAGCACATCATGGGACTCGGAACTGGACGGGACCAGCGGCGAAGGCTCTGGGCTGGACGGGACCAGCGGCGAAGGCTCTGGGCTGGACGGGACCAGCGGCGAAGAGGGCTTGGTGCTGGACGGAACCAGCGGCGAAGAGGGCTTGGTGCTGGATGGAACCAGCGGGGAAAAGGGCTCTTCAGAACCATGGATGAGGATGGATGGCATGGCGAAGATGGTTGGAGCCATCACCGGGGTGATGGTGATGCGGAGACCTCTCTCCATCAGGATCCTGATGAGGTAATCCGTCAGGTCATGGCCAGCCAAATCCATCTTGTCTTGGTTGGTCGTTCTGTCAGGTTGGGTGCAGGTAGCTGAAGACGAGGACACGGGCACTGCAGTAAAGTTGATTTATTAACACAACTCAACTTACAGAAATAAACAGGAACAAAAGAACAAATGCCAGGACTTCAGGGAATACACAACCATACACGGACGACGACCAACAAACACTGAGGGAAAACACAAGGCTTAAATGAACAGGGACTAATAGGATAATTAACTGAACACAGGTGACGGGAATAACTAATTAGACAGAGCGGGAAAACTAACAGGACTAAACCAAAATCACAAAGACAGGGGGAAACAAGATCACAGAACATAACTCAAACATACTGAAACGTGACACATATGGTTTGTTTCTACCATTTATTAGTAATGATTTACACAGTTTGTTCACTACTTACTATGTACCTGAGCATTCAGTATTGTGCATTATAGCATACAGAAGGTGAGGGACATTTTGGGGGGAAAGAAGTTCTGCATTTTATCATTTAAACATGTGTGTGACTTTTTAATTCTATAATCCAAGGTGGCCGCCGCCATATGACGTCATAATATGCAAATTAGATGGGAAAATGTAATCCCTACATAAACTTTGGGTCATCCTTAATATTTCTCTAATTTAAAGAAAGTCTCTATCTTGTATCACTTTTAAGATATAGCCTTTTGAAATTAAGATGTCAAAATCGAACGTTTTAGGAAAAAAAACCTCTGGCGCCTAAAGGGTTAAACGTAAGAAACTTCTCTGAGACCAAATCTAAGGGCTCAAAGGGAGCCCCAGATAGGCCTTCTAGTACTATTGCCAGGTCCCAAGCCGGAACCCTAGTGCGAGTTGCAGGCCTCAGCCTCAAGGTGCCACAAAGGAAACGAGTGATCAGGGGGTCTCGACCCAAAGATGTACCACCCACCAGGGCGTGGAAAGCCACAATGGCCGCCACGTAGACCTTAAGTGTGGAAGGACATAAACCTGATGCAAAGCGTTCTTGCAAAAACTCAAGTACTGTGTTGACCGAACAGTTAACCAGATCCCACTGACGCTGGTGACACCAAGAAGTGAAAACTCTCCATTTCAGTGAATATAGTTTCCTCATAGCGGGAGCTCTGGAGCTTAGAATGGTCTCAACAACCTCGGTTGAGAGACCACTCTCTATGAGTTGGGCCCCGTCAGAGGCCAAACCCACAGTTTCCAAATCCCCAGCCAGGGGTGCAATATTGCATCCCCTGCCTGAGACGGAAGGTCTCTCCTGATCGATCGAGGAGAAGAATTAGGTCCGCAAACCAAATTCAGCTCGGCAAGCATGGTGCTACTAGCAGTAGGCTTATTCCATCCTGGCGGATTGTCTCCAGAACTTCTAGGAGCAGAGCAACAGGGGGAAATGCATACAGACGTAGCCTTGGCCACATCTGCACCATAGCATCCAGCCCCAATTTCCTGTATTTTCCTGAGGGAACGAAAATAAGAGACCACCAGCGTGTTGTCTGTCCAGAGCAACACATGATGGCTCCTCAGGTCTGGGAGGAGATGTCTCAACACATTGAAGATGGCCATCATCTCTAGGCAATTTATGTGTCAAGAGAGATGATGACTCCTCCACAGACCCTGATCTGAGCGGCCTTCCATTACCGCTCCCCAGCCGGTGAGGGAATCATCTGTCGAGATAGCAACTCGATGGCAAAGAGCTCCCAACACCGGAACCTGGGACAAGAACCAGTGTTTCTTCCAAGGCGTAGGGATACTGCCGTGTGATCTTGATCATACGGAGTGGGTTTCCCCTCGGGGAGAACCCTCTAGTCCTGAGCCACCACTGCAAAGGTCTCACGTACAGCAGGCCAAAGGGTATCACATTGGACGCTGCTGCCCTGAGACCTAACAGTCTCTCGAACTGTTTCACAGTGCGTGACTGGCCTAGCTTTAGCTCTTTTGTGGCAGTAAGGATAGCAGCTACACGAGCGGGCGACAGAATGGCTCCCATCGTGATTGAATCCCAGACCACTCCAAGAAAAGTAGTCCTCTGTACTGGAGAAAGCACACTCTTCTTGGCATTGAGCCTCAACCCCAACCTTCGCATATAAGGGAGGATGACATCTCGATGCCGAACCGCTAACTGTTCTGATTCCGCTAGAACCAGCCAGTCATCTATGCAATTCAGAATGTGTACGCACTGCAGCCTGAGCGGGGCCAGAGCTGCTTCTACGCACTTCGTAAATGTGCGGGGTGATAGAGCTAGACCGAAAGGAAGTGCCTGATACTGGTGTACTTTGCCCCCGAAAGAAAACCTCAGGAACCTCCTGTGCTGAGGGTGGATGGAGATATGGAAGTATGCATCTTTCAGATCTATCGTGACAAACCAGTCCTCGGATCTGATTTGAGTCACAATCTGTTTGAGTGTTAGCATCTTGGACTTGAGTTCCAGCACCAAACACTCCAACAGACGAAGATCTAGTATATGACGCAGTTTCCCATCCTTTTTTGGAACAATGAGATAACGGCTGTAAAGACCTGACGCAATGTCGGGTGAGTACACCTGCTCTATAGCTTCCTTTGCTAACAGGGCCTTTACCTCTTTCTCCATTACCAGAGACTGCTCGGGATGCACTAACGTGAGCAACACCCCGTTGTAGCCTGGAGGACGAGAACCAAACTGGAATCTGCCTCTTACTACTATCTGCAGGACCCATTGAGATATATTTTGCAGTAGCTTCCGCGCTGCCAGTAAATCTACCAAGGGAACCAGCCCTTCGAGGCTGGCCTCTGGTGTAATTGAGACAGGGGACCTGAAGCATAATGGCAGGAACCACCCGAACTGACTGTTTTCGAACCCCGCTCAGAGGGCGCGAGTCTGACGCAATGTCGAGTTGACGCTGCGCCAGAAGCTCGCTGGAGACCGCTGCGCCCCGAAGCACCAAGGGTGTCGGGGTTGGCAGAACGGTCCCGTGAGGACACCGAGATGGAACGGGCACCATATAATGAGGTGTACACCGCTCCACCCCGGTTGGGGCTGCCCTCGCCGGTCTGATGCCGGTAGCGCCAAGACCTTTTATTTTGAGCCGAAGCCTTCTCAGCGTGAAGAATGGTACCCAGATCCGGCTTCTGCTTCAAAGGCTTTGGCTGCTGTGCTGTGTATGAGAAACTAGACGGCTGGAGCTGCTCACGCCCAGCAGCGCCAGGGGGTTGGACATAGCGAGGGAGAGATATTTTAACCGCCTCTGATTGTACTTTGGCCTCCTGTAGACTCTCGACGACCGAATTAACCGCGTCACCGAAGAGACCAGAAGGATTGATAGGAGCATCAAGAAGGAAAGCTGTATCTTTCTCCTTGATTTCCGTCAAATTGAGTCAGAGGTGTCTTTCAGTGACCACAAGGGCTGCCATAGACCGCCCAATTGCTCTTGCGGTCTCCTTAGTAGCCCTGAGAGATAAATCTGTGGCCCAACGAAGTTCTCGAACCCCATCGGGCCAAACTCCCTCACTTCTGTCCAAATCCCCCAGCAGGTCAGCCTGATATGCTTGTAGCACTGCCATAGTGTGCAAGCAGGCTCCGGCTTGACCCACTGCCGTATATGCTTTTCCTACTAGATTAGAAGTAGTTTTTTTTAATGGTTTAGTGAGAGAAGCAGATGCCTTCAGGGACGATGCTGTACCAGGAGACAGATAGCTCGCAAGCGTCTGTTCTGCTCTTGGCATCGCCCCATAGCCATACTCTCTCAACCCCCTAATATCTGAATATACATGAACATGGGGGCTGAAAAGAGAAGACGAGTAAGGCTTTTTCCATGATCTAGACAGCTCGCTGTGCAGATCAGGAAAAAATGGAAGGCCCTGTGATGGAAGTGAAACAACAGAGGGAAGGAAGCGCTCGTTTAATTTATTTTTATTTTTAGGACGAGCGCCCCTTTTCTCTGCTTGCCATTCAATATTTAATTTATCTACAGCCTTAGTAATCACCTCCACCAGCTCCTCATACGCTGGGGAAAGAGATGGCGAATCCTCTTCCCCCATGATTGTGTCACTTTCAATGCCCAGCGCATCTACCTGCTCGGAGGTAGAGCACTGAAGCATTGATCTCTCTCCCCGGGCGGAAGAAACCGCAGCGCGGGCTTCCGATACCGGAGAGAGAGCAATGGATCCCTTGGGAAAGGGAGGAGATAAGATCCTCCGACCCGTCTCCAACCCCGTAAAGAGATCCATTTGCGATCCCCAGGAATGCATTCTCCGTGCTGCCTCGGCAGAGAACCGCGAGCCTGGCCACTTTCCTCGAAAAGTGACAGGCGGGAGCGGAGAATGCGAAGCGAAAGTTTCTCACAATGTCGCTTAGATCGCTTGCTGAGGCAACAGAAGCTAATGCCGGTTGCACCGGTTTCCTCGAAAGGGAACAGAATTTTTTAAGAATCTTCTCACAGCTGATTTTACCAATAATTTTTACTGCGATCTCGCTAGTTATCGTAGGTATTAGAATGTAAAGTGTGGTTCTAGCATTTTCTTACCATTGTCTAGACACTTATAGACTATATACTGATAGCAATGTAAGCATTTTACTAATGGATAACTTTAGAGATGTACAAATGTTTGAATCCTTTTAGATTAATAGAATATTGAAATATTGATTAATAGGTTGATTTTATTGTGTTTAATTAATCAAATATGTTCATTAGATGTATTGGTAAATTATTGATTAAGATTCCATTAGTTAACATTAGTTTACTAAAGCTAACATGAACTAGAGATGGAAAATACATTTATTAATCTATGTTAATGTTAATTTCATCATTTACTAATGCATTATTAAAATCAAGTTGTTTTATTAACTAACATTAACATAGACTAATAAATACTGTAACAAATGTATTGCTCATTGCTAATATTAGTTAATGCATTAACCAATGTTAACTAATAAGGCCTTATTGTAAAGTGATTCCAATTTATGTAATGCATTTACCTATTTTGACATTATAACACTTTCAAATGTTGACATTGTCATAATTTAATCATTACTTAAACTCATTACTACAAACCTCAAAGAGGTCCATTTCAAGAGGTCATACGATAGCTTTGTGTAAGGAAAAGGTCTCTATCAGCCATGAGGGTGAGTAAATGATGACAGAATTTTTTTTTTTTGGTGAACTATAAATGCAATATAGCAAGAGACGAAGGCTGTTAGTTTTGTTGGGCATTTGTGTGTGTGTGTGTGTGTGTGTGTGTGTGCGCGTGCGCGTGTGTGTGTGTGTGTGTGTGTGTGTGTGTGTGTGTGCGCGTGTGTGTGTGTGTGTGTGTGCGCGCGCGCGTGTGTGTGTGTGTGTGTGTGTGTGTGTGCGCGCGTGTGTGTGTGTGTGCCTATAGGGCAAGAGCCACAAGACTGAGAGGGGAGGACAAGGTCTTGGAGGGAAGCACAGGGTGAGAGATGACTCAATCAGCCAAAAGCACCTGCTCCTGCTACTACTCAACACTCAGGCCTATTAATACAACCACACACACACAACTCAAATAATCCCCCTTTCTTCAGATAGGTTCCTTTACAGGCTGTCATATTCAATGAAATCTCAACAACAAAATCTCAAATATATATTATTATTTATTTTTTAATTTAATTTTACTCTGTGATTTTAGTTAAGACCTATTCACACTGAGATCTACTACACTACACTCTTGGATAAAAAGGATGAATGGGGTTCTATATGGAGCCCAAGGATTCTTGACTCAATTTTAAAGAACACTTTATGCTAAAAATATTCTATATAAGAAGAAATGTCTTAAACTACTTTATAATACTTTCACGTTTAACAGGTTGCTTAATTTTTTTTCTGTATGTTTACATGGTGTTTAATTCATAAAATGTAATAAAAACTGTTTTTTATGAAAATAAAATTAAACTAAATCTATAAAATGATCCCATGATGGTAACCCCTAAACGGTTCTATTTATGAAGCACCTGAAGGAACCCTTTATAGAGCCTTTTCTAATAAAGATAACGATAACAATAAAGATGTAGTTTTAAAAATAGTTCTGAATTTAAAAGAATAACTGTCACAGCTGTGTTCTGTTTAGTTTGGTTTCATTGGACTTGTCTGCCCATCCTCTGTCATCATCATTATCAGTTCATTTAGTTAACCATCATCATCTGTTTCACCTGTGTTCTGTCAGTCAATGTTCATCTGTGTTTGTATTTAGTTATTCTTATAGTTATCTTTATTTTTTTTATTCATAAGCATTAGTAATGTGTTTGATGGAATAATAAAATCACACTGTAGTCTGTATAATGCTGAAACTTGATATGTTTCACACAAAATATTGCTCCGGCTAGTTTCCCTTTCCACAGTCAGCTGAGAACATCAACTGGCATTTTACTAAAGTGAAATGTCAAGGTCATTCAAATGTTCTTCTCTGTGAATCACTGATGTAGTCCCCCCTGCTGTAGGGTCAGAAACATCTGTTCTGTGTTTATCATAATCATCTAAATTAATTAGGGATTCAAACCATGCCAATACAATACATATTTATTATTCTGCTACCACTGCATGGCTTTGAAATTTTTAATGAGATACAAGCTGGAAATGCACAAAAGCTTCATAAATGAGCTGGAAATTGTACTCTGGTGAACTGTGGAATTTTACTCAGGATTTGTAAATGCCATGAGATGTCAATCAATTAGAGCTGTGGGGTGTTCATTGAGAAAGCACATTAAATAGAGGCCGATGAATGTTAGGAGTATGACACTAGTTAATTCAGTGCATTACACTCTTTTGACATCAAGGAGTAGGCTGATTGTACCGTTTAGAATTTACACTTGGAGCAGGTGACTTTTTACTATTCACACTGACCGTAACTGTAAAAAAATGAGCCAACATCATTTTCTTAATATACATAATTGCTTCCGCATTTAGCATCAGTGGCCAGCACAACTTTCGGTGCAGCACAGAATATGGAAATTATGAGAAAAAGTAAGCTCAAAATGAAATCTTGAGGAAGTGTTACACAACAGGACAAAGCAATATTGATAGGATCCACTTTTATGCTAAGATATTTAAAAATTTTGGAACTCATTAACAAAGGTACAGTCACATTAGCGAAGGGTGAAGCAAACAGCGGGAGAATCCAAGGAGGAGACAATGGAGGTAGAAGCCAGGGAGGAGTTAGCAGGAGGTGCCAGGCCGGAATCCCCAGACGGAATCCCCTTACGTAAGCCCAAGGCAAAGTCGAGGGAGGGAGGAGCCATGGTGGAAACTTGGTAGATGGAACCAGGGGGATGACCAACCGAGACATGGCTGAAGGTGATGGAAACCCAGGCCAAAGAGACTTAGGCAGAGCCATGGGGAAAAGCAGCTGAGGTGAAGCCAGGGGGCCGGAGGACTGAGGCGAAGCCGGAGGGAAGGAGGAGCCCTACAAAGTCAAAGGGGAGGAGGGATGAGTCAACGACGAAGGCCCATAAGTCCATGGCGACGGCAGAGCGATGACTGACCAAGGTGTAGCCGGAGGGACGACGAAGCCCTGTGGAGACGAAAGGTCAATGGACCAGAGTGGAGTGATGGGCTTGGAGGTTCTATGTGGAGCAAATGGCCAGTGGAGCCCGAGCCGTACCCTGGAGTGTCGAGCTGGCGAACTATCAGCCAGAGGCGGATCCACAAAGTTAACAGGACAGGTCTCCACACCATCCCTTCATACACCACCAGTAATCCCTCTGGGACAGACGATGTTGCCTGCTCATGCTTCTGGTCAGACTTGTATGGCTCGGGCTTCGGGAAGATATTGGACTCAGATTTCAGCTCTGGCGCTAGCATCTATGGTGGGCTCATGTTTGAAGTCTGTTGGGACGGTGGCGGTGGGTGGCACAATGTGCGCGGGGTAGATGGCTGCATTATGATCCTCCTCCATCTCACTGATGGTAAAAGGGGGACTCACAATGGAACAGGACCCAATCCACGAACTTCTGGAAGCTCCCTTGAGGTCCATCTCTGGACAGGCATGCTCTTGTCTCCGAAAACACATCGTCGTTGTGGTGGACCAGATTTTTGATTAAAGATTATGAGTGCTCATGAAGATGTGCTCGGATAAATATTTTAGAGTAAATACTGCAATATATCATACAAAATAAGAATTGTCAATTTTGATTTCACTGTGACTTTAAGTGTGCAAATATAAAGACTTATATGTAAACTGTTCCCTTTATTTACATGATAAATAAACAAAGGAGCCCCTAAAGTGACATTTGTAAGGGGAAAAAAACACTCATGAGACTGTCGCTTGCACAAGAAATTTGTCTAATGCACGCAGGTTAAGTCCAGCCTTTTCCTGCAAATGTTACTTTTGGGGTTCCATAGGGCAGTGGTTTTCAATCCCACCTCTCTGGACATTTTGTGTGGCTCCCTTATCTGACAAACTCTCTGTTAACGAGCTGATGATCTGAGTTAGGTGTGTTAAATAGGGGAAAAATACAATGTGGAGAGCAGTAGGTCACTGGGACCAGGATTGAAAACCACTGCCGTAGAAGGTTGTCAGTGATATGTTTCTTTCCATATAGAAAAACACTGTGGTTTTGTACAGAACATTTTTATCAGTGTATTGGCAGGGCTGGAAGATTGCCTTGTCTTGTTGATGTGGCATTTCCATATTAAACCTGGAGTTTAACCGAGGGCTTTGAAAACCTGCTTGCTCATGAGCTACTCACAGTCCCATGGGATCTAAATAAGACGTGTATTCGCTTTTAGACCTGCAAGGTGCCCTGCTCGTTTTACCCTGTCACACTTCTTTCAGTGAGGGCAGCCGACTGTTAATTAAGAAAATGTTTACAGCTCTCTGCATTAATTACATACTTGCTGCAGAAAGTCAATGAGATTCATGTTTGGCTTTTCTTTAAAGGTGAGTATTAATAATGTTTTATACTGAGCTAATTGTTAAACTTTACATGGGTTCCAGATTCTCTCATTACCATGATGAAGTGTAAAACACTAAAATGGGATAAAAAGCTATATTGCTGTTAAATTTATATAGATTTAAATTTTTTAAAAACATACCAAAAATTTCATGATTTTTAATATGATTTGATTGCATTCAATCTCAGTGAAAGGCTGAAAGCTGAAATATTTTTCTTAACTAAAGCCGGGTGCACACTGTACGATTTTTGCCACGATTTGGCCATGTGAGACAAATTTTGCAAATGCTAAAATAATCCTCTGATCCTAGGCTAAAATCTGAAGTCTTTGATCGCTAGTTTGACATGTTCACCAACAGCCGATTAATGACCATTGAGATTCGAGGATTCGGAGGATTCGACTCACAGTCCTGCAGAGTGACTTCTACGACAACGACTGTCAAATTGTCTTCGTTTTTCAAGACAAGCCATGACCAAAATTAACGTTAGAGATTTCTTTGTAGCCACCATTTCAATCCTTTGGTAACACAGCTCACATCCCCGAACGTGTCATTGATTGATGATGTAAAACTCCGGACAAGTTTTCTTGCGTGCATCCGTTTTTAACGTGTCTTGACTGTCGTACAGTCTGACATTAATGACAACTGAGATCTTACAGTGTGACATGGCTTACAGCGAGGATCATGTTCGTACAGTCTGACATAGAACAATCTTAAAGGACTATTATAAATCGATCCGTGTGCACCCGGCTTAAGGGAGAGCAGGTTTGAGTCAGTGATTCAAAGATTCACTCATAAAGATGTATGAATCCGAAATGACATACTCTCTGAGTAGGTACTTCTTTTGAAAAAGTAATGCCTGTTTAAAAAGTGTTCTGTATAGCATGAATGTGTGCAGTATGAATTTAATCCTGACGTACATTCAACATGTTGTCATTGTTGCACAACTAGCATCAGTTGCATAATTTCAGTGCCATTCACGTGGCCTCATGGGATAGTAAGGTGTCCATTGGCACGCAATTTCAGAATCTCGCTGGTAGCAGTAGATAATCTGGGAAGTATGTTTTCACATACTGTTTTTCACCTACTATTTAGTAAGGAAGTATGCATATTCTGATGCAGCAGTGTTTGAATGAATTAAGTGAATGATTCAGTGATTCCCACATAAAGACAGTCACTTGTCGCCACCATTAGGAAACAACAAGATGGATGGAAAAACACATAACATTTTCTTTGAAAACACCAGCCCCCCCCCCCACCCCCCCCCCACCCCCGTACAGTAGCTGTACAGATCTTTTTCCTTACTTAACACTTAAAGACCTTTTTCCAGCCCTTCCATTAAATTGGTAAAATTACAATATAACATACAGGTATACGGTCATAGATGCGATAGAAGATAAGTGTAGAAAATTCGTATGGCTGCAGTTTTCTCTGCAGGCTGTGCCTCAGGCAGAGGAATTGCTTGTTGTGGTTACTAAATTGTCCACAGACGGTTTAAAGGACATTGGGAGCTCTGTTATCTCGCCAGTTTATTTCTGTTTTCATTTAAGTGAGTTCAATCTTGGTTGCTTGTGACACAATGTTTTCTGCTGTTTCAGTACTTTAGATGATGAACAAACTGAACATCTCACGTCATGTAAGCGCTAAACATTGTGATTACTTGTTACCAGCCCCAACAAGTGCACTCTGGGTAACCACAATTTACTGAAAGCAATTTGTGACAGAGTTAATAATAGAACTGTCAGCGGTGTAACCTGCTACCAAGGCTGCCACTCAAGTGCTAACATAGACACATGCGCAGAGAAATTACGGCCCATCTGCTTTTGAAGGATCTAGTTGTCATATATATCTCATCTCAATAGCACCATATCTATAGGTTATGGAAATGGACCAAGGGCCCCTTGTCACCTTCCTGATGATAACAGGTTACTAGCATTGGGATAAACTGTTTTCTGGGGGGTTATTTGTGTCTAAAGAGGTGAGTGTCGTCCGGTTGTGATATAGTTGCTTGGAGTGATTGAGAAAAATGTCACTTCACTCAGCAAGTGATGAAATCTGACATATGGCATCAAAGCGTCATTAAGACTACACCTGCTGGAGGAGGGTCGAGGTCTTGAAGAAGATTTTAGCAGGAGGGGCAGTGATTGCAGAATGAGGAAGGGCATGAAACAGCTTGGAGGCAGCACTGTTGGGTAGATACAATACAGAAATTGAATTAATAGGGCTACACTGTAAGATGTTGTATGTTGATAAACAGCTTAGTGTTGAGGAGCCCAGCATGTGAAGAGCGAGATTTGGAGGATCGATTGATTAGACTCTTTAGGGATTTCATTAGTGCAGACCTCATGTTATGTTCAACAGTAAGTGCAGCCTTTTTTAGCCATGAACCACCCTTGCAAAGGAAGAGACCTTCTGGCTGATATGTATAATGACCACTCAAAGGGGCAGTTTTATATACCAGAATTATAGACGCAAAATAAATAAAATAGAAATTGCACTTTGGCAAATAGTTGTACAGACAACATGTATAGACGTGATAAGAATGTCTGCTTGTCAAAAAATGTCACATATAACTGAAAACACAGCAGAATACTCAGTTCTTTTCATGGACATCTAACCAACTTCACAATATTATTAATTATATTAGTATATTATAGTTTATGAATTATTAAAATATTATTTAAATGAAATTAGTTTATTTCAATTGCTAACAAGCATCGTTCAATACTGAAGCCACATTTTCAAAAATTCTTCACACGCTCAGTGAAACTGTGAATCGTTTTTTCATTGCTTTCACACAAAATGCATTCAATGACCACATTTCCCCAAATCCATGAACACTTTAGTCATTCATACTGCATCATCTGCAAAACACTATATTTTTGTAGCAGATTTTTCGAATGCTAACACACTGCTTTCAAAACTGATAAATACACATTCAAATCAGTATGATGGCAAACTTTATATTGAAATATATTCAAATATACAAATATTAGCAGAATATTTACAATGAAATTAAATAATACTGATTACAAACACAACTAATTCCTATTTCAGTCTCTATTACAGTAGTATTTTTTTTTCTGCCATCCTTTGGTAAATCGGGATGGCTTCAGAATGATTTTGTTTGGAAACATCAAGGAATACACACTGGTGAGGAAAGAGTGGCAGAGGGAGGGAGGACTAGAACCCTCACAGTACAGTGCATCCATCCATACATCTGTTCCATACATGTTTCCAAACTACTTGTCCTGTAGGGTCGTGGGGAGGCTGGAGTCTTTCCCAGCGTCTCGGTTCATAGGCAGGAAAACTACCTGGACAGATGGCCTGTCCATCACAGGATGAGACACACACATTCATATTCACACTCACATCTGCAGGCAAACTTAGTGTCTCCAATTTACCTGTCCTGTACTATATGTCATTGGATTGTGGGGAAAACCCAGATAAAACCAACGTAAACACTGAAAGAACATACAAACTCCACACAGAAAGGTCTCCTGGGCAGCTGTGTCTCCAATACACATACAGGATTATACTAGACATGTTTTGTTGTTGTTGTTGTTTTGTAATTATTGCTTCAGGATTTTTGTTGTTGTTGTTATTTCAACATTTTATTTTTTGCATGTAAAGATGCAATATATGTAAAGATATAGAAAAAAACGAATTGCTTCATTTCTCATGCATTCTTTAAGCTGTAATACAGTCAGTAGAATGAAAAGATTTTATTCTTATATAATGAATATTTATCTGGGAAAGAAAATTCAAACGTTAAAAATAAAAGTTCATCATTTATGTTATGCTCCCTGTTGTTAGTGTTTTTAAGGTCAGTGCGTTATGAATGACGTATGTTTTCTGAATGAGAATTGTTGCCAGTGTAACGTGGAACAAGCTTAGTTTGAGACATGTAAGCTTGTTGTTGAGTTTTGGAGGTGAGATTAACTGTTTGGCCTAGATCCATCTTGGTAATGCAGACTGTGAAGAGTTTTGAAAATGTGCCTTCAGTATTGAACAATGCTTGTTAGCAATTTAAAAAAAAAACTGTAATTTTTTTTGAGTATTTGATGCCATTAACTAGAAAATTTGGCCAATCCAGAGATTATTTCATCCTCAAAAGTGCTTATTTTATCAACACGGTACCTTGTTAAGCGGCCACTCTCACAGATATTTGCATTCCACTGTGCCACTTTTCCATTGTTTTTCTATAAACATGCACTGGACGGACTGATATGTTCACGTCTCGCGTCTTTCGTGCTCAGCTGCAATGAATTTCCATTGTCTCCCCCTTAAACATGAACTAGACGGACATGTTTGATTGCTGCGCTCGTGTCGTCGCACACATAGCGCAGTAGTCAAGTTACAGTTTTTCAAATTGCCTAAACACTAAACCCCATTCTCTGAATCAAATTCTCAAAAGCCTAAACCCCATTTGTCGAATAAATCACTCTTTCTGCAAACTCTTTCTATGCACTATTTTTTGCAAAACTCTTATCACAATCTCTCTTACTAAAACACATTTCGCACTGTGATGCACATGTGTTGCAAAACACTAAACACAAGTGGAAAAAGGTAAACAACTACAACACAGTTGTCATCGTTTACACACAACGGCTCAAAATTGTTCCCAATTGTTTCTAATGATGCGATCAAACTAACTATACAATAAGCCAGCTCAGATGATACCGACAATAGAGGAGGAAGAGGAAGAGCAAGGTGTGAAGTGAAACTGGATCCGGCACACCAGAGGGTTTTTTTCTTTGCCTGGCAAGAAACAACATTGCTTGTGACGAGGAAAAAAGTCCTCAGGCTGGACCCAGCACAAAGATGCTGAAGCAGAACAAATCTCTCATTGATCTTGATTTTGTAGCTGCACAACTTTTTTGAGTGTACTGTAACATGCTTTTCATTTAGAGTTTTCTTTGACCTTTTAGGCTTTTGCATTTGGGCTATTGCATTTTTACAGTATGACAATACTATACAATATTCAATACAATACTATAACTGCAGTATACATTCAGTATACAATATATTTACCTTGCTAAGTTGCGATTACTATACTTTTTTCGCCAAAATTGCAAGCTTTCTTTGCTGTGTACTATGTATATACATACATATACATACATATAAATCAGAATTCCCCCGTTCCATTGCCCACATTGATATTTTCTGAGAGACTTTCAGGCAGGCAATATGATTTAAACTTAATAGATCAAGAAAGTGGCGTCCAGTTTTTTGTTCAATATGTATCAGGTGGTTATCAAACAGACCTGTCTGAGTGTCCCATCTGACTAAGTAACATAATGAGCATAACATCTAATTTCTAGCAATATATGTTATCCTGATTTGGGCTTCCAGCTAGCTCAGGATCTGTCTACCCCTCTCATCTCCATGTAATCCTGATGGTCTTTAGCAAAAGCATTAATGCAGATTTCACACAGCTCAAGTTTGGCTCTAATGAGGCTGATTCATCAGAACCAGATGCAGGGTTGCCCACAGGTTGTGATGTGTTTGGCACAGAGCTTCAGATTCTTATGCAGGTGGTTGATTGCATATGTCAGTTCTTTGGCCCTTTCACCTCTCACTGTGTTAGCTTGATCTGCTAATAGCATTACAGCGCACATTACGTTCCACCAAGATGAGCCGCTCAGTCTCGGGGCAATGACTTTATTTCAGGCCAATTATTAAATAATGACCAATTTCGTAATAAGTAACCTGAAAAATTGGTCAGATAGAGCAATAAGCCTAGCTCTTCCTTCCTCTCTTCCTTTCTGAATACAGATCAGTGGTTTGTTGTAGCAGGAAATATGGAGGTTCTTAACAGAATGATGAATGGATGGTTTTGCTCTGGCTCACCATTGCAGTGTTTCAATATGCTGCATGCACTGAACGCTCCACTTGCCTTAGCAATGGATTCTCAGAGTGACCTGAGTTTTTCTATTTAAAGCCATTAATTATAAATGACATGTAGTGCAATGCATATGGAGTACCAAAACAACTGAGTCATAATTAACAATTGTAGAGTCAGAGGCAAAAAGTAGAGCCAGTACAGTATTTTTCTAGTGGGAATTTTAATTCATTCAAACGCTCAATATTACTGTTCTAAATAACAATAAGAACTGTGATGTTCTTAAAAACATGATCTGTTTTTCTCAGTAATGATTTTATTAAAAGGCAGTGTGCTGCAGCATTAATTTAGATCTCATAATTAAACTGAAAATATTTCTTAATAAACATATATATATATATATATATATATATATATATATATATATATATATATATATATATTTTTTTTTTTTTAACTGCAAATATTAATACTTTTATTTAACATGGATGCATTAATCCTAATTAGTTTTCTGTTTAAAAAAAATGCTATTTTCAGAATCCTGAAAAGAATGTATCATGGCTTCCACAAAAAGAGTAAGCACCTGTTGTCAGCATTTATCAACATTAACTGTTTTCAAAAGAAATACCTTTCAATTCTAAAGTTTAATAATCTGCTCACTTGAGATAAAGAATGCCTTTTCTGACCCACTATCTGTTAAAATTCCCTCTGGCCAATAATGTCCTGTGCACCTCAGAAAAAGCCCTTACAATGGCCGGTTTCCCCCTCTTACTAAGTCTCCTCTTTATCAATTCATTTCAGTAACTGAGGGCTCTTACCCCTTCCTCTTTTTTATTGCCTTTCCAGGATGTATTATGGTGGGGAATTGGAGTTGAGATTCTGTCCACTTCATTCTGAAAATTAATGGGAAGTTTCTGTACGGAAATGAGACAGATAATCGCATGTGTCCATAAGTGAGGTGCATTTCTGTCTGTCTTTAATGTTGCAGTTGAAAACTAAATTCTTGATTTCAGCTCTGGTGGTGACGTATGACAAAAAGTCACAGAAATATTTTATGAACTGAGATATATAATTTAGAAAACTACTGTTATTGTTTATTATTACTAAAATAGCACCTCTAGATGTAGATATACATTCCCAAAAGGCATACAGCCTCCAGTATCTGTGAAAACATTGTTTATTCCAACCTAGTGAATAAATAGTCCTTGTAGACTTTGGCCCCTATTCAAGAAAAAACTCTATTCCGAAAGTGTTGTTTCTTTGGCACTTTCTTAAACCAGTGTTTACAGGAATGGCCTCTCTGTTCTCAAATCATGGCTTTCTGTTGTCCTTTGCTGTAGGTTTGATTACAGACATTGTGAAACATTGCGGTGTGTGAATTGGGGTTCAATGGGTAAACTTGAAAACTAAAATTATGATTATAAAGCTTCTGCAAGAAGATAACGTTATTATAGCTTTGACAAAGAAAGAGAAATTCTCCCTGGCGCATTTTCTCCCACTGCAGAACTGCTTGTAGTAGTGTTCCAATGGGAATACGGTGGTGGACATGTAATTAGTTGTTTGTTTGTTTGTTTGTGTGTGTGTGTGTGTGTGTGTGTGTGTGTGTGTGTGTGTGTGTGTGTGTGTGTGTGTGTGTGTGTGTGTGTGTGTGTGTGGTAGGGGAACAATATCCTTTGATTTAATCTGGGTCAAAGTCATTTTTTCTTTTTCTAGATTCTAGATCAAGCAGTACGAGGCCGAGGGCCGTGAGAGAGCGGAACGAGGCCGTTGGCGTGATTACTGATGAGCGACACCTGCGCGACGCACCGGTCTCGTATCTCTCACGGAGGAGCGGAAGCATAAAAGGAGGAGCGACGACAGTGGAGACCGAGAGAGGAACAGGCCTAAACCTGCGTTTTGTTTGTGTTTTATTATGTGACAGCAGTCGTCCATGAGGGGCTGCTGTCTTTTACTTTCATTTTGTATTTGTTTATTTTATTATTAAAAAAAGTGTTGGAATCTTTAACGTTATTACATTGCATTTCTACGTTTATGTGATGGCTTTTTTTATTCTGATGCGAGTTATGTACAGTTTTTACACACTTATCTCATTAAAAGGGGAAAAGTCTGTCCATCTTCATTTCTGAAAACGTGTAACATTTGAGACCACAGCTCGGACACATTCATATTTCACTAATGTTAATTACATAACTTGCAGTTCAGAAAGAAGTTAGAACTACCACTTGAGGTGTAGGAAACACTGGGATGTACAGTAATAATACGATTTGATTAGACATTTGAACTTAAATTGAAGTGTTCAAGTTAAACAAATATACACGTAATAATACATAAACAAAAACATCTTCCACCATGTATTTTTCCTCTTCCACAGTCTTGTGATTGGTTGTCAAGCCAGCCAATCAGAATTTAGCAGCCTCATCTCTGATTGGCTGGAATTATGGCATATTGTAACGCTGGGTTGTGTTGAGCACGTGAGCCGTCTGCGCTTAGAGAGCGCTCAGGGCTGGTATGAGAGGAGCAAAAAAGTGAAACTTTGCGCATGGGAAAGAGAACGTCTGCGCACATCCAAAAACTTAATTTAAATGCAAAATTGATTTTCGTTCGCTCGAAATATTTTTTTTATCTGCGAGTTGAACATTTCTCCGCAAAACTCAGTTCACCCACGTGCGAAATGCCCTTTTGCACGCTCAAAATGTGATCTTGCGCGCGCAGAATTGTGTTTGTCATCCAGCAAATAACCCACCCAAACAAGCAGTGGAGAGAGGCAGGTTCTCTCTGGTGAACAGTTAAAGGGTTGCGCTCCGCGAGTGAATGACAGGCGCTCTATGGATAGTACCTATAAAACCTATAGATAATAACTAGATTTAGATTTAGATTCTGGAAACTCACTAACAGCGAGCCGAGGATCAGTCTCTCTTCTAATGATTTGTGCTGCGCGTCCTTTTTAAAAAGTTATAGACAATTCAACTTCAGCAACGAGCGGGCGCGGGCGCGTGCGTGAGGCGAGCATGACCGCAAGTTTCACAGGAACGCACCCGCTTGTCGCTGCACCTTGTGCTCGACCACTTCACCTCACTCTTGGCTGATTTATACTTCTGCGTCGGACTTACGCCGAAGACTATACGCTATAGACTACGTGTTGGTTTTCATTTATATCTCTGCGTCGTTGTCCGCGTTGATGCGCAATTACACATGCAGAGGGAGCATGTGAAACCCGGGGAGCGGTTGTAGCAATCACAGCGCTTGCGGTACGCGTAGAATTGACGTTACATTTTTGGAGAGGTGCACGTCAGGGTACGCCGAAGTGTACGCGCGCTACACAGCTACGGCATGAGTATAAAGTATAAATTGTTTTTTTACTCTGTTTAATGTAATCTTACGTGGGAAACCATGGCATGACCAAACCTAAGCTACTATAAGTAACGTTGGTTGACTTATATCTGTAGTAGTGATCATGACCTCTGACTACTACATAGACTGTTTCTGCTGCTCCCTGATAAAAGATACCTGTTGATACCTGTTCAGAAAAAAAAACAAGAAAACTGGACTCGTTTTAACAAACTAGATAAAAGGTAATGCCCTGGCAGTGGCAAATAGCTATGTTTAAATATTTGATTTGATTACATTAATGTTTAAGTTGAGATTTGAGATTACTGCGTAAAGGGAATACTGCTGGTATAAAAGCACCTTATTAGTTTAAAGTTATTGCACTTTTGTGTATATAGCAGTACATTTAAATCAAAAGTGCGCAATACACTGCTTTAGAAGTCATTATTCAATTTTGCGCATAACAATGCGATTAATCGCAAGAAAATCATGCGATTAATCGTGATTAAAAATTTTAATCGTTGCCCAGCACTAATTGTAATATATCTTAAAACGTAATTTATTCCTGTAGTGGCAAAGCCGAATTTTCAGCAGTGTCACATGATCCTTTAGAAATGTGGTACTCAAGAAACATTAGTATCATCAATATTTTTGTGGAAACTGGTACCTTTTTTTCAGGATTCTGCGATGAATAGAAAGTTGTCACTTTTGGTAAATTTAATGAAGCCTTGTTGAATAAAAGTAATCATACTGATCAAAAGGTCATACTGACCCCAAGCTTTTGATTAGTAGTGTATTCGGTTTGTTCCTTAAAGATATTGTAGGGCTTCAGAAGACTTTTCAGAAAAATATTAATTTTAGGGTGAACTTTCATTCAGTCCTTAAGAAATGGGACGTAAAACACAACACAAGTTGTGTATATAGACAAAATGTCATAGCCCTGTTTTAGCCAAGCTTTCTTGGTTTGGATTAACCTGATTGATAAGCTTAAGTTTATTTTCTAGTGTCTGACCATTTAAAAAGCTGTAAGAGTGGCTGCAGGGTCAGTTGGTGAAATAGGTTATACATACACATCAACAGGTCCCTGTAGTGTATGATAGAAAAAGAGAAGAGCAAAAGACCAGAGGCCAGTTCTGCCCTCAGGGCTCAATAACTCTCCAGTCAGCTTCCATGCTTAGTCCCAAGATGAGGTTTAAATCACATTCATTGCCATCATTTTCCCAGAAAGCCGATTTACCCGATGGCGGGATTTTGAAAGCAGGCTGCACTTGTTCACATGTCATCAGAGCGGCTGAAGCACATTCAGTCTGAAGTGACGAGAAAGAGAGAAGGAGAATCAAAGAATGGAAAAAGGCGGCTTATAATGGGTCACTTTTGAATGCTAAGTGATCATTACTCTGTCAAGTAGAAATGGGTTCAAGGTAGTGCAGAACTCTCTTTACTCTGAACAAATGGAGGAATAAAACAACATATGCAGTATATAAATGAACAGAAAGGTGTTTTTATATAGGTGCATTACTCTTCAAAAGTTTGGGGTTGGTAAGATGTTTTTAATGTTGAAAGAAGTCTCTTATTCTCAGCATGGAAATCTTTTTTTTTTCAGGATTCTTTGATGAATAGAGAGTTTAAAAAGAACAGCATTTATGTGAAAAATGGTAGTATATATCGCAGTGGAATTGACTAATTAAGATTAGATTTTGCATCAAAATATTTGATACTCTGCTGGAAACAACAGCTAAAACCAGCTTAAAGTGGTATGGTGGTCTTAGTTTGCTTAAGCTGGTTTAGCTGGTGTTTAAACTAATGGCCTAATTAGCTTTGGCAGACTGGAAAGCCAGCTAACAGCTTTATTTCAACAGGATCCTCATTCCACCAATATCCAAATAATTTTGCTATATGAACTATATTAAAGGAAACAAATTTGATGGACAAGAAACACGTTTTAAATAGTTTTTTTTCTTTTGACAGATCATATTGCTTAGCTTGTATCTCATTGTGATTCTGTTCAATGCTTCATGAAAGATGGAATATCAAACAGAAGGTAATTGGCTGGAGCAAAAAAGTTTCTTCTGAAAAACACCTGATCAATATCCAAGATTTGCTAGTAGCGAAAAGGTTAATGATCTAGTTTAATAAGCAAAGTTACTCATCAATCTGACAGAAAAAAAGTTTTATTCCAGTAATCAGTTGTAAAAAGCATCATCACTACTACAAGTTGATCAGTCTTACTATTAATGTCTTATATTAATTTAATGTATTCGCACAATTGATTTTCAAGCTGATCATCAAAATCAATTGATTTCTTATAGTCGTTGATCTTTAAAACGATTCCAAAAAGAACTACCTCAGAATAAAAAAAATATAAGATCTGAACAAAACAGTGTTCAAGTTACTGATGGAACATTTTTCTTTCACGTTATTTAATGAACTTAAAGCCACAGTTTTAACGAAGGAATGGGAGGATACTTGACGACAGGGAGATTTGTATAATTCATAAGGCCTGAGCTGTTGGATGATCTGTTTTCTTTGGGGTGGCATGTGTACTCCGTCATTTAAAAACTCATTTTTAAGTGAGTCACTGGAAAGCAACCGTATCGTTCCTCTCTGTGAAGACTATCTTTTATTTTTTGAGCCTATTTCTCAAGGAATCAAGGAGATGTTTCACTGAACAGTTTAATGAGATCATTATCTCACAGCCCTTTGTCTTTTTAAACTTTCCTAACATCTTTAAAAATAAAGAAGTTTTGGTCAATGACTCGCCAAGGTTAATTTAATTGCTATGGCTCTTCCGAGTCATTGGTACACTATTGCTAAGGATTTCTTCGCCTTTTGTGAAGGTTGAGCAGAAAGTCTTGATGCATGACAGAATTAAAACAAGGGTTAGCCATGCTTTCACCACCCAACAGTGCTTTTAACATTGCTGTAAGAATGTGATGCTAAAAGTATCGAGCAAAAGAGTGTAACTGATCTGACTGGAGGCAAGCTTATTGAGAACCCAAGTGCAGTTTATGACAAACAAGACCAAACATGAAACAAAAACATGGCATAGCATGAAAACTCAAAATGAAGACATGAACATAGACTTACAACCAGTGGTCTAAAGAAAACAATACTTGACAAAGACACATGCCAAATATGAGGGCTTAAATATACAGACTAATTACAAGACAAGGGACACCTGTGAACAATGCTCAGACAATTAACCAATGATAAGACACATGGCAGGATCACATGACAAACAGGGAATCACATGACAAGACACAGAAACACGACAATGACAAAACCAAAATGTGACTGTGGCTGCGTTCGGAATCGCATACTCAATGAGTAGGTACTTAATTTCAATGAGTACTTACTTAACGAGCGCAAAAAGAGTAGGTACTTAATGGCCAAATCTCGTTAAGTATGAATGCGATCCGGACATCATTCGCCATGTTGACGTTACATGTGACCTATGACGTTTTCACAAGCGCAACAATTTAAAAGTCATGAGCGACAGGTGCACTAACAGCTGATTGCATCAGTAACTCGACAACTTTACTAGAACAGTTTAGTTCAGCGTTTGAAATGGTTGGCATGTCTGCAATTGTTAGATTAAGGTGTGCACAAAGGAGATGTCGGGCAGCTGCTCGACGATCTCGCCTTTGGAGAAGACTGATGATTTTATTCTCAAACAAAGCAAGCATTACTACTTAAACAATTAAGATTACCCCAGAAAGAATTTCATTACTAGCCCATCCCAACACTTATGCACAATAATTATGACAAATGCTGTGACCAACAGTTAATTATATAACATTATTATAATATATATACATTATTAATTATGTAGTTTTGTAAAACAAGCAAACTTTTGTATTATCATATGACATAGCTATGCATGAATACACGCTAGACAAATGCAGATGATGTAAATACATTTTTATTCATGAAATTCATATTTTATTTACTGACAACAATATGAAACATGAATAAAAATAAGTGAATGAATAAAAGAAATCATCACAATAAATAAATACATATACAAGTCAACACCACATGAAACATTGTTTTTGATTGTTTTGTTCTAACAAACTATGATGTATTTATTGCAGGCAGTGAACCCCACATCATACTGCCATCTCAATAGAGCTGTTCCCATTTTGCGGCTTTATCTTGATGAGGCAGCTGACCACCGTGCCCACCTTCGCCTGTCTATGCCGTCCATCAGGTCCCTGATTGCTGCAGTCAGACCTGGATCTGACCTTGGATGGGAACGGGAGATTGAGGTCCTTGTGTTCCTGCACTGGCTGGCCCATGCAGCATCCTACAGGGTGGTGTCGCAGACCTTCGATATCCCAAAGACCTCTGTGCATGACATTGTGCACAGAGTGAGCAAGGCCATCATGGGAATTTTGAGGAGGGTGATCTGCTTTCCGACCGGAGATGACCTGGAGGCAGTGGGAGCAGGATTTGCACAGCTGTCTGGGTCACCAGCTTTCAGCAGAGTAGTTGGTGCAATAGACGGCTGTCATATCCGTATCAAACCTCCAGCAAATAACTCCCACTGTTACTTCAACAGGAAGCTGTTTCACTCCATCCAACTCCAGGCCATCTCTGATCACCGGGGGAAATTCCTTGATGTCTTTGTGGGATATCCTGGGTCTGTGCACGATGCCAGAGTGCTGAGGAACAGCCCTGTGTATGCTGGCAACCTTTACCCACCTGCAGGCAAGTGCATCCTCGGGGATGGAGGCTATCCTTGCCTGAGTGCACCCATCTGCCTCATCACCCCTTACAGAGAGCCTGTACAGAACCCTGTGCAGGCTCGTTTCAACAGCAAGCACTCCCGTGCCCGCAACATCGTGGAGAGAGCTTTTGGGATGCTGAAGACACGCTGGCGCTGCATTTTCTTCAAGGCCTTGGAGGTGAGCCCTGCCTTCGTGCCTGAGATTGTTGCGTGCTGCGCTGTGCTTCACAATCTCGCTCTAGCCAATGGGGACATCGTTGAGCCAGAGGATGAGGAAGACCATGATGACGGCCCCCCTGATCCCCACAACCTTGCAGCAAGAGTGGGAGAACAAGTGCGGGACAATCTGGCTGCTGCAGTGTCTGCTCCAAACATCCCTGTGCCGGCTCTCCATGAGCATGACTACCTAGGTTTACAATTACATGCAAATATTTGTTAGAGCTTTAAAACCTTTTGTAGTGTAGAGGGATAAACCAATGAACTGGTTAGAAGAAGATTGCTGGTCAATCAGCAAGGCTCTTTACTCCAGGTTTGTCCAGGGTCATTGTCCCTGTAAATAAATGGAGTTAATCACTTTTGATAAAAAATATGTCAAATGCATAAATGTGATTGATATTTGTAAAGCATTTTTTGAACCAGTCATGGGCATAAACAGTCAAAGCTGCTTAGTTTGTCAAGGAATTACTATAATGCAAAATGCATACATAAATTTACTACAATTTATATTTGGTGGGTTAAAGGGTTAGTTCACCTCAACATATAAATACAGCAATTATTTACGGTTTACTATTTATTTAATGTTTTTTATTGTTTAAATACAAAAGGGAATTTTTGTCAAGTTTGTTCTGCTGGTTTCATACAATATCAGTCAATGGAGCCCAACTTTCAGAAGCTTCATGGCATTATTTAATGACGCTTTTGAAGCTTCTGAAAGTCCATTGACTGATATTGTATTAAACCAAACAGTACAAAACTGACCAAAATCACCTTTTGTGTTCAGGAAAACAAAAAACAGAGGGATCAAACAATATCAAGGCGAGTAAATAATGACTATTGAATTATTACTATTATGATTTATTTGCTTGGGTTAAGTAACCCTTTAGTCACTATTTTACTGTGTGTAATTTGTGTAAACAGTCTCAAGTTCAGCTTTGGTCATGGAGGGCTATTATCCAGCAGAGTTTTTCCAACCCTAATTATACACCCCTGAATCAATTTAAACCAATTAATAACTGACTACTTGAAATTTACTGACAGGTGTGCTGGAACTTAACCCTCCATGACCTGCCTTTAAGATCCTTGCATGAACTCTGTAAACCTTTAAAAGTCATATAATACACTCCAGTAAAACCAGTGTTTTAAAGTGTTTTTTCTTCTTACATTACACCATACATTCACTAATTATTAATCAACGTTTCATAAATATTTAATTTATGAATTTGATTACAATCTTAAAGTATCACTAAATTTCTAGAAGTCTATAATGTACTGTGAATGCCTAGGAATAGTTTGTTTTATATACATATTATTGTACAAAATTCTTAGGCCACCATTTGTAGTTGTTGCACAGTACTGTGTGTGTGTATATATATATATATATATATATATAGATTCCCATTTTTATTCACAAATTTAATTCACATCAACCCAAATGTGCAAAAGATCAGAAGATGTTTTTAGTCAAATAATTTATTTTTTGGCGAGCATCTGAAGAACAGAAAGGAACCTTCATCCCTTTCGTTGGTTTCTCTTTCTCTCCTTTCCTCTCTCTCGACTGCCTCCCGGTGCCATCTCTCTTCTCTTTCTCTTACTTCTCTTTCTTGTCTTTCCTCTCTCTCTCGTCTCTCCCGTTCTCTTCTGTCCTCCTTCTCCTCCATTTCTCTCCACAGCCTCTCCTCCCTCTCAGCTGCCTTCCGCTCTCTCTCCTCTTCTCGCTCCTCCATGTCCCGGATCAGCTCCTCCACATCTATAGCGCTTTTCCTGGCTCTTGCTGGCTCTGGCCTCACTGAGGATGAAGAGACCACAGCAGCATCCGGCCCACATGAGGCAACGAGGGCAGGAGGAGAGATGGAGGGTCTGCCCCCAATTGCCTCATCCATGGCAGTGTACCACTTCCAGGATGCTGCTGTGGCCTCTCCATCCTCAGTGCTCACCCCCGTCTGCGGACATTTCAGATCCTGCAAAAATGCACAAGCATGATACAAAAGCAGTCATTTTAACAGCACAATATTTAATCATTTAATTTATGTATTAAAGTAACAAAATGATTTTACTTTGTATTTTTGTTTCAGGTTTTCCCATTTTTGTTTAACAAACGCCGCCGTCACCCTGCCTTGCAGGCTCTGCTCCTCCACAAAAGATCTGCAGCAAGAGAGAAATCAAGAATGAAAAAGTTATATATCTGTTTGAAAATACAATAATTGAAATGTACTGCAAATAAAGTATTCAATTGATTTTTAAATATTTCTGTTTACTCACTCAAAGCCTTTGATGGCAGCATTACGCTTTCCGATGAAGAGCGCTTCATGAGCCACTCTCCACCGGATAAGCAGCCGCGTGTGCTCATTCGTCCCTGTAACATCCAGACAAGACTCACGTTACCTCTGTGATTTATGAGCTCAATACTACATTTACATGTTGAGGTTGTTGCTAATAAATAGCTTTTTATCCATCATAAATGTTCAACAATTTTTCAACAGTACTAATGGATAAATGAAATAGATTACTTATGTTTAGTTACTTTATGTAAAATGCATTAAACTAATAAAAACAGTGTTAACAACAGTGAATTCTCCTAAACAATAGTACACACACGTCACTCAGATGTCTATTTCATATCAGTTACACGTAGTAATCTTGCCAGATTTTGAATAAATATTTAGTAATGGTATTTCAGATGTATACGGTTTAAAATGTATGCAAATACAGTTTAAAGACGTATGTGTCCTTATGGAGCTCCTCTATCCAATAAAATGTGATTTACGGCAAAAATCACAAATTTACCATATTATATAGCGTCTTTGCACCTTCAACAGTTCAACAATTTACTGTACAGAAAGTTAGTTCAACACATGCGATTTGGTTTGTATTTGTAATACTCACATTTGAAAACACTCTCGTCCACCCTTTCCGTCATGTTTGAGTATCAAATATCTACTTCTTCTTGTTCTTTTTTATATCGTATCCTCTCGCGTGGCCTCCTGGGATAGATGAGTACAAGCTGAAAAACACTCAAATGTCTGGGCGAAAGCAGGAGATCATCCGGGAACTTCTCGCCTACTCTTTTAGGAATACTGATGTTTCGAACGTACTGCTTCCCTCACGTACTGTTTTCGCCTACTATATAGTAGGAAAGTAGGCATATTCGAACGCACTATCGTCCAAATCTCGCGATAATTAGTACGTCAACCAGGTAATTCTCGCCTACTCTTTTATGAATACTGAGGATTCGAACGTACTTTTTCGCTCGCCTACTCTTTTCGCCTACTATATAGTAGGGAAGTATGCGATTCCGAACGCAGCCAAAGAGTCAGTTCTGGTTCAGGTCAACCAGACTTTGACTGGTGCTGGTAGGGAAATCAAATGTTTTGAGTTGCTAGCATGGGTCGCTCTTGAAAGGTGAATGAGAGATTGCCAATCTGAGTTTCTTTTTTCCTCTAAGGAAACTTTCCCACCAGCTGAAGCACTATTGTTTTCTGATGCAATCGTTAGTAAGAATGCTTACATGCTTCGGGCTCTATCTGGATTCTGACTGAAGAACTGGAGCACATGGACGTCTGATTCCACATTCCAGTCTTGTATTTTGTGCAGCTTTGAGCAGGGTGGACCAGCTCCTTTCTACCATAATATTCAAAGTGAATATCAGCTGGGTGTTCCTCTTTTACATCAACAAAGCTCCTCAATGATGGCTCTCCTGTGGATTGGCTGAGGAACTTGGAGTGTCGCTTCATAGAGTCATAAAAAGGTCCTAGTGTTATGAAAATTGCAAAAATTGCCCTTTAAGTGTTACAACATCTTTTTGTGTTGACATGTCCTGTGGTCTGAAATGCTTTTTAAAAATAGTTTTAGATGCAGCATAGCATTTCTCTAATTGTTTTATAATTGATAACCACATATGATCTGAAAGAAATATATAAATTCTTAATAATATATTAATACAATTGTTAATAAAATATAAAATAAATAGTAAGCAGTTACACCTACAGGTCCTTCTCAAAAAATAACCCTAACTTTCATATATTTTAGATTCATTGCACACCAACTAAAATATTTCAGGTCTTTTATTGTTTTAATACTGATGATTTTGGCATACAGCTCATGAAAACGTCTCGGTTACGTATGTAACCCTCGTTCCCTGAGTAGGGAACGGAGACGTTACGTCGGATGACGACGAATGGGGTTTCGCTTAGAAAGCCTATCAGCTTCGAGTATTACAAAACGAGCCTATGGCAAAGAAATGCCATGGGTCTGCGGAATTTGCATGACGTAACTCCGCCCCACCTAGTGGGTATAAAAGGAGGAAGTCCGCAACAGCAGTTTATGTTTCTTCGCTGAGGAGCCAAGACTGAGCTCAGGCGATCCCCGCGGTACAGCGGAAAGTGGCAGGCAGACGTAACGTCTCCGTTCCCTACTCAGGAGACGTTCCCTTTCGTTGTCACTCCGAGTTACGTCGGATGACGACGAATGGGGTTACCAGTCTAATCACGCCACCTTCTCAGCTGTCTTCCAGTGCCCTGCGTAAATCGAGGTCCCTGACATAGAAGGACGAAGGACTCAATTTAACACAGGAATACCAAGGTACACTGGGAAGCATATCCCAAGCTAGGGGAAGTATGCAATTAATGCCAACCCAGAGGGGGGGGGGGGGGGGGGACTTAGAGAATACACATATGACCCGAAGGAAACATATGGAGAACACTGGGGTGTCCAGCCGCAGGTGGAATATTTCAACCCCAGGGGTGGCAAGGTGGCTTGCCAAGGGAAAGACACATGCTCAGAGAGGCTTACAGTGGAAATACACATGTGGGGGTCGCTCAGGGGAGGGACCATGCACACGGGAGGCACCTAGCCGACGCGCAGGCAAGAGACACAGGCGCCGACGTCAAGAGTGCTGAAGGAACTCAGGGCTTTCGGGGAAGCTCACCTGAGGAGACTATCGCACGTATCTAGTCCGTGGAGTGGAATGGCGAGCAAGCGAAGACACCTGAGCGGGTCCGGTACTAGCTAGTTGAAGCGAGTACATGAGAGGACACTGGCTCCACTCGGAGATTATAGAATCTGGCGAATGTGTTAGGTGTCGCCCAGCCTGCAGCTCTGCAGATGTCTGTTAGCGAGGCGCCATGCGCTAGAGCCCAAGAGGATGCCACACTCCGGGTGGAGGGGCACGGTCACACCAAGGGGGCACGGTCGACCTTGCTGCTGGTATGCCAAGGCAATGGCGTCCACTATCCAGTGAGACAACCTTTGCTTGGAGAGAGCCTTTCCCTTCAGCTTCCCACCATAACAGACAAAGAGCTGGTCTGAGGTCCTGAAACACTGCGTCCTGTCTACATAGGCGCGAAGAGCGCGTACTGGACAGAGCAGTGCCAAGGCTGGGTCTGCCTCCTCCGGGGGCAGCGCTTGCAGGTCCACCACCTGGTCCCGAAAGGGAGTGGTAGGAACCTTGGGCACCTATCCGGGCCGGGGTCTCAGGATCACGTGAGAGAAAGCCGGTCCGAATTCCAGGCACGCTTCGTCGACGGAGAATGCGTGCAGGTCCCCTACCCTCTTGATGGAGGCCAGTGCAACCAGGAGCGCTGTCTTCATTGACAGGAACTTAAGCTCAACTGATTGCAGGGGCTCAAAGGGAGCACTCTTCAGGGCAGTTAGAACCACTGAGAGGTCCCAAGAGGGAATGAGAGGAGGGCGAGGAGGATTTAGTCTCCTCGCTCCTCTCAGGAACCTGATGACCAGGTCGTGCTTCCCTACCGACTTACCTTCGACGGGGTCATGATGTGCGGCAATGGCGGCAACATAGACCTTAAGGGTGGAGGGAGACAGCCTTCGCTCCAACCGTTGCTGAAGGAAGGAAAGCACAACGCTGATCGAGCATCTCCGGGGGTCTTCTCGGTGAGAAGAGCACCAGTCGACGAAGAGGTTCCACTTCAACGCATAGACGTGTCTTGTGGACGACGCTCTAGCTGAAGTGATGGTAGCCGCCACCGCTGGTGGAAGGGTACTCAAACCTACCTCGAGCCGTCCAGGAGCCACACGTGGAGGCTCCAGAGATCGGGGCGAGGGTGCCACAGGGTGCCCCGTCCCTGAGAAAGAAGGTCCTTCCTCAGAGGAATGGGCAAGGGAGGTGCTGTCGCGAGGAGTGCAAGTTCGGGGAACCAGGTCCGGCCGGGCCAATACGGCGCGACCAAAATGACCTGCTCCTCGTCCTCCCTGACCTTGCGCAAGGTCTGCGCAAGAAGGCTCACTGGGGGAAACGCATATTTGCGGCCCGGCGGCCAGCTGTGCGCCAGTGCATCCGTGCCGAGCGTGCCCTCGGTCAGGGAAAAATACAGGGCGCAATGGGTCGAGTCGTGAGAGGCAAACAGATCTATCTGTGCGTCCCCGAACTGGACCCCCTCAGATGCTTCTGACTCCATAGGAGGAGGTGGCGGGCGAGTTGTGACATACGGCGGGAGCGTAGACCACCTTGATGGTTGATGTACGCTACAGTAGCGGAATTGTCTGAGCGGACTAGTACGTGTTGACCCCTGAGCAACGCCCGGAAGCGGTGCAGGGCAAGGCGTACTGCCAACAACTCGAGGCAATTGACATGCCATAGCCGCTGGGGTCCTGTCCAGGAGCCCGCAGCAGCATGTCCATTGCACATGGCGCCCCAGCCCGTGGTGGAGGCATCTGTGGAGACCACAACATGCCGGGAAGCTCGTTCCAGGGGGACACCCGCCCTGAGAAAACTGAGGTTCGACCACGGGGTGAGGAACTGACGGCAGGTCGGAGTAACTGGTACTCGGAGCGTGCCTTGTTGCCATGCCCACCTCGGGACTCGGTCGCGAAGCCAAAGCTGAAGCGGTCTTATATGAAGCAATCCGAGCGGCGTGACCGTGGCTGCAGATGCCATATGCCCCAGGAGCCTCTGAAAATGTTTCAGTGGAACCGCACTCTTGCTCTTGAGATGTCTCAGGCAAGTCAGCAGTGACTGCGCGCGCTCGCTCGTAAGCTGCGCGGACATGGCGACCGAGTCGATGTCCATACCGAGAAAAGAGATCCTCTGCACGGGGCAAAGTTTGCTCTTCTCCCAGTTGACCCGAAGGCCCAGACGAGCTAGGTGCCGGAGCACTAGGTCCCTGTGTTCGCAAACCTGATCTCGAGAGTGAGCTAGGATCAGCCAGTCGTCGATATAACTCAGGATGCGAACCCCGTGTTCCCGAAGGGGAACAAGGGCAGCCTCGACGACCTTCGTGAAGGTGCGAGGAGACAGGGCTAGCCCGAAAGGGAGAACCGCGTACTGGTATGCCTGCCCCTCGAAGGCAAACCGTAGGAACGGTCTGTGTCGAGGAAGAATGGAGACATGAAAGTAGGCGTCCTTCAGGTTGATCGCTGCAAACCAATCCTGGGGCCGCACGCATTCGAGAACGCGTTTGGCGGTGAGCATCTTGAACGGCAGCCTGTGAAGGGAGCGGTTCAGCATGCGCAAGTCCAGGATTGGCCGTAACCCACCGGTTTTCTTGGGGACAATGAAGTAGGGGCTGTAGAACCCGGACCTCATCTCGGCTGGAGGGACAGTCTCGATTGCACCCTTCGCCAGCAGGGTGGCAATCTCTGCTCTCATGACGGGGGCATTGCCACCGACCAAAGAGGAGCGGACTCCCCTGAAGCGGGGAGGAGGCCGTGCGAACTGAATCGCAAGCCGAGCCTGACGGAGCGCGCGATCCAGCGGGACAGACGGGGAAGCTCTAGCCAGGCTCCCAGGAACTGAACCGGCGGGATCACGCGACGACAGGCGTCCCCCTGGAGGGGCAGCGAAGCGGAGTAACTGGCCCACACGTGGACGGGGCGCTCTCGGCGGTGGGCAGACCGAGGGACCTGAGCGGACGGCGGGGCCGTCGGGACAGAATCAACGTCAGTCTGCTCATGGACGGCTGAGAGCTGTTGGGCCAGCCCTCAACCGCACCGCCGAAGAGGCCGACCTGGGATGTGGGAATGTCGGACAGACGGGTCCGCGCGACATCCAGCACATCAAACAGGTACGGCCACCGAATGGTGAGCATCACCCGACCCAGGGAGCGTACGGCCACTTTCGTCGCTCGGAGAGCAAGGTTAGTGGCGGTGCGCAGCTCAGTGAAGAGCCCTGGGTCAGTCCCGCCCTCATGCAGGTCCATGAGCATCTGGGTCAGGTAGACCAGCAGAATGACCATGGCACGCAGTGAGGCGGCCGCCAGTCCCGTGGCGCTATAGGATCTCGCCACAAGCGCAGACGAAAAACTACAGGCCACGGACGGGTGCTTAGGATTGCGCCGAGAAGAAGCACTCTGAGGACACATAGCATCGCAACAGAGCGTTCAGCCGGGGGAACCCCAGTGTACCCACGGGCAGCGGCCCCATCGAGGGGAGGAAAGGCGGATGATATCAGCGAATTGCCCCTGATCTCATCATGCACGTCCGGGAAGAACGGTATTGGGGTTTGCCGTGGACGAGGGTCGGCGGCCTCACCCAAAAACCAATCGTCCCGGTAGAGCATGGCCGTCATCTCCGGATCAGACCCGACGAGTCGTCACTTCCAGGAAAATCAAACCCACCTAGTGAAGCTGCTACAAACATAATATCATCCTCTGTAGCTTCAAATGAAACACATGGGCCACCAGAGGGTAGACCCGTGGGAATCACCTGTTCACTAGCGGGCACCGTCATTGAAGAGGGGGGCTGGGGTCGCGGACACATAGTCGGCGCCTTGTTCCAGACCGAAACCCTCAGGTCACCCTGGCCACCAACCGAAGATCGGGGGGTGGATGAGGGGACTCTCACTCATGTGAGTTCACCGAGTCTCGACCTTAATGACGCGATGATCATGTTTCCATGGAGAAAACATGAGTCATCCACGAGCGCTGCTCTAGCATGATCAAGCCCAAACATACTAGACAATGCTCGTGCCCATCAGAGTCCGATACCAAGCTGCCGCACCATTCATTTTTTTTTTATTTATTTTTTTTTTTAAATGCACGGGCGAGCCGTCTTTAAAAATACGTGCCGCGTGCAAGCTCTTTTAGTGAGAGAAAACTCAAGTGTTGAAGCACCCGGGGAGACACGCACCGACTGGCAGACCACTGCAACAGATCAGCAGGAAGCACGCGCTCGCCGTAGATCGCCGTCACACCAACACTCGAGGTACTCGTTTGTAAAGCTGACAATTCAGAGATGGCTTGTGGAGAGAAGAATACACTTGGCTCCGAAGCGAAAACATAAACTGCTCTTGCGGACTTCCTCCTTTTATACCCACGAGGTGGGGCGGAGTTACGTCATGCAAATTCTGCAGACCCATGGCATTTCTTTGCCATAGGCTCGTTTTGTAATACTCGAAGCTGATAGGCTTTCTAAGCGAAACCCCATTCGTCGTCATCCGACGTAACTCGGAGTGACAACGAAAGGGAACCCAAAATTCCTCATGTTGTTCCAAGCCCGTAAGAACTCCGTTTTCTGTCCCTCCATTGAAAATGTATGTACGGTATACTGTCCTTGTCCAGAGAGGAAATAAAGACATCATCAAAGTAGTCCATGTGAGCATCGAAAACACATTTTGGTCCAAAAATAACAAAAACTACGACTTAATTCAGCATTGTATTGTCTTCCGGTTCTGTTGTCAATCCGCTTTAGTGACGCTGCTGACGTAAGACGCTGCTGACGTGTTATCTGGTGCGTCCGTGTATTCGGATTCAAATAAATATGGCTGGGCAAAAAAATGCAAGTCTTCCTCTGTGTCGAAATCCTTAGACATGTTTGCGAAGATTGTTTTGTTTCCAGCGTGCGTCTCCCTCAGACTGTAAACGAAGCTCGGGCACACCAGATAACACGTCAGCAGCGTCTTACGTCAGCAGCGTCACTGAACACGGATCCACAACAGACACACACACCGGAAGACAATACAATGCTGAATAAAGTCGTAGTTTTTGTTATTTTTGGACCAAAATGTATTTTCGATGCTTCAAAAATTCTAACTAACCCACTGATGTCACATGGACTACTTTGATGATGTCTTTATTTCCTTTCTGGACAAGGACAGTATACCGTACATATATTTTCAATGGAGGGACAGAAAGCTCTTGGACTAAATCTAAAATATCTTAAACTGTGTTCCGAAGATGAACGGAGGTCTTACGGGCTTGGAACAACATGAGGGTGAGTCATTAATGGCATAATTTTCATTTTTGGGTGAACTAACCCTTTAAGGCCCTGTTTACACGAGAACACTTGCGGGTGAAAACGTAAAAATATTTTATCAGATGTGCCTTTCGTTTACACGGCGACGGCGTTTTTGGGGCTTAAAAACGCAAAAAAGTGAAACCACCCTCCAGAGTGGAAATCTTAAAAACGCTCCACCGTCGCGTTCCCGTTTAAAGGGTAAAAACGCAAATCTGTTCACGGTGGCTTTCGTCGCGTAGGCCTACGCGTTTATGTCACAGGCATGCGCCAGTACAGGAAAATAACAACCAACATATCGGATTATTTCCATACGTCGGACCTTCAAGTTGCCCTAGCAGCTCTGATTAACGTACAAGAGTCTTTTTGCTGTTCGCTTTGCCATGTTTTGATTTTGCGCTACTAGGTAGAGAAGTAGAAGGAAGGTTGTACGCAGGCGTGCGGACTTGGTGTTGTTGTGTGACAGTGCTTCACATTGCCACCTAGCCGCCTGGAGTGCATACTACATTGAATTTCACACAGTTTTGCGTCACCATATGCACGCAGATTTCCCCCCCATAACGCTCGTCTAAACGCAGAATAAAAAGTGATAACGCAACGCCACTTTTGCATTTTCTCTTCAGATCGTTTCCGTGTAAACATAGCCTCAATATATATCTAGTTGAGTCATGAAACTCTAGAAGGCACAGGCTGATCGTCCTTTACATCTAATCTACAAGCAATCACATCATTACTGCATGGCACAAGCTGATTGGCTTCTACTGATCCTGCAGCCAATGATATTGCTTTCAGCAGCTGCATATCTTACGTGCTCACAGCAGTGTCTGTGTATCTATTAGCAGCAAATCCGTGCTCTGCAGCAGCAATGATCAACAGCAACCAGCAGATCTAACCATTGCCATATTTAATAAATGAGTTGATAAATCAACTAATCACAAGCACCACCCAGACAGCAACATAGTGTTGGCCCAGATCCGGCCCACTTCTGGTACACGTGGATTCAACATGTACCAGATGTGGGCCGGATCTGGGTCGACACTATGTTGCTGTCTAGGCAATTTGACATAAATCACAATAATCTGCATTCACATAATTAGAAAATTATTAATAAATACATTACAAATACATTTGTACATACATACAAATGTGTAAGCGATGGTTGAAGATTTGTCCGTGTAAATACAAAAGCTGTATATAGGTTGTCAATAAAATTAGATTTTTTAGATTATCAATAAAATATGCCTTTTTTCCTTTTATACCCATTTGATTTATGCCAATTTAAAATCATTTTATCACTGATGAAGAGGCAATGCTCTGCTAAAAGCTAATTAGGAATTAATGATATATGCATAGTCAATTAAACTACTTGGAGAATGACTTCAAGGGGACGCATAGACTAGACACACAGCTCTTATCTGTAGTCAGTTCAGAAATCATTGCAGTGACCTTCTGTGTAGTCAGCCTTTACAAAAGCATATATGTTGCTTGAAGGGCATTGATGTTGCAATATTATAAATTAGGTTGGTTATATTTAAAAACCACACAGGGAATTCACTGTCGTCCACTGATTATTTCAGCTAAAACATGTGTCTTATTCACTTATCACAGCAATTTGGTTTTACCAGGCATTTGTGATGGTTACCTGATTTGCACAATTCCTTTAGTAAGTCGGGTGTTAAAACAACATTATCAGTGGACACAACTCATTTTTAGTTAAAATCCCCCAAGTGTGTTGATGCAGCTGATGTATTTAAAAATCCAAGTGTAAAATTAAGCCAATTACACTATAAGAAGGATCACATTCATCATTTGTTCTTGATAAATCAGGAACACATGGTCAGTCACACCTCATTAAGTGACTGTGCTATGGACATGGGCCAAATCACAATAACAAGCAGATGTCTAAGGCTGTACGTCTAACCAATCATAGAGTGAACAGCATAATACAGGATCAGTTACAGAGAGTATAATAACTGTGCTGTAAAGTGAGTTATTAACTGCATTGAATATGTTGAAAGATTACATGCATGAATGTTACATGAAAGATTACAACTCAAAAGATTTTTTTAAATGATTTTGAAAGAAGACTCGTATGCGCCACCAAGGCTGTGAGGACTTTGCTCACCAAATATTATTACAATTTAAAATAACTGTTTTCTGTTTGAATATATTTTCAATTTTAAAGCTGTATTTTCAGCATCATTACTCCAGTGTCACATGATCCTTCAGAAATCATTGTAATATGCTTATTTAATGCACAAGAAACATGTCTTATTATCAATGTTTAAAACAGCTGTGCTGCTTAATATTTTTTGTGAAAATGTAATTAATTATTTTTTAGGATTCTATGATTAATAGGAAGTTCAAAACAACATTTATTTGAAATAGAAATATTTTGTTACATTCTACATGTCTTTAATGACACTGATCCATTTAATGCATACTTGAACAAAAAAAATTAAACGGCACACACGTGTGTTTATGTGGATATCATTTTTGTTCAATTTCATTGAATGGACAAACACACCTGAGACATTCTTTGAAATCTCTTCATTTGTGTTCCACAGACAGTCATATTGGTTTGGAACAACATGAATGTGAGTACATTACATAAATTTTATTTTTGAGTGAACTGTCCCTTTTAGTTGGTCGCATCATTACTTGAAATTATTCCTCTCTATGGCTGTTTACTGGGGAGGAATCTCTGTATATTTACAGTGGATTAAATGCAGTTTCCCTTCTCAGAGCTATACAGCAATCATTTGTCTCATTAACAATTGATGATTTCATGCTATACTCACATTTCTACTCTTTGAGGTATTGCACAGCACCACTACACATACAGCCGCATCTCTCTTAAGCCAATTTAAGTTGCCCTTCCCTGAGGTTATTCACACCATCATCTGACACTAAAGGGAATGACCCGTCCAAGGGAACCAGAGGCATGGTCATAAAACACCAAACAGCTCTAGTAACAAGCTTGCGTATGTTAGGATCATGCGACGTAACAACCCAAGTACATAAAATATTTACACCTAAGTATGGAATTGAAATCCAAAAGGCTCGTAATTTGTGACTTAAGTAGTTATTAGCACCAGAATGCTTGCCGGGATGGTTGGCATGAATAATAGAAGACAGTTTGAAGGTCATTAAAAGCAAGGCAGTTCGCCGTTGAGCAAGGGGAAAGCAGTTTGAATTGCCGAATGCTGCAGATTAACAATGCCATCGCTTGGCTCCCCACGCTCAAGCGACCAGTAAAGGCAAGGTGGGGGTAATTTGTCAAGCGCTCTAGCGGGGCCATCTGTGCTACAGACTGACAAATGTCCCCCTTATTTGTCATAAGGACATGTCGTACAAGCGCTGAATTAATTCCCCCTTTGCAATACATTTATTTGTCATCCAGGTATTTAACCGGATTTCGTCTTGCATTGCTCACACTGTATTACGTGGGCTTGACAGAACAACAGGCGGTAACGCCCCGCTAGCTTTTCCTAATACTTTACAAGGGAAGGTGCAATATGAGGTGAATCTGGTGTCTGTTCTGGAAAAAGAAAAAAAGCGAGGAAAAGCACACTCAGCATTGAGCGCCATTGCGTAAATCAAGATACGCCAATTTTGAGGGTAGCAGCCGTCCCCGTTTTCTCAGTCTCAGAGGGGTTGTAATGCGTGCATGTGATGAAATCTCCCTGTTGTTTGAGCTGTATTCTTCCATCTCGACAGCACACCCTTGAGAGCTGACGGCTTTGTTGTTGCCAGTCTATTTCATCTCTTCCTATAAGCAGGCGTTGTGCAAATAACGGCATTTGGTAAATATGATGGAGTGCCATTAGAGCAAGTCAGGGCCAGTAATCTCCTAATCTCATCCCAGGCAATATGGTGCCTTCCTAGTGAACTCTTTCAGTCCGTGGCTCCTTCACCTGATGAAAAGACACGATAGAAAATTATTTGGAGAGGCCTTTCCTGGAGAGGGCAACATTTCCACCTTAATCATAAGGAGGAAGAACATAACTAGCAGTGTGCTTTATTGTCGCCTTTCTTTATCTATTGCATTTCACGACAGGGGTGCCAGGCATGATACAATATGTTTCCTGGGACTAGTTATTTGTTGCAAAACTGGTGCACAATGTGACACAATTACAGCCGAGAACATATCATCTCCGTATTTAGTTTTTTTTTTTTTCATAAACCATTACTATTGGTCACACTTTATATCTGTCTGTGGGTTTTAACCAAATATTTAACCAATGAAAAGTATTAAAAAGAGTTTGTGACTGAACCTCATAACTCCATTGTATCCTCAAATTGTCAGTAAAACCTCATAACTCCACCCCGCCTTGTTTACAATGCAAGGATAAATAAAGAACAGGGCCCGTATTCATAAAGATTCTAAGAATCCTCTCAGAAAACTCTTAATTTAGCTTAAAAACTTTTACGTAGGAGTCTTAGCTTAAGAGCGATTCGGGACCGATCTGAGAGCAACTCTGAGTAAGGAAAAGACAAAAACTTTTATCTTAGTGAGTAGGCGGGGTTGACCCCATTGCTATGTATAACACAATCTTTTGAAGACTGTGATTGGTTGGTTGTCCAAGAAGGAAAAAAAGAGTGATTTTAACTATAGGGTCTATTCTAAGCCTTCACTTTGAAATTACATGTGTAATTTTTCCTATTTGACCGTTCTCACACACACACACACACACACACACACACACACACACACACACACACACACACACACACACACACACACACACACACACATTATATATATGTGTATATAAATCCTTTTTTTTTATTTACCATGCTGTTAATTTCCTATAAGGTATTTGATTGGCTTAGAATGATAAAAATTGTTCCACTCTTTCCAATTACACTGATTGCTGGCATGTCTATTTAAGTGGTGGTTTGAATGTTGGTTTTAATGTAACAAACATGGAATCAAAACCAAGAAGGATGAGAAAGCCCAACTGGACTGAGGAACAGTGTTTACTGTTAGCCCCGTTAGTGGGTGAACACAAGGCCATCCTTAAAGGAAAATTCGGGCCGGGTGTCAATCTATAGCGTCTTATTAACTCACTGTCATCCATTGTCTGCAACTAATTTCTTCTCCCTATTCGTCTTTCTGCCATTTTCTCCTCTGCTAAAGCCTCTTAAAAGTCCTTGTCCGTACTCCTAACAATTTTGACCTTTTAAGGGTTAAGATGCTTTCTGAATTACTTTTTCTTTACTAGGATTTTTTCTTTAATTTGAAGAGTAAACGCCCACATTTCTAAGAATTTTCTTAGAATTTTGTCACTAGGAGCTACTCTTTGCATTTAGATTCTTTATGAATACAGGCCCTGGTTGTTTGAATTGAATATGTAAAGCGTTTTCTTTACTCAACAAACACTATATAAAGGCTAACGATAGATGTGTTTGAGGAGTAGAGAAGGGTGTATTTCAAAAACAAAAAATGACACAAAAAGCACCATAAAACTAACCATACTTTTCATTTTTTGGGTGTACTATCCATTTAAGGGTATGTTTCCATAAAAAATATATAACTATTCAATAATCTAATTTATAATTTAATCTCAATTAGGTTAAGTGTATCAAGATTAAACGGTTAAATATATAAATGCAACAAACACCCATATTTATATAAACATGAAGTTGTGGCTATTCATTGTATAAAGTAGCTAGTTAAAAGCTATACTGCTGAAAATAACTAAACTGTATCACTACTGAGAAATCTAGGTATGTTACTAGTGTCATTACTTTTAGTTAGTTATTCTCCAACACTGGTTTCAATATTTATGATTCAATATTTTGTGGATTAGGCATGGCTGAGTACAGGAATGCTGACTAGACAGCCAATCAAAAACCAATGTGCAGCTAAATTATTCTGAAATAGAAATATATTTGGGTCAGATTGAAATCAATTATGGATATCCTAGAAATGGTGGTTAGAGCAATCTTCAAGCTTGTGAATTTAATCAGAGACTGAATGTAATGTTGAATTGTTGTAAATTCATATGGTGGTGTTCACAAACTAAAGTCATCCAAATATGGATCTTAATCCTCACATTTTTTTTATTCAATTTCAGAAACTGACAACTTTTATTAATTAGACAACAAAAATTAATTAGATTAAATGTGAATAAATTGAATAAATTAGATCATTTCCCCATCTACAAATTACACTTAAGAAGAGATTTCCATTGCATTCTAAACATTTTTTTAAGGGTTATTCATTCTTGTGAGGCTTTGTTGACGGACATGTTTCAGTCTCTGACCTATCAGGAAATATGGTGAGATTATTTTTGTGATATTGTTGTAATTTATGACCTTTTTCAGTGCTGCAATATCAGAGGACAGGATGAAATAAAGAGCTTAGTTTATGATCGATCAAATCAAGAATAAAGTCTTAAATCAATTTGAACTTTAATAACTGATATACTGGCACATTTCAGTGTCTCCCATTATATTGATGTTTCACCTTAACTGCAAACATTGATATGGGCATCATTAAAGTGTTGGTTCACCAAAAAATGGAAATTGTGTCATTATTTACTCACTCTCATCAACCTGTATGCTATTATTTTCTCTGAGGAACATGCAGGATGAGGACTTGGAGGAATTTTATCATGAAACCGTGTAACATGAAAGTACAGTAGACTTAAGGTTTTTTCTTTCTTTCAGCGAGTCATTTGGACACCTTTTATGGTGCTTTTTGTGTCATTTTGGAGCTTGACAGCTCCAGTCCTCTTACACTTATTTTGTATTAAAAATATTAAAGGGGACCTTTTGTGCCCTTTATTTCAAGTCTTTATTTTGTGTTTATGGTCTTCTAGAAGATTTTCATGCTTGATTTTTCGAAAAACATAATTTTTCACCTCTCTTCCTAGTCTGTCAGTAACACTCTGGCTGTGTCCAAAATCGGCCCAAAATATACCCTGGCTTATATATACCCATTCACTATTCCCCACATTAGTCCACTAATATAGTTCACTCGAAGGAGTGAATGAAAGCGAGTGAGTGAATTCAGACCCTGAGGGCTGCCGCTTTTGCATAGTTTGAGCTTGCTGGTTAATAATTATTTGAAACTTAGCAAACTGGCAGCTTCAGTAGTAAGATTAAAAGATTTATCTTGATCTCTATCATGAAAATTATAAACCTTAATCAAACAAATTAATAATCAATTAAAAATGTTTTTATTCCTGAATAATATTACACTGTACCCACATTGGACCAGTTGTTTGGAAATTGGATGGATGGATGATTCAGCTGCGGGCACCATCATCTCTCACAGTGCATTATGGGTATTTTCTAGCTGTTGAGCATACGTCGGTTGTAATTTAAAAAATAATAATAATTGTGAGAATATCCCTTTAATGACTGGGAAATAAAGCAATAGTTTGAATATTTTAGACATATTTTTCTATCACTCTTTTCTATCACTGTTTTTTTCTCTACTATCGTAAAGATTGATTCTTGTTTTGGGCCATGCCTTTGGGCCTTATTAAATCAAAATGTAAACTCACTCTCCTCTAACATACGGCAGATAAAATGCCAGTGGCCGGCTCCCTGCGGGGTTGCACTCAGATTACTCTGACAATTTAACTACCGTATAAGCTTCCACTTCTCTTCTTTTATTTAGTTAGGTGATGGAATACTCTACATCTCTCCAATATTGCGGAGGTGAAGAGCGGTGTATCACCCCCTTGCCTGTTATTCTGTTTAAATTGCAGGCACTATAATGGGTATTGTATGATTATATTGTAATACATATTGACGGGGTCTGGGCTTGACTTTGATTACCCAGTATAGTATATACAGTGAACGTGTCTCGAGATGTGTCAATTCTTGACCGTATGTCACAGTGTTACCTTTTGCATATGTAAGCACTCACCTTGACTGATGTCCATACATGGCTGGGTGGAGGACACTATCAAAAAGGCCAAGGCAGCTGGACCATCTGGACTCCATATGGATAAGGGCTAATATCAAACTATTATCATTACTCAACACTTTGGCCTGTAGGAAAGGTTAGCAAGACGGCACCTATCTGTCAGGACACTTAGAGAAGTCAAATTTTGATGCATGGTCTTTATTGCCTTTGTTGGTACATCAGTATTTAAGTTACAACCAGGGCTGTCAATTTTGCATGTTCATTTCATGGGATCAATTATAAAAACGATAAGACAATAAAGTATGCAATAAAACGAATTAAATTTAAAAAATGTCATGTCTTTGTATCTTAATTTTGGAGCGAATTACATACACTTGCATACATATGTAGGCCTACTCTATCATTCAAATTTTGGGGTCAGTAATATACTTTTAATATTTTTGGAACATTTTGAAACTCTTATGCTCACCAAGGATGATTTATTTGACCAATAACACAATTAGTTTAGCCTTTATTTTAAGGTGTCCTTGTTACAATGTAATTACACATAAGTACTGAGTAATTTGAATTAACTACATGTACTTACTATTGGCTTTGGTTTTGGGTTAGTAACTTGTAATCATGTATAATTTACTGTTGTTACTATAGTAAGTATTAACGTACACTTAAAATTAAAGAGTTTCCACTGTTTTCTATTATTATAAATTGTAAAATGTATTTTGTTTATGTGGTGTCAATGCTGAATTTTCAGCATCATTTGCTGCTCAAGAAAAAAAAAATTCAGGATTATTTGATTAAGAAAGTTTTAAAAAAGACTGTTTGTCTTTATTGTCACTTTTGATCAATTTAATGTGTCCTTGGTAAATAATAAAAAAAATGAGTTACTGTCCACTGATACTTTTGATATACACTTATATTTTTGATACTTTTTAATCGACTAATAGCCCTATTTATATTTTATATGATCACTTTTATTACCGCACTTACAATATTGTTTTATTTTCCTAAACAAATAAACTTTCTACTTTAAACTTACACTGTAAATATATTTAATCACCACATTAAAATAATATTAGCTCTTTAGTGCCTGACTGGATGATGAGGATGATTTTTGTACTTGCTGTGTGCAGAACACCTGCTATAAAACTTTGCCCTGAGCTTTTTCTTTTCTTTTCTTTTTTCCCCCCTCCACAGACCGTATACTCTCCCTGAAAATGTGCAAATGAAATCCTTTGGCACATTGAATTAATATAGAGCATGTGTGCACTTCTTAAGGTGTTTAACATTCACACTTAGAGGCAGGGATAAATGTATGCCCTCATTAAATCTCAAGTAAGGATGTAACACGGTTTGTTATACCGTAGACTTGAAACCACTTAGCACCTTGATTAAACGTGAAAACAAAATGGTTGCGGTGACTTCGATAAGGTGTATTTACAATAAGCGGAACTATTTTTTTTTCTTAAGCAACTGCGAGGTGTTGTAACGGCTATGTTTAGCTTGTGCTAAACTACCTAAACCTGATAATCTGTTAAAAACAACTTATTTCAGCTCGAACAGCATGTGTTTTTCTATGTAAAAGACATGACAGTGCGACACAACACAGCAGATTGTGAGAAAATAGTCCTGTGTACGAAAAAAGGTCTCTGTTGTTTAGTTAATTGTAGCTAACAGCACCTTTGCTGTTTTGTTCATCACCTTCTTTGTTTACATTTGAGTTGAAAAGTTCACCGCACGAAAAAAACCCTTTCTCGGTTTCCTCATGGATGTAGTTCTGGAGACCCGCATGTCTCAAAAGTGTCATTATAAACCCACTCCTTCCTCTCAGAACAGCCATTAGAGCCACTGTACTGAATGTGCAGCATTCAGCCACAGATTCATCACACTCCTGCGTGTTAATTAGAAAGCAGAGCAGTGATAAACTGATGATTTAAATGAAACATCTTGTGTGTTTATCTGTCATTTGGGATGGAGGGTGGAGTACAGTGATAGGCAGATGGAGGTGGCTTATGTCTGCTCCGCGGCATGCTGGGAGAGGAACAGGAATGGCGCCAAGCGCTTCTTGCCCCATAACACACAACCCAACCCAACACACACAAATGTGCTCGTACAGTCCATGCATCTGACTCACAATCCTGGTGAGAAGTGTCTCTCATTATCTAAAATTAGCAGCTTTCCATAACGTCGGTAATGAGTCAGGGATGGTAAATATGGATCCCAAAGCCCCCACTGGTTATTTCCTCAAATATACTAGTAATTCCCAATTCACATTTCCAATATCAGTTAACGCTTAATGGCAACATTGACAATGGACTGCTTAATTTCAAGTTTCTGAGAAAGGAACAAGCTTTCTATGGTGGCCCAGTAGTGCACAACACAACGGAATTTAAAAAGCAAACATAAGTTCACAACACAACGGAAACAAGTCACAACACAACGAATATAAGCCACAACACAATGAAATAAAGCCACAACACAACCAAATTAAAGCCATAATAACACAAAGAAATAAAGCCACAACACAACAGAAATGCTCCCGACCACTAGAGGACTCCAGAGCATGGTAAAGGTAGTTGTCCTTGCCATTGTTCTATATGGAGTCAGCAGTCTTACAAAGATATCAATACCACGATTAGTTTTAACAGTGATGCATCCTTGATTTAAAGCAATCTATTGTTTAAAGTTCTATAACATGACTTGACTTGCAGAATAGCAGAGCTTGTGTAAACATATCCACATAGCTATGATCAGATGCTTTCTTAACTTCTGTTTTCTTATCACTCACATGCCATTTTTGTTGTGTTTATTTTGTTATTAAGAGGTATTTCAAATGTCTTTTTTGAAAATGTCAAAATGTATTAGTTTACAAATCATGCACTATAAAAGTGTTTTGAAGTCTTTATTAATCGATAATATGCCCCTGTTATCATAATTAGTGTGAAAAAGAAATAAAAGTTGTTGGTGTATTACTGCCGCTAGTGTTCATTTTAACTAGAAACTGCAGTTGAATTGGTAGAGGCATGTTTTTTCCAATGAGCCTATATTTTGACTAAAAACATACAAATATATTAATAAACAGTTTGTAACATCAAAACTATTCACTCAGAGTCTGATGTCATTTATTTTAAAAAAATACAAATTATTTGATTTCTGAATAACTTCCTTGGTGTCTCAACAAAGAAGAAATTTGACACATGTATCCTTTGCAAAGAAATCAATCCCAGAATGCATAGCAATGACCTTGGTGAAAAAAATACAGTAAACAATGAGCTTAGTGAAAAAATACAGAGCTTAGAATATGAAGCTTAGTGGAAAAAAAATACAGTAAACCCAAAATGGTGGATGAGGCAAGAAAAAAAAATCTAACTCAATATTGAGTTGTATTTGTGAATGTTACACATTATTATGATGCTGTCTTAGAAGGTGCCCAATAAGTACTGCGACAGATCACTAGGTTTTGGAATAGGAGTTGTTCATTGGGTCTTGTCGAATTTGATGTGTACTTGTCTTGCAGACTTGTAATGACCATTGTGAAGTCCATCAGTCTATGAGAGATTCTTTTGTACTTTATTAAGTGCATTAAGCAGCAACTCTTTTGCAAGGCAGGGTGAGTAGGGAGAACAAAAGCATAAACAGAAGGATAAACTGTAGCACCCTTGAAACCTAAGTAGTGCTCAAGGGTACAACAGCGCTGAACTGTTAAAATAAAAGGAAAACAATTAGTGCTTATATAATATCATGTTTATACCATTTACTATATATTCTGGAAATTCATCCACCATCTGTCTGCATCTTAATGTATTTGACATTTTAGATATTTTGAACACTGGATGTATTTACATGAAAATAATGGTAGGACATAACATCATAACGACTACAGGTCATGTTTTACAAGCACTTACATGAAGTTGTTAAATCCATCATGTCAGTAATGAACATGACAAACATAATGTGCAGTAAAATCTTCCAAAATATACAGTTTTTGCTGGAATTAAGGGTCATAACAATTGAATTAAGGGTCATATATATATATATGACCCTTAATATATATATATATATATATATATATGTGTGTGTGTGTGTGTGTGTGGGTGTGTGTGTGGGTGTGTGTGTGTGTGTGTGTGTGTTCTCTTTGCTTTTTGTAAACATGAATTATGAAGCAAACTGCAGAGGCAGCATTATAAAGACCTCTTCTGAGATATAGCAGCATTTTTGTTTACTGATAATATAATGAACGCCCTAAATATTCAACATATTGTGTCTGAAGCTATTGATTAAAGTCTTTTGAGATGCAGCTTTTATAGATTGTTTGGAGTATTCCACATCTTAAACTGCTTGCTGCGCAGACGACCAGCATCAATAATTCAATTAGAGTTTCCTATTCTCTAAATAATGCGATTTACACTCATTGTCATTTTGTGCTACAAACATTCATTTGAAATATTCTGCAACTGCAACATCCTCAGCTATTAAACTAACTAATGAGATTTGTTGATTCCATCAGTCTTGAGCGTTGTTTGGATCGCAGACACTCAGGGAGGGGCTTGTGCTAGACTTCTAAACTTCTGGACCGCAGAGTGAGACAGAGTGCTTTCATTAATTTCATTTGTTTCTGTAAAAGAGGATTATAGCGTGACCTTTCTGTGAAGCTGGGCCAGCATCATCATTCGCACTCATTATATGAGAATTCGATGGGATTGAACCCGATACCTGCCTCCTAAGGGGGCAATTAGACAGTGAATGAATCCTCTGCAACTTTGTAAACTTATGCTGGACGGCTGTGGCACAAAAAGTGCAGGGAAAGGGTGGAAAAAGAAAAAGCAACAATAACTGTTTCCCTGGGCACTACTGATGTGCACTGGCAGAACTATTAGGGTCAATGATATTTAGTGCAAATGTTTCTATTTTGCATTTTCATCTAATTGAATACAGTTTTTTCTTTACAAATTATATTATCAGCATACCAATTTAAGTGCAAAGTTGAATTGACGTGAAAATTAACGTGATGTCACCATTTTGCTTTAATGACACCAAACTTTCCGTTTATTTCCAGTTTTAATTGAGATTTTGAATCCCAGATTTGATATCTTCATATTATGTTAATTTTCTAATTCCCTTATTTCCATAACAAACGCATTCTAACAGCAAGAACGAGTGCCGTCTTATGTGTCTATCTATCAAGATTTTGTAATGAGTTTGACATATTTGAACATCAGAATGCAGTTAAATGATTGTGGTCCTGTGGTCCTATGGCCACATGGGCCATTTAGCCTGCATTTTTATAATCAGCAGACTTTTAAAAGTTTGGTGGTATTATTTGTTTTGATTATTATTTTTTTTCTGGCCATTTCAAACGATTTATTACGCATTCTAAGAATACATACTAAATTTTAATGAATGAACAAAAAACATAAAAATTACAGATGTACCGCATATTTAAACCCTAGTACTACTTTGTAGTTTGTGTTTGCACATAGCTAAGTCTAATATTAATTGCTTGTTTTACATGCAACTATATATTCTGAGAGACAAAACAACACTACTCTAGCACACACTCTCGGCTCTGCAGCATCCTGACACCTCATCCCAACTTGAGTGTATTTAAAAAATTTATGAGGGCATTTACAACTGGCTCTGTTATATAAAGACCATGCAGATGGGTTTGAAAATGCTATTTGGCATAAATTAAAGCTTAATTTTTGACCTAGATCACTTGTCTTGCTCACGGTCATTATTTACCAGAGACAACACTTCTTTGTGCATTATTGTTTTGGCTTAAAACAGTGGCACTGCTGGCTTTAGCTGCAGGTAATGCATTGTTCATATCTATTTAATGATGAAGCAGGTATGGTGCAATACGCATGAGCAGCTAAGAGTGCAGGCGTCCTGTTTCACCTAGTACTTTTCTTGTTATCATGAGATGTTTCTTTTGCAGATTGAACTACAGTATTGCTGATACGTTAAATCAGCACCTTAGCAAACGCATATTTTAAAGGTTCCTATAATTTTGTTTAGGAGGTCTCCTACAATAGGTTTACATGCATCCAAGGTCAAAAATACACTTTAATTTTCACCTCTTTTTTCACAGAGTTTGAAACCATTTGATAAAGGATTCAGTCTCTCTAAACCCCTCCTTTTCAAGAGCCGACTCTGCTCTAATTGGTCAGATGGCCCAGTATTTTGTGATTGGTCTATGGCTTACAGCACGTGTCGGAAACTAAACGATTATCACCATATCTGAATTTCCACTCTGGAGGCTTCATCAGCACTTGTATACACAGTAATATGAACAGTTACAATGGTTTCTGTTTTACTGTAACAATTCCAACCTGAGTCTTCATCCTTTGGAACTTGTTTTCACAGCACAGAAAAGAGCGTCTTCTTGACATTTTGACAACATGAACCAAACCAAGGCCTCAGCTAGAACTACAGTGTTTCAGAGCCGGTCAAAGTGGACGTTGTTCACGGGGAGCCAATGAAGACCATAGGATGGCATTATGCCACTTAGTCTTGTAAATCTGTTACAAGCCTACGTAGGTTTGTGCAGGAAGTAAGACTGGAATTACTGACAACTCGGCAATTCAGAATTGGTTCTTTCTTTTGGGATACTCCATTTTTCGTGCACTTTTTTTTTTTTACATTCACAAACAGCTATACACAATGTAAAAGGTAATTTCTGAAAAAGCATAATAGGGGCTCTTTAAAGTGGCATGTTGGTTGAAATTTAAAAAAAAAGTAAAGAATGCTTTTTTTCAAGTTCGTCGACCACAGTAGTCAACCGTGAAAAGTCTGCGGTATTAAAAAATGTCCTAAACATTTTGATTAGTTCTGAAGGTGTTTCGCTATAGCTGCAGTATTGCACATACATAAAAGTGTACTTGACACAATGATGAAAAACAAATCCAGGGTGTTTTAAGTGGGTTTTAAAACATAATTGGGAAACTATAGTCCTGGGGTTTCTGTTTCATCATAGAGAGATCAATAATTCCTTGGAGAGAACCCAGCAAATTATCCCCCAGATCAAGCAGCAAAGTTCTCCCCGATGATAGGGGAGGTACAAGGCAAAAAAAAAGCCCTCACAAATGGCAGGGACATAATGAAACGTAGCGCACAAGGCACCCACATCACCATTTCCTGATATCTTGCTGTGCTTTGGCAGATTTGATGAGCAGGAAACTGGCAGACAGCGTGTCTAGACCGGATGAAATTCTTCATTAATTCAGACTGTTGTTCTTCTGCTTCCCAATTTAGAAGCTCAGCAATTAAAACGACGCAGACACCAAAGCAGCTCATTTTGAAAGCTTACATATTCTAAGCTCTTGGCCACACTGCCTGAAATTTGAATATGGTGTGTTTTCTTGACACACTCAATTGATTCCGTCATTGATCTATGACATGAACTTGTATTTACTGTGGCATACAAAGTATTTGAACACTTAGGTCACACTTTGAAGTGTCTGAATGTCATTGCATTACATACAAGTAGTATATATTCATTCATTCATTGCATATGTAGTATCGAACAAGCATTGTTTTGTGAACTGCTTGATTTTAAATATGTTTTATTGTATGTATTCTGTTTTCTATTTTAAAATGTTTTGTTTTTTCTGTAAAAGCAAAGCTCAGTCTCAGTCTCTCAGCCTCCATTACTCCAGTCTTCAGTGACACGTGATCCTTCAGAAATCATCTTAATGTTCTGAAGAATAGCATTTATGTTAAATAGAAATATCAATTTGATGTGTGCTTGATATATTAAAGTATCAATTATTTTTATTCTTTGCAAAAAATCATACTGATCTACAACTTTTGAATGGTAGTGTACATTTAATTTTTAATTAATGTGTAAGTAAATAATGTGAAAATAAACTAAACATAATGTGCCCTGCTTCTACCTCCACAGTCACTCTCCACTATGTTTGTCTAATAAAAGCAACAACAACAAAAAAGTGTCCACAGCATAGAGGTCATGTGGCTGTGCTTTCCATATTCTGCTAATAAAGATCAAAGAATAAATCACTCTGGGAGTTCTGTCTAATTTTCTCTTAGGGTTGAAGCAAAAAGGTGCTTCATGTGGTGAGTAACTGATGTATTACTTGAAAATATAACCTGTAAGTTTGATTCATTCTCTTCAGGCCTTTAGCGGCCAGCCACAAGTGCCTCCATTCCCAATGAAAGTAATAAGGGGTTATCAAAATAAGCCGGCAAATGCAGTACAGCGACTGAAAGCTGAGTGATTGATATGCACTATAATTACTTTAGTCTGGCGAACTTTCAGAACTAAAGAACAACTGCAGTATATTATGCCTATGAATGTGTCTAAAACCTAATTTTGAGGTAAAAAAGAGAGAAAAATGGCACTGTGCATAATAGGCATCACGTGAACGAGTTCTTTCAAATGGCCACCAATAGGTTGAGCCAAATGTGAAGAGAACTGCAGGATATTCAGAGGCATTCTCACAATAAACTCTTAAAATTAAAGGTTTCACAGCGATGTCATTGAAGAACACTTTTTGGTTCCCCAAAGAACCTTTCAATGACCAGTTCTTAAAATAACCATTTTTTTCTTAGTGTGGAGAACATTTGAATAATCTATAAAACCCTTTTTTCCATTATTAAGAACCTTTTGTACAATGGAAGAAGGTTATTTCTGGAACCACAGATGCCAATAAAGATCTTTATTTTTAAGAGTGTATAGTCTTCAAATGTAATGGTCAACTGACTCAAAAGTGTCTGGTAAACAATCAGCCACTGATTAATACTTGCAGTATAAAAGATCGGTACTTACACATGTCTGAGTATGCAGATGCTGACGCAAACAATTACCTCCATCCTCCCCACCACCACCAGGATGGTCCCTTTCCCTCCATCCTCCCAACCACCACTAGGATGGTCCCTTCCCATACCTCCAGGGGGGTCGGCTGCGCCCCTGCCTTCGTCTTCAGGCAGGAAATGCAGATTCCGCTACCCTCGGATTGCGCGGTACGGACAGGGCCTACCCCAAAGAACTTTATAAATATTTGCTTGCTGGGCTGTCAATAAATATATGCTTTTGTTACATCATTTTATCTCCGGAGTCTTTCTGGTAGAACTTCCGATTGCGATCTGATGGTGATTCTGATCACCGTATGAGGCAGAAATATTTATGTTATGCTAAAGACCTCTCATTGGTTTGATTTATTGGTCCCGCCCGGCACGTTGCTAGCCCTGACTTGCACTGGCCCAACAGTGGAAAAGCAGCTATTCATTTCACTTTTGGTGTGAAAGGCCTTTACATTTGCCAAAACTTTGTTGTTGTTGTTTTTGTTGTTATTAAAAAACAAACAAGCTAGCCCAGCCCAGGTGAGAAAAAGTAACTTTCCCCAAAACTATCTTAAAGGGTAACTAAACCCTAAAAAAACTTTTTTTAGTTAATGATCTGTAAGACTGAGGCTTTAATAATGCTGTTCATTGATTCGAGTACATTTTTTGACATTTGGGTATAAAGTGTTTTAATTCTACAATATATGGTGTAAAAACAGCTGAGTGCTGCCCTCTTCAGGTTGAACTGTGGCTACTGCAGTTGAATTGACCTATTGGATGTTGTGGTATTGCGTGATGTAAGCAGGCACCAGCTCACCACACCCTTGCCTACAGAGAGACGCGGGTCTCAGGTGCTAGTTAAAAAACAACTTAGATGTCTGTTTGTCACACAAAGCTATATCAAACGACTTCAGGGGACTTTATAGTGCACAATTTTATGACACTCAATACATTGAAAAGAGTGTCTAGGATATTCACCTTCTTTATTCTGCGAAAGAAAGAAATTCATACAGGTTTGGAAATAAACTAAGGTGTATAAATAAATGAAAAAGAAGTCTGTCATTTATTTTCTTTTTCTTTTAATGGTTTGGGGCAACTCAGCATGATCAAAAGAAGGAAATATGCTTTGCTTTGTTTCTTGTATCGTTTAAAGGGTGAAACTCGCCTGTCTCACACTTTGTATGTGTTCAGCAGAAAAGCAGCTCATTAGGAATCAGTTTGCCTTTGATATGAATAAGGACTCGCAGCTGATTCACTCACAGTGTCTACAGTGCATCTGAATATCCCCCGCTATGGCTGAGTGTCACAGTGAGTTTATTCCTTTGTTTCAGCATTGACTTCTGCATCTGCGCCGCAGTGTGACTCTTTTGGATTCATTCTTTATTATCAACAAATGCTGTGTCTATAATTGACAAGGCTTCTAATGCAGAAAGAGGAAAATGTTTTCTTTGATGCATGATGCTGTGATGATTCCATCAGCTCTTCTGATTCATTACTTTAACTCTGCTCTGCAACAACACAATTGAATTACACAGTCAATATTGCTAGTCTTTTGTGTGGGACACACACCATATGAGAGACCTATGACCATCATTAATTTTCATTTAGGAGAACGATTGCCCCTCATTTGTAACGACTCTTGGGTGTATGACACATCTATAGAAGCTGGCAAATCTTCAGCTGTTTCTTGTTAGTTTTTAGAATACAGCAAACTGGAACTAAAAATAGAGATGTGCAGATTTTTGGTTTTATTATTCAGCAAGGACACAATAGATCAAAAGTGACAAAACACATGTAGAATGTTACAAAAGATTTCTATTTCGAATAAATGCTGTTCTTCTGAACTTTCTTTTTATAAAACTCCTTTCCAAAAGGATCCAAAATCCAAAGGATCCTTTTTTTGAGCGGCAAATCAGAATGATTTCTGAAGGATCATGTGACAAAGACTGTAGTAATGATGCTGAAAATTCAGCTTTGCATCACAGGAACAAATGACATTTTAAAGTACATTCATATAGAAAACAGTGCATTTAAATTGCAATAATATTTCACAATATTACTGCATTCTGATCAGATAAATGCTTCCTTGGTTAGAAAGAAAATTTCTTTCAAAAACAGCATATATTGAATGAATTATATTCCTTGCTTTAAAGCTAAATGCTAAATTAGCCAGCATTGTGAAGTGATTTTGAAGTAAAAAGATCTTGCCAGTTGCAAAAAAAAAAAAGAAGCAACTTTATTGCTCTAAGGAGGTGAGTGATAGCGGAACATAAAACTGGGTCCAGCTGGAACAGATGGAAGCTTGGTGACTGTAAAACCCAAAATGTCCACGGAAGCTTTTCATTGGTGACTTATGAAAGCAATCTGTCAAAACAAGTGCCATGTTAGCTAAATAATATGCTAATGAGAACCGGCTGCCGAGCCACAAATCAAGTTTAAATTTAAATTGTTTTGGAGAGATGGAGAGATAGTGGTTGTTTGTTCAAAGACATCATGTCTGAAATTGACCTGGATGAGGGATCAGCAAGATAATGGGGAACAGTCTGTGTTCAGCTTTGCCAAGTCATAATTTCTACAGTAGTGTGGAGCCAAATGCTGTAGAAGTTCACTTTTGAGTTTCCACTTTTTTTTTTTTTGTCCATATACACTACCATTCAAAACGTTTTTGAAAAAAGTCTTGTTGTTCACCAAGGCTGTGTTTGTTTGATTCAAAACACAGCTAAGGCAGTAATATTGCAAAGTTTTATTATTATAATTTAAAATAACTGTATTCTATTTTAATACAATTTTAAATGTATTTACTGTAATTCCTGTGATGGCAAGCTGAATTTTTAGCATCATTACTCCAGTCTTCAGTGTCAGATGATCCTTCAGAAATTATTCTGATATGCTGATTTACCTCTCAAAAAACATTTCTTATTATTATCAATGTTGAAAACCGTTGAGCTGCATAATATTTTTGTGGAAACCATAATATTTTTTTTTTGTTCATGATTCTGTGATGAATAGAAAGGTCAAAAGAACAGCATTTATTTGAAATACAAATCTATTGTAACATTATGTCTTTACTTTTGAGTATTATTTATGTAAAGAAAATATCAGTAAAAACATATGCTTAATACAAACAATTATATATTATTTTCACACTTTTTGCATAGTTTGAAAAATATACAGCTTGATTGGAAATTACGCAGAACTATTGAAAAAATATTGTGTTTGTGTTTTCTTCACATTTCGTCACTTGTTTAGACTATCATCATTTTAATTCATATATTTATGATATGTCTTACGATTGAAAGTCTGGTACAAAAGTAAAACAATAAGATCTATAAATAAAAGACTTTTGAAGTCTTCAAAAGTAGCTAAATTAATCATGAATGCAATTCCAGACATTTTTACCGCTGTATAACAAAATGTAAAGTCTTACAATCTGTTATAAATAAAAAATAAATACCCGGGACATACAGTACCTGTGTCTGTACTCTGTAGTTGAAGAAATAATAGGTACATTTCAAATAAAAAGTTTGTTTAGACAAGAGATCATAATGTTGTGAAAGAATTGAGAAGAGAAATGTCAAGAGACTGTAGGACATCCACAGCAGCAGTGTTAGCAGGAAATGACTGACCATACTTGTTAAGCATAATAAGACAGTTTGGAAATAAGCAGTATAGGCAGATACTGTACATTTGTGCTCTATGTTCGTGTTAACTTAATTCCGTTAACCTATCTGAGGTACATATATTACAGAAAGAGCAGAGTGAGCAATTTGATGTCAACTCTCAGTGGATTATATTAAAAAAGCAGACTGTTGCAGTCCACAAAAGTAAAAAAGGGCAACACCACATGACATTTGAAGATGGAATTATTATAGATGTTTACATGCCAGGTGTCAGTGGTGTCACAGATTGGCATTCTAGTGCGCTCAGCATGGCTCCTATGCAGTAAACAGACTTCAAAGGGCTGCTACTGTGCTCACACGCTAGCCGGGCTGAATAGGTGCCTTCACTGTCTGAGCCCTTCGCACGCATCACACAGAGAGTTCATTCAGCGGGACTGACGCGCTGTGCACAGCCGGACACCAGCGTGAAAATTACACCCTTAAAAAGAACAGCTTCATTCAATAATGTCAGGTGGCTCTCTTTCTCTCCCTCCCTGTCTCTCACTCACTGTCTCTCTGTTGTTCTGTCCTCCTTTCTCTCTCTCAATGACATATGTAGCTCAGTAAACAGATAAACGCTATCATCATGCACTCTAGATGCTGTTTCCCTAGTCCTTGTGGGGAAACATGCTTAACATTTTCATTTGCTATTTTAATAGGTCTGTGACTGTATGAGCAGATGTCAGTTGATATGCGTTCTTTTCAAAAGTTTGGGGTCTGTACAATTGTTTTTGAAAGAAGTCTCATATGCTCACCAAGGCTGCATTTATTTGATCAAAAATTGAGTAAACACAGTCAAATTGTGAAATAATATTACGATGTAATAATATAACAATTTTAAATGTGTTTTTTTTCTTAATGTATATATGTTAAAATGTAATGTATTTCTGTGATGGCAACGCTGAATTTTCAGCAGGCATTACTCCAGTCTTCAGTGTCACATGACATTCCACATGGGTTTTTGAAGTGCACGTTTTCATTATTTTAAATAAGAAACTAAGAGGAAAGTCATTATGGTGGCAAGTCACTGTCTTAATGAATGAGTCATTGAGTCATTCATTAAACCAATTCAAATGGCTGATTCTTTCTATAATTATGAAGCAAGAGACTAGCTGTGTCTCAATTCGAAGGCTGTGTCCTCCAGAGGGCACATTTGTCGGCCGCATATGTCATTCTGATTCATTTCAGTAAACTGACCACTACATTCCAAAGTCATAAAGAAATTACAAAATTTTAAGCTTCGCTAGGAATAACGGTTAATTTTATAATGGTTAGTTTTCTGAAATAAGACATCAGCTTTCGAAATGAGACACAGCTCAACTCTCTTTATGTATGAATCATTGATTTGCTCAAATTTTCAGGAACGAAACACCACTGTGTGTTCCTATCAGATACATTGTTTCTAAAATTTAACTCATAATATGCAATTCTTGTTTGTTGAACTGTTCAATCAAAATCAATATCACAACTTTCAATTGTGCTGATATTTGAGAAAAACAGCACACTTGCTTGTGTGATATTGCTTAACTATACAGAAATATAAAACAAAAACTCATACGGGAGATTTTTTTCCCCGTATTGAATTTTTGGTGGCAAAACAATGCTGCCCTACAAAGGCAAAGCGCAGTAACTACACATTTGGTCAAAAATGAGTTAAGACTTCTAATGGGCTTTATGATGTGTTCTGTCTTGTGAAAAAATATCTGGGTTAAATTATGTCCCGTTTCGGAGATGCATTACCACTAATCTACCCATAACATGTTTGACTGGCTGGTATAAAAACTTTAAAGGCCTTTTTCTCCGTTTCTTTGTTTGCGTAGTTAATGCACTTAGCCTTTGTAGGGCAGAATGGCATTCTATAGGTTTCTTTACAGAGTGAAAGTGTGCACTCTCAAGGCATGTTTTTGTCTGTGTTATTTATTCAATGCTTCATTAAAGGGTTAGTTCACCCAAAAATGAAATTTCTGTCATAAATTACTAACCCTCATGTCATTCCAAACCCTATAAGACCTTTGTTCATCTTCGGAACACAAATTAAGATATTTTTGGATGAAATCCGAGAGGTTTCTGACCCTTGAAGACTGACTAGTCAACGAATCTTTCAGACAAATCAAAAAGTAGTCATTTTGGAAAAAAAAATATTTTGCATTTCCTTTCTATTGTTGTGATAAAAATCCTCAAAGGATTTTAACTACTGAACAACCATTTAACACATTTGACCCAACAAGTATGACATTTCTTATTTCTGACACGTGCCAAGGGAAAGACAATTTTCAAACACACCCAGAGGCCATGTAAATTAGCTTATATACCCATCACCACTCCTAACCCCCAACCCCCCACCCCCCATCCACCGAATTTTTCCTTCCCCATCCACACTCCTTTAATATTTAATCAGGACAGCAGATTCACAAATGATGTTAGCAAGAATGCATGCTAGATCATATTGTCTCATCCAGTGTCTCGTCCTTTGCTTGCTATCAATTACAACTTTGACTCCCAACTAAGTCATTTGCACTGGATTGGTAATTTGATTTCAGGAGCTCTCTCACTTGATTTCCCTTTGCTATTAATTTAATTTCTCAGGCCCCCATCAGCAGATAGCACATGCTGAGACACCTATCTCCCAGAGCTAATCTCAGCAGCCTGGATTAAAATTGAGTGCGGACGACCGTCGTTTCATCCCTCTGTCACCATGGCATTATGAGCGCCTTGTCATTCATCTTGGCAATCCTAGGTCTGCATACTTGTGATACTGAGTTATTTGTTTATCATTTTATTTATTAACTACATTAATACATGCTTTTAGTTGTAAATATTATAATGTATTTTTATAAAATGAGTGCTAAAAAAAGCAATTAGATGAGCCACATTTCAAACCATTGTTAAAAAAAGGTCTATATGCACACTTGTAACCACAAATCACTTGAAGTGTATATTAAAGTGCCCCTATTATGCCATTTCAAAGGTCTCCTATAGGTTTACATGCATCCAAGGTCAAAAAACACTTTCATTTTCTCATGATATACATTGCATATCACCTCATTTCTCAAAGGTTTAAGTTAAAAATAGTTGATGATAGTCATGACAACCCTCAAAGTAATTTTGGCATGTTAATGAAAATGGCGATGTTAATGTATTTGGTCTTGGTAGACTATATGCTAAGGGTGCTGCTTTTTCTGCTGCTGTTGATTATGAAGTATAGACTTTCTACTGACAATAGATACACAGACACGCTTCTGTGAGCGTGTAAGATATGCTGCTGCTGCATGATTAGACATACATATATCCAGTAGCAGATCTAGGCAGGTGGAGCTGGGGGAGGTGGTTTCAGAGGAACTCTGATAGCGTGCTGCAGGACTAGCCTACAGTGTACACTGAACAAGACTATTTTAATGTTGAGCAAGAAAGCTTATTGGATGCAGAATCAACAGAGGCCAATCAGCTTGTGCCATTTGGTAAAGGTAAGCTAGCTTGCATATTGCATGAAAAGGACCTATGCATGAAAAGGACCTATCAGTCAGCACCATCTAGAGTTTCATTACTGAACTAGATATGTAAACTAGGGCTAGTGTTCATTTAGCTGCCTTTAGACTTGCCACATTAATATTCATGGACCAGGCTGAATGTTTATAATGGTTAACCCCATTTTCAGATTGTTCCACCTGAATTTAAATATTTATTGAATATTGGTGGATTTTATTATATTGTTGTTCAAAAACTCTTTTATAACATTATTTAGCCACTCAAAGCAGTTAAAAACTGTTGCTTCTGATGGACTGGATAGATTTCGCACACACATGTCTAATCACAATTAGGAAACCAGTCCCCTCTAGGCAGGCACACTGTGAGCCGCCCTTCTGATGAAACTGAGACACTGTCACCATCTCAGCATACTGAATGAGAATTAGTGAAGCACAGCCTGAAGGATTGATTGAACTGTAGCCTCTGGAGGATGATTTGCAAGAAAAACCGAGTACAGTGATCCAATGAAGGGAATTAAGTTATCAGAGTCTATTTGTAAGAGCTGTTATGCTATTGTTGTCATCAAATTATTCAGAAGTCAACTTTTTTTTATAGCTTCACTTGAAATACTTGCATTAAAGTATTATAATGGTGGATCTATAAGGCAGCAATTTGTGGGCTCAAATGTATGATTAATTATTAATGTATTGTTAAATTGATCCATGTAAATTGATTTGACATGTAGGCCTGAAACATCTCTTCTTTTTTAAAAATTTAGGATGCGTTCACACTTGACATGTTTGGTTTGATTAAAACGAACCCTGGTGCGATTGCTTGTGCGGTTTAACTGAATAAGTGTGAACGCTGCCATCCGAACCCTGGTGCGCACCATACAAGCGGACCAGTTCGAATGAAATATGAACGCAAGACTACGGTGGCCGAGAGGTGCAAAACAAATCACAATTATAAAAACAAAATAACAAGTCAGAAAACACAACGACAATTCAGAAAACAAAATAACAATTCAGAAAACAAAATAACAATTCAGAAAACACAACGACAAATCTGAAAACAAATTAACAAATCAGAAAACACAAAAACAAATCTGAAAACAAATTAACAAGTCAGAAAACACAACGACAAATCTGAAAACAAATTAACAAGTCAGAAAACACAACGACAAGTCAGACAAAACGGAAAAGGTAGGTATATGTGGCGAATGTAATACTGATCGCTGATTGGACGAGACATCTGTCAATCAAGACATGCAGAAAGTACAGCAGACTGCGGCAGAAGAAAGATCGATTCGCGTGTGCATGTGTAAATATTAGAGCTGTCTATTTAACTGGCTAATTTAGTGAGATTATTATGGAGAACAAAACTTTTCAAATTAAAATCTTCCTACCACTATCTGGTTTGGTCAGACAAAATTATAAAAGAACTTGAGCTGGTATAGTGTGAGAGTGGCGTGTTGGAAGAACAGCAGGTTTAGCTTTTGACGCGAACGACCTGAGTTCGAGTCTCCCTCGAGCGACAAATTGTAATTCACAATATTAACTTCTTGTTTATTGATCTGTATAAAACCACATGTAGAAAAAACAAAAGCTCATGCAGGGGCATTGCCCCTATATTTGGAATTTTTAGGGCATTATAACTGCATTCTAATAGTGTTTATGTTTGTTTTTTGCAAAGTGAGGGACCTATTCGATAATGTCAGCTCACAGCCTCGCACATAATTAAAAAATTATCGTAGACGATACAGCTAATATTTACACATGCACACGCGAATCGATCTTTCTTCTGCCTGTATTATCTGCATGTCTTGATTGACAGATGTCTCGTCCAATCAGCGATCAGTATTCCATTCGCCACATATACCTACCTTTTCCGTTTTGTCCGACTTGTCGTTGTGTTTTCTGACTTGTTAATTTGTTTTCAGATTTGTTTTTGTGTTTTCTGATTTGTTCATTTGTTTTCAGATTTGTCATTGTGTTTTCTGAACTGTTATTTTGTTTTCTGAATTGTCGTTGTGTTTTCTGACTTATTTTGTTTTTATAATTGTGATTTGTTTTGCACCTCTCGGCCACCGTACAAGACGGACCAAAGACAGGACATGATGTCACAAGATGCGACCTTAAAAAGGACAGAATGCTTAAGCATGCCTGTTTTTTCTTGTCATAGTCACGATATTGCCAATCACAGCTTGATACAGGCATCAGTACAGCGCCTCCTCATAGCAGATCTTAATTTGTGTGTGTGTGACAGAGGGATTTGTGCCGCTGTTCCTCCTTTAAACATTTTATAATCTCTGCACGAGTTTTTAGCTCCATCATATACCATCTTCTAATACAGTAAGTGCATTTATCCCAGCAAAGAGCATTGTTTCCGATTCGATAAGTTCCGTCGCAAAATATACGTCATAAAAGCCACTTTTGTTTTGTTTTGTATCTTTAGGTTTGGTGTTAAAAATGACAGAGTGAGCGCTAAGCGAACCAGGACTAAATGTTTTGTTTTCTTTTTTTGGCTCGGACCAAGAGAACCGAACTACAACTGCACATCCTTAACGAGCAGACTCATTATTTAAAAATCATTTTGAAAATTATTTGTAGAAATATTAGGTAACACTTTATTTTGATGGTCCCTTTTGGATATTCTGTTGACTATAAGTACGTTTGCAACTACATGTCAACTAACTCTCATTACAGTATTAGTAGACTCTCTGCATAATATCTGATGACTCTTTATTGTGATGCTCCACAAACAGACATTCTACTGACTATAAGTAACTTTGCAACTACATGTCAACTTATTCTAACCCTAACCCTACCAGTCTACTAATACCCTACTAACACTCTAATGAGAGTTGGTAGAGATGTAGGTGCAATGTACTTATAGTCAACAGAATGTGTTAAAGGGACCATCAAAATAAAGTGAAACCAAATATTCTGCTGTTAATGCCATTTTTCGATCTTCTTGGTACAAGGAGTTAGTCTGCTCGTAAGGATGTCAGACTAGAGGAAAGTCATCTTATTTAGTCAAACTTCTAACCCTGAGAGTATATGACTGTTTTACAGACTGTATCATTGACTGCAGGCACCTCTGTCAAGTTATAAGCCAAACTTCACAGAAAGCCCTACCAAGGTGCTGGTAACTCTTGTACTCGCACCATTAAAGGCTAACTAAAGATAATTGCATCTGTATATACTGCGAAAGCATTCCCTTTAGCACCGAAACGAATGTAGTCTTGATTGCTAGGCTAATCTGCAGTAGTATCACAACATTCCTTGGCATCAATATGTAGGTCAGGCTAAATGCATTACAGAATCATTTGGGCGATATGGAAATGAGATACCGCACAAAGTTGTGCTGTAGTACAAATTCAGTCAAATTATGAGAAAATACTTTCGTTTTTGTGTGAAATAAGAGGAGAGTTAATAAACAAAAGTGCTTGTGTTTGCTTTAATATTTACTGTGCGAATGTACCATTCCTTATCTGATGAGATGAGAGAAAGGGAGGCACCGGAGGAGGAAATAGAGAGGCCCGTCATGCCACCCTCCCAAAAAAGACCCCCCACCTACCTTCAATAAATAAAAACAGACTAAACCGCATTTGCGGCATAATAAGATGCAGTAATTAATGCCATCGATTCACATCCGTAAGGATCCCGATGCGGGGAATCCGATTACTTTTTTATCACATTTCAAAACTCCAAGTTCGTTTCAGGAGCCTGTAACTTGGTTAGTGTTGGGCTGGAGCGAGAATGAGACGGCTGCTGAGCTTGATTGATGAGAATGCACCAGGCAAGCTATTAAAAAACCAGTAGCTTTCATATCACAGACAATGGCTATAAACATATTCTGGGAGCTGCATCCAAAATGACTCCTTTAGAGATAGAAAACACTTCATCGTCGTAAACCCGTGGTTTATAGGATGTTCAATACATGAGTTCACAATATACCCGTCTTTGCTGTCACTCATGTGAATGACAAATAGATATTGTGTACATATAAAGTATTCCTGTTGGCTTCTATTATTATTTGAAGATTGGATATACTGAGTTCAATGTAAAAGAAGCATTATGAATAGGCTAGTGATAATTGAATTATTCAGCAATCAAACGAGATTCACATTTAATCACTTGACGATGATACAGGTTAATTAGAAGCATTTTGTAAACAATGTGATTGCATAATTATTGGGAGGATGTGTAAACTTTAGATGTATTGTGTACTCTTGGACAGAATGAAAAGGTGCATGGAAAAACATGTTAATGAGAGAGATGATGAAGCAATGAAAAAAAAAAATGAAAGGGGAAGACAGAATAGCTCAGTTATATTTTTTATTCCAGGTGTTTCCTTATTGTGTTTATATAAGTCCACATGCTCTTTTTGAGGTCTACAAGAATCCAAGACCATTTTTTGACAAATTTTACTTGGTCAGAGGAACATATTAAAAAGAATTTGAAGAGAAAAAAAGGTACATTTTAAAGTCGGTCTCGGTAAAACCTGAGGTTTAAAGGTGAGGTCATATTAGTGAAATTTTGCAGATAAAACGTCCATTGTCTATTGTCAATAGTTTGGCAATGTAAGAAGTATCGTGTGAAGCCACTTTCAAACCTAGCAGCTTTCATTTGGTCAACGTGGCGAATATCTGTGACCAACTTGAAAACTTTGCGAAATCTGCGCTGGATTCCTATTGAAACAACACAACGGTATTACCGCAGTCACCACACCAGTATACGTAACTATTTTACAAGGTGGAGATTTCAAATTTTTTCACTTTAATTTGTATAGCACTTTTCCCCATACATATAATTTCAAAGCAGCTTTACAGAAAATGCATGTGCCTACATTACAATTTAGAGTGATCTGTTATCAGAGGTGACATTGTCCAAGTTATGTATTTCAGAAATGTACATATAGAGTATATCACGCAGGTAGGTAACAATGTATTAATTTAACAGTGTAATAATTTAAGGCAGAAACAAGGAGCTTATTGAGCTAAAGAATACATGTTGTCAACAAGGATATATAGAAAAATGTGTGATGTGGCTGTTACAATATGGCAAAGTTTATGGCATGTAAATGTGATTTTTAGAAGAAAAAAAAAATCAAACTCAGTTCCTGGAAGGCCACAGCCTTGCAGAGTTTAGTTTCAACCAAATGTAATGCACCTGATCCAGCTAATCAAGTCGTTCAGGCTTATTTGAAAACTACAGGTATGTGTGTTGGAGCAGGGTTGGAATTAAACGCTGTAGGACTGTGGCCCTTCAGGAGCTGAGTTTGAAACCACTGCAGTGCAGCTTACTAAAATGTTTCAACGCTCTTACAATTAGCCAATAAGTTTAGAAATTGTTAAGAAAATATAGCTAAAATCGTAAAAAAAAATTGTCAACCCTCTTGTATTGTTCGGTCATTTGATCTAATTTTTAAAAATCGCTACTTTATCGGAAGGGTACGAAACTCTGACTTTCGTAAAAAACAAAGAAACGGACAGCAAGGAAGGGGTTACACTTTAAAACATCAAGAGTACAAAACATACACTCCCACTCAAACACACTCACACACACACACACACTATTATACACACACAAATTAACTGGTGTGGCTGTAACAATATGGCAAAATTGAGCCAGAAGACTTAAACAAGAGGTTGAAATCAGATCAGACGAGATTGATTTAGCGAACCCCTTAAGAAATTCCTTTTCAATTCGTAAAATGTTTATTGAATTTTGATGTAATATGTTACAAAATGTCTTTCTTTCTGTTCAGGTTTGACCGTAGTCAAATTAATGGAATTAATGACTCTTCAAATCAACATTTCAAACAAATCAACAAGTTATCTAAACTTTGACAAAAGGTCCAAATCCACAACCTAATAAAATTAATTATTTTCAATGGGAAAATTTTATCATAATTATTGCGTAAAGATTAATTATTAACATAAAATTCTCTTAAAATACAAAATAAAAAAAAATATTGTACAAAAATATATTACATTGATTTTACTGAAGAAAAAAATAATTCACGTGTTCTGTCACTTTTGACCAAGAACAACACAAGTGTGACTCCAAGATTAGCAATACCAGAGGGTTAAATAATATACATTGCATAAACTCAATGCAACTAAACATAAATATATATAGCCTACTGCATAAAACGACCAAAAATGAAGGTCACACACAAGAAACTCTGAAGTTGATCCTAAACCAGGTTTTTCTTACTCTAATACACTTATTAAAAAAGAATAGTAGGGATATGTAGGAATATTGCCTGTCATATTTTATGAAACTTTAGCTGGACGGGGAGCAGAGCGGTGCATTAATGAGGGTCAGAAACAGAAGCGAGACACTGCCATCCATTGCCCCATTCCAGAGTTTAACATACTTAAACTCTTTCTCCTGCTGAATAACATTAAGTGCTGTAAGATGTCTATTTCTGTTTTGGAATTTCAGACTTTCTAAAGATTCTATTCCCCTCTTCTTTACTGTCACGTTTTGACAGTGAACAACCACAAAGATCCTGCCTATCCTACTGTCCTGCTTCCAGTAACTTCCTCCACAAAATATTATCCCAGCCTCTCCAGGGAGGTGTGGAGAAAACGTGCTTCGAAAAATAGGGAGTATTCATCCAGCAACAGCAGCTGTTTGCAAATGATCAAGTCCTAGGGAAAGGATGGGTATACTCAGGGCCGGCGCGTGCACTTCTGCCGCTCTAGGCGAAAAACAATTGTGCCGCCCCTCTATTTGCAACGTATACCAGCAACAACACACAAAGACCAATATGCCATACATATAACGCAAAACCAGCAACAACACACAAAGACCAATTAGCCATAGGCCTACATATAACGCAAATAGTGAGCAACGCGCGTGTGCCCAAAATGTCAACAGTATTAAAGTTTATGCAGGAGGCAATGCCTGCTGGCATTTTTCTTTAAGCAGTCATGCCAGGACTTTTCCAAATAATCACATTTCACCTCCTCAAATTACTGTTGCAAATCTCTTTACACCACTTTATTATGTGCGTAAAACAAATGAAATGTCCGCAAGCACATTATATCATCAGCAGGTTCAGCATCTTAAATAACGACTAAAGAGCAAATGAAGCTTAACTTACGTAAGCGCGCACGGCGGGCCTTCATCGCAGCAAAGGTCTTATAACTGCATCCTCTATTGTGAGTCTCTGTGCCAGTTCATGTTCTATGGAGATTGTTGCCAGTCCATTAAGTCTGTTCCCTGTTCACAAAACGTTCCCCATTCAAAGCAATCGGGACATCACATATGAAACAGCCAGCCACCGCTGTCAGCGAGTCGCCGCCGTATTCAAGCACAGAGGGCGCGCGCGCCGCGCCCATACCTCCGGTTCAGTTTCCCGAGCCCACGAAGTGCGGCGATCGGAACCCGGAGGCCATTCTGCCCCTAGCTGTAACGTAACATGTAAAAGCATGGGAAGCGATTCCAGGGATATCAGAATGAGTGCTGAGCAGTGAGCACAATAAGACAGGGCTATTCGCTACAGTTCGCTCGCCGTCCCCCGCGCTTTCGAGCACGGACCGCGATGAAAGTGAATACGGAAGTAGCATATCTACTCCGTACGGAAGTAGCACATCTACTCCGTGCAGAAATAGCGAAACTGCTGTGCAAAGGGGCCATAGAACCGGTACCTCCTTCTCTGAGCGTGTCAGGCTTTTACAGCCGGTTCTATGGCCCCTTTGCACAGCAGTTTCGCTATTTCTGCGCGGAGTAGACAGGGGCGCTGTAAAGGGGGGGTAAACGATGACGATTCTCGGGGCCCATGACTAAGAGGGGGCCCAGAAAAGCCCCCAATAAAACTGTGGTGCTAAAAAATATATATTTGATAGTAAAAATTATTAACTTTAAATTATTCTATTTGCTGTTTCCTGGTGTCAAAAAATTTATTTGTTTAGGAAACACAAATGTCCGTGGGCCCCTCTCCCCCTCTCGATTATCATAAAATGGTTCAGTCCGCCCAAATTGTATCCAGGCAACGTATTTTTACACTCTGATTTTGTGAGACGTAAGTTATACGCTCGGACAGATTCGGCTTGAAGTCGTTCATCCTCGGATGCGTTGCCGCGCGCGCTGTTACAAAAAAGCTGTGCACACAGCTAAGCGAAATGAGGTCTTGCCGGTCTTGCGCACCGAACTTGTCACTTTTGCAGCGCTCGTGCGACGCGTCGAGAATAAACAAGTGTCAGCGCGCTCTCTGATCGGTAAAGGTGCACGGACCTCTCCCAATCATCTCAGCCTCCGAAGCACCAACTAACTTCGCCTCCGTTTCCCTCGTAAGCTGATATTAGTATTTAAACATTCTCTTTGATATTTTTTTTTAAATGACACACTGTCTCTTTCTCTCTCATACACACATGCGCACGCGCACGCGCAGACGCACACGCACACACACACACACACACGCACACGTTGGTTTATGTGGTTTATGAGGACTCTCCATAGGCGTAATGGATTTTATACTGGACAAACTGTATTTTCTATCCCCTACACTGCCCCTATCCCTAAACCTACCCGTCACAGGAGAGATTCTGCATTTTTACATTTTTAATAAAACACTGCTTAGTATGTTTTTAAAGCCATTTGAATTATGAGGACTTTTGAAATGTCCTCATAAACCACCTATACGTAGTAATACCAGTGTAATACACATGTCATTCTACAAATTTGTGTCCTCATAAACCACATAAACCAACCCATTGTCTCTTTCTCTCTCACACATATGTAGGCTAGCTATAAACTCTTTAGACTTTTAATGATTAGTGCTTTATTTTTAAAGTTTGTGGTTAAGAATCGTGTAAAAAAAAATCCCTTATTTTGGGGATTGATTCCGGGAAATCTCCCTTATTTTCATATTTTAGCTATGGCGTACGCACGCTTTGAGGCCCCAGGTCTCTACAGTAGCATTTTTCGACAAGTTAGCACGTTTCGATAGAGCAGGGTGCAGCGGGTGCACGGCTTTGTATTACAGAGGACAAATTACGGGTGTGGACATGGGATGGAGTTCAATTGTCTGATTGACTTAAATATATGAGAATGATAGTCAAAATACCATAAAAGCGCATGATTATATGTAAATTAATATGAAAAAAGTCTCAGCTGTGTTGGGGGCCCTGTCAAGATTCTTTTCATGGGGCCCAAAATCCTTAGCAGCGCCCCTGGGAGTAGATGTGCTACTTCCGTATTCACTTTCATCGCGGTCCGTGCTCGAAAGCGCGGGGGACGGCGAGCGAACTGTAGCGAATAGAATGACTCAAGAGAGTCAGTAAAATGATCCGAACTTCCCATCACCCAGTCATGACTCGTGAGAGCAGGGGCGCGCTGGCGTTGCGGGGCGGCGGCAGCTCAGTAAATCATATAAATAACCTATTTTGTGAATTATTAATTTCCGGTTGGCACACATTTTGCCGCCCTTACAAAAGTGCCCCTCTAGGCAATTGCCTAGTTCGCCTATATGGACGCGCCGGCCCTGGGTATAGGCTACTATTTAGTGGGTCGAATGGGACTGTTGGCTCTTTCCTCTCCCTACTCCTTTATTTCATTAGCTACTGCCTTAGCTTCCTTCAAGCTTGTTTTCCTTTCCTCTTCCAGTTCTACCCCCTTCTGTATCTTCCTATGTCCCTTCTTGTTAGTCCATCACTAAATGGTTCCAGAAGAGTTAACACACTGAGTTTATTCAGCACTAAAAACGATAGTTTAGAATGATGTGCCTGATTTTCCACACAGTGTGCTATGCAACAGTTTAATTAAGCTGAAAGCTATGTCATTTTTCAAGTATATGCAAATACATAAACCATGTTGTTACGAACTCTCCATTTAGAGGAATATATTCTAGGTGATAAATCATGTGAGTGATGTTGAAATGCTGAGGGAGCAAGTCTACAAAAGACGTCCACAAATATGTTACATTTTCTACCAGTTTCTTTTTTAAACTATTATTATTAACATTTTTTTATGACCATGTAATGTTTAGCTGTGTTCAACTATAAGTTTATGCATTTCTGAATTTGGTTCCTCACTGACTAAGTGACTGAGTAAATTTGCATCCCTGTTAACCATTCTGGTATAGTTGTTTATATCGTAAACATTTTATTGAATTTTGATGCATATTTAATGTTTATTGTTATAAAATGTCACAGAAACACACATTTTGGTAACGGTTGCAAAAGTTGCAAACCTTGTTAAAAAATGAATATAGAATAAAACATTTCATGTAATATTTAGGAGTTTGAGCTCCTGAGGTTGGCAACAAAAACTTTCACATTTTCAAAAAAAGAAAAAAAAAAAAAGAAAACTACTTTCAATGACTATTGAATTTTTTTATTTTTTTTTAAGAGTTAGGCACTATTTCCTACCGTATTTGTGGGAAATGCTGTAAGGTCAACTTTACTGGAATGGCTTTCTTCAAGTATGAAACTGCATACTGTTGATCTGAACTATTTACCAGGTCATGCTAACCAGGCTTGATATTTTGATACACAATAACACTGTGTAAGGCCAAACTCTCCAGTCCCCCCCAACCAAATATTTTCTGTGTCAGTTAAGGTTCTTAGTGAAATTGTGTCTTTTGGTGTGATCTTATCGGCAAATATGTCATGTGCTATTGTGAAAATCACTTGTGATACCCCAGTGTTTAGTGGAGATATTGTTCTTGTAATGCAGTGCAATAGGAAGCCGCTGTTTGTGGTGTCAAATTACAAAGGAGCGTCAATCTTTTCAAAGTTTAATATACGACAAAGTGTGTTCCTCAAACTTTTGAAAGAACTCTTTGCCTGCAAGAGCACTTCTGATTAATAGACACCGTTGATAGAAAAAGTGAGACCAGGGTGACTATTTTTGTAGAGTCTCCTGAGATTGTCTTTTGCAGCTATCAACACTGTGTCAGTGGACCTTATGTGATGATTGTGCAACAAAATCATTTATTTTAGGTTGAGGGGATCGACTATGGCAGCATTAAGAGTGTGTTTTTCAGGTGTGCATTGAAGACAAGGCACAAGCAGATGGCACCTGTGAATATGCCCTGGACTTGGCAAACAGAGCCACCTTCAGAGTGCGCACTGCCAGACACTGGTTCCAAGTATTAATTTAAGCCATAGCTGTTAAATGATTATTATATACACACACACACACACATATATATATATATATATATATATATATATATATATATATATATATATATATATATATATATATATATATATATATGTATGTATGTATATAATAATCATTTAACAGCTATCATTTAACATATATATATATATATATATATATATATATATATATATATATATATATATATATATATATATAGGCTATATATATATATATATATATATAGGCTATATATTAGGGCTGCACGATGTGTTATTTTAACATCGATATCGCGATGTGCACATCCACGATAGTCACATCGCAGGATGTTGCGATGTAAGCCTTAGGGATCGTAGTTGATCGTGATTCATGATCAGAACGGGCCAGCAGCTCCCCGGCCAGTAACGCTTGCGATTCGCGGATTAATTGCACAGTTTAACCATCATATAGTGAAAGTTTATCATTTGCATGTGTTTTTAAGTCCTGTTTAAACATCAAGCGTAAAAAGACTGGAACTTGCGCGTTGTTTTCTGTGAGCCGGGCAGACAAAAGATCAGTGGTCTTTCTCTTATTTCTGAGCTTGAACGAACATGAGAATTCAAAATAAAGTCAGATTGCCCTTCCTGCATTGAACATTTTTTTGACGGCCGCCAAAGCGTATTTTTGTCCCGCCAAAGCCTTATTTGACCGGTGAGTGAGTGATAGAAGACTGACTGCTGCGCTTGTTAAACTGAGAGAACGAGCAGAGAGAGTGAAAGCCCCGGTCGCGGGCGCGCTCTCTCACCGTCTTCAAACTGTCTTGCTCTCTCTCCCTCCCTCACGCATATTAATGAATTGAGTTGACTGAATATCTTTGAGAATACACAATGGTAAAAGGTCGGAAGAACGAAGTTTCACGTGAAGCATTCGGATATATTTTTTTCCTGAACTACGCCTACTGGTTGTGAATTGTGCTAAAAAAATATATTCTCTGAAAAGCGTTCCACACATTCAGATAAACCACACTTTCAATAATAATAAAAAAAAATCTATCCAGTGATGAAATGTTTTCTGTGTTGAGACCAATCTTGTGCGATGTCCTAAACTGCCGGGATAATCACACAACGTGTGATGACACGTCCGATTCGCGAACTAATGACTCCTTTGAACCGATTCACTTTAATGAATGGTTAAAACAACTGATCTGTCCAACACTGAACTCACGAGACATAACAAATTGGTAACACTTTACAATAAGGTTCCATTTATTAAACTCTAGTTAACTACATTAGTTAACTATAATAGTTGCTATGCAGATTTACTCCATTACAAAATCACCCCAGTCATTCAGATGATTCATTCTTTCCAAAGAGAGCTAATAAAGTCATCTGGTGAAATTGTTTTCATATCGCGATATATATCGCAGAAAAATAAAATATCGCAATGTGATTTTTTCCCAATGTCGTGCAGCCCTACTATATATATATATATATATATATATATATATATATATATATATATATATATATATATACATATATATATTAGTGCTGGGCAACGAATAATTGCATCCAAAATAAAAGTTTGTGTTTACATAATACATACATGTGTGTGTGTGTACGGTGTATAATTATTTTGTATAAATACACACATATGCATGTATATAATTAAGAAATATTTGCATGTATATAGTGTATATATAGTGTATATAGGCTAATATATTAGGGGTGTAAATCGGAGCCTACATGACGATTCGATACCGATTTCTGAAGCCAACGATTCGATTATTTTCGATACTTCAGAATTCCCCGCGATACGATTCGATACGATTCAATAATCGATATTTTTACATGATATCTATTAACTTTTAAATAAATCAACAAAAATGTTTATAATTTGCCTTTTATTGAGAATACAGGAACAGTATTCTATTCACATAATGTGTATGTTGTGCTCAATGCACTGCAAATAGAACAGCAAATATAACAGTTACTGCATACAGTTCAAAACTTGATTCTATCGAATCCTGGTGCGTTTCCGTGCATCTTACGTCATCGCAAACGTGCACGACGCATGATAGAAAACAGAACGCAGATCAATATATATATTTTTTTTTTTTTGGTGCTATTATGCACAGCTGAGTGAACAACACCGGTTTACTGTGTGTGTCGCATTTGGCTTTTTGCAAACGCAGGAGACAGTGGATTGATTTCCATTAATTTGTTGCCCTGAGTCCACGCGCTATGTGTGTGCGAAGACACTGCAGACTCACTCTCGCTCTTATCCAAGGTAAATTATCAACACTTTCATCCCTTACATGTGTTTTATTTAACTAAATACATCATAATCAGCTAAAAAGCATGCGCAGGTCACTTACTTTCTGAACAAGTCCGCACCCGAGTCCGTGATGCTTTCACATTCACGCGAGCCGCGGCACGGTTCGAGTGCAACCGAACTCAGCGCACCTCCTCCAGGCAGTCTCGGGTTTGGTACCCCAGTGCCCACCCGGGTCCGCATGACAGACAGCGTTTACATAATTAGCGATTTTTCATGCGAACCGTGCCCGTTCCGAGTTGGTGTGAAAGCACCCTAGACTTTTCAAGTAAGCTGTTGAAGTAGCCTTTTGTACACGTTAGCGCCTGTTTGTTTACGTTAGTAACTGCTAGCTTGGAATTCGCCGACTAAGTGACTGAGGGTGCATTCACACTGGCAGTTTAGTTCGGTGACTAACTAACGTTAGCCCATTGCATAACAACAATCGTTTGTACGCATATGAGCGGATGCTGAAAATAGAAAGGCGGCAAAACAAACACATTAATCGATACTCTTGCGGACGCATCGAATCGTCGGCTGTATAATCGATGCATCGATACGAATCGATTAATATTTACACCCCTATAATATATAGTGTATATTTATTTATATATATAAATATACTGTATATATATATATATATATATATATATATATATAGATATAGATATAGATAAAGACATGTATGTGTGTGTATTTATATATACAAAGTAATTATACACATTACACACACATATATTATGTAAACACAAACTTTTATTTTGGATGCGATTAATCGTTGCCCAGTACTCACACACACACACACACACACACACACACACACACACACACACACACACACTCTGATAGGATAAATGGCAGCAACAATGAACGTCTCTGAAAGGATACAATTTAACTAAGACCAGAAATTTATGAAGTATGAAGGATTTTTGGAGGTGATTTCTCATCTCTTAACCCACTACATGGTTAGTGACCTGGCAACTTGTCGTGTTATGTCAGGTCTTCCTTCTCAAGAGGGTTTGCTGAAAAGAAAGGTCAGGAAAAGAGAGCTTATAAAAAGATGTGGACAGCTTCTAGCCTTCGGCTTGGCTTTAATTCCCACCAAACACACAGTCAGAGTCAGACAACACTTCTGATTTACTTCAGCAAGACTGAGCACTAGGTCTGAGTAAGATCTACGTGATTTGCTCAGTCGAGGGCTCTGACTAACCCAAGACCTGAACAGTGCCTCGGGTAAGCTCACAGGCTCTGCTCGTGCACGGAACTGTATATCCTTAATTTGTATGTGTTTAAAAGTTCACATGACAACACTTTTAAGTCTTGCTGGATTTCACTTTTTACTCCATTCTAAAATGAATGTGTCTATGCATTATTCAAACATCACTTATTAACCCTCATATAGTGCCAACCTTATGTTAAAGGGTCTAAAGTGCAAAAATCTTTAAAGTACTGACCCCAAACTTCTAAATAAAATGACTTTCAAAGAATCTCACAAAGCCATTTCCAATACTAAAAACAAAATGGTATTTTATACAGCACAATGTAATATGTAATCTTTTGGATGCTCCATTAAGTTTTGATTCAAAATTGGTTGAAGTAATTATTTAGAGGAGTCTTAACAATGAAAATAATTAGTTTAAGCCTTAAATAGAGTCTCTGATTGCAAACAGAATGGAGATGAAATTCTTTTCTGATTTTCTGAAATCTTGAGCTGCTTAATTAACAAACAGACTTAAATGTTGGTGGTGCGTTTGCCAACTATTTTTCTGCCATCACTGGGTTTCTGCTTATCACGGTTATCTTAATTAACCAGATAGATAACACTCTTTAAACTCTATTATGAAAACATGCATCCACTTCTCATCTTCTTTAACTTTCACAATAACATGACCTACTCGACATCCTGTAAGCATTAATGCTTTGACCTGCAAATAGCCCCATTTCATCTTTAGATCAGACCTTCTCCTTTCTTATCCGTAAAGGTCTCACAGGTAATTACGCCTCCATTTCCAAATAGCCCTGTTAATACTTATTTAGCACACATATTCTGTAATTAACAACACCCCCGCCTACTCAGTATCTTACTCAATTTGCAATCAAAGGCTGCCGTCTGCAAAGTTTTTAATTGTGCCCATGGCGATGATTTACGGTTGGTAATTACATTCCGCTTTACCCTCTATAATACCGCCAATATTCCCAGGTGCGCTCGAAGTTAGCGGTGCAAGTTAATTCGCCTCGTCCCATATATGAAATGAACAACACCCCGATAGCCCATGTGCACGTTTCTCCTGCACGACAGCGGGCTGGCTAATATGCTCACCAATTATTTCCACTTTGAGCTTTTATAGCCCTCCAGTGGGGAGTTGGAAGACAGAATGTGTGCCTTGCTATTGTAATACAGTACAATCAGATTACGTGGAACATCCTTAACATAGGGAAACACTGGAAGTATCTCATAACCAATAAATTGCTTCATTTTGAGATGAAGCCGCACAGATGCTGACTGGAGGTACTTGCCTCGACACCGGTGATGTTAGCCACGCTAATGCCTCAGCGGAAAAGGCTTATATATGCTATGACTAATAAGCATTATAGACGAAACGGCTTTGGATCTATGAATCAGTCCTCAACTGCCAATTTAATATTCAGAAGGCAGCAAGGCAAATTATAGGTGACTTAGTGTTCTCTCTTTTGGAGTCCTGCCAGAGCATGTACTTAACTGACAACCATAAATAGAGGCAGTGGGATTTTTTTTAGTCGCTATTAAGTGTGAGCCTTCCACTAACGCAGCACAGCAGTGAGTGGCGCTGATTTTTTTTTTTTTTTTTTGGGATGCTTCACTTTGTAGAAGGCTTTGAAAAATGTCTTTAATATATCCCCAGCACACTGTTTGATACCTCTTCCAACCAAATATGAAAGAAAGAAAAAAATCCCACATATAAATAAATCTTATATCTAGGTCACCTTTATGTTTTTTGTATGGAAATGAGGCTGAGTTGCTGCAATATGAGCATATTTTGGCCCACTCTAACCAATTAGGAAGAGCTCCTGAGGAGAAGTGCGCTCATGCTCCTGATACCTAATATCAGCTTTTGGAACAGAGTTTGTGAGACACTGTGTAACTGTTAGAAAGCACAAGCAAAAGTAACAACTGTGCTCTATGATCTCACAAAGAAGAAATTTAAAAAGGTTATAGGTATATATATATATATTTATTACATTTTCTTATTTTATTTCGAATCTTAGGTTCAGATTGATTGGCTGTTTTTTATTTTCTTATTTTTTATTTTATTTTTTTTTTTATTTTTTTTTTGGGAGTCACAGAGACCCTAGTGATGCATGCGTACAATAATAATAGTAATTTTATGACTAAATTAGGGTTGCAACTAATGATTATTTTGATAATCGCTTAATCTATCTTTTTTTTTCGATTAGTCGATTAATCTATAGATTTTTTCCAGATTTGTCTTTATCGATTATTACGATTATTCTATTGCTTGTTTCTAATTAGTCAATTAATCCTTAAAGCAACACTATGTCGTTTTTGCGGTTTTTGCTCTCGGGGTCCCCCTACAGTTGGGAAACAGTATTGTCTTCTACTACTGTCGTAAAATCTGTCATGGTTACACCAGGCGATACACGTGTGCATTTGTTGACAAGCCGATACTGTCTTGAGTTCTCGCGGGCAGACTGCCAGCGTTGCGTGTGAAATGTCTTCATCCCAGGTACATTGGCATATATGTCAGCATGTCATATGAATATAATTTCATGGGTTTTATTTTTTTCAAACGTCAAAAGATCGCGTTGCTCACGTTTACAATACAGCGTCATTATAGTAGCCTATTGTCTACTGTTTTACATAACGGATATGCTAATTCAATTCAATGTTTGTGTGGTAGGTAATAGCCATATATCGTCAATATTATAATATCAAGCTACCATAGATGAATCTGCAAATTTGAAAATCGATTTGCATTATAGCCAGAGTAAAAATAAATACACAAACATATCAGCCTGCTGACATTAGGATAATTATCCTGAAAGATTATTTATTATAACCATCGTAAACTAGCATGTTAGTGTAGCTACCAGATTGATAATTCGCTACTCTACTAGCATTACTTGATTCATGAAGATAAATGGAGGACCAGATAGATTCCGTAACATGGCCAGGCCATGTTATTCAGCCTTTTACATTTCGCGCGATAGTCAGCTCCCTGACTCCCTGATTTATTTATAAATGTATAAACACGTTACAGATGACTGACTGCTGCGCTTGTGACAGGGTGCATGTTACTGAAAGAACGAGCAGAGAGAGCCGGTCGCGCGCGCGCACACTCTCACCGTCTTCAAACTGTCTTGCTCTCCCTCCAATAGTGATCCTCGTCCGGTCTTTTAATTTGTCACTCTCCCTTTTTATTCTTTTAGTCACCTCTGACAAAACCTTTGCCTTCTTCCTTTTAGTTGTGCTTCGGTCATGACAACAACATACAGGCGGGTATCAAACGCTAGTTGGGCTCTCACGTCAGAATTTGAGGAAGTTGGGGTGGTGGGGGAAGTGACGTATGCCGTAAAGCAGTCGAATTTTGTAGTTTTTTTTTGTGCTCGGGTTCCTACCCGAAACCCGAAGTTACATAGTGTCAGTAAAAGCGATACAGACACTGTCAGGCTATGGCAGACGTGTCATTCAACCTATTGTTAGTCGATGTACCATCACAAGGGTCTTGGAAATATATAATGAAGGTTGAAAAACTACATAGTGTTACTTTAAGTCAGGGGTCACCAACCCTGCTCCTGGAGAGCTACTGTCCTGCAGATTTTAGCTCCAACCCCAATCAAACACACCTGGACCAGCTAATCAAGCGGTTCAGGGTTACTTGATAATTACATGCATGTGTGTTGGAACAGGGTTGGAACTGAAGTCTGCAGGACAGTAGCTCTCCAGGAGCAGGGTTGGTGATCCCTGCTTTAAGTTAACTAATAATTACTACTTTAAACATTTCATTCACATATTTTATCATAAAGTCACTAAATTAACCTATTTTTCTATTTTAATCCTTTTACTATTCACCTTTGATTAAGTTAATCTAATCTGATGGATATTATTATTATTGTTATTATTATGTTTAATATGACTGGTATCCTGTCCAATAATGTTTATGGCTTTATTTAGTGTCTCTGAGGCCCCATACACAAATAATTCATTTTTATTTATGCAGGACTTTTGAAGCGTATTACCAGATTTATATAATTGTTACTGTATGCATCAACCTTATACTTCAACCCTCCTATAAAGGAGTTTCAGGGGCTCTCAGACCCGAAACAGAACATGACAGTTGACTTTGATTTAAGACTAGATGTTTGAGGCACAAAAGACGCGGCAGCATTTTACTTACAAAAGAGGTAAAATCCTTCCAAAATGCATTGCACTTGCAAAAGAGCAGGCAAGACAGCCTCATCGTTTTTTCTTTTTTTTTTTTTTGTTTAACACACCATCGCTATTGTTGTCATTAAATCGCTGATCGTTTATCATAATAAAAAAAAGAGTATGAGATGAAGAAAAGGGGAGAGAGAGAAACTCGGAAGAGAATGCGTGGAATGAGCAGATTAGCAGAGATATTTTTCAAGATTACGTGCCCCTTCTGTGGAGCTCTCAGATTTGTCAGCAGAAGAACAGATACAGCTCTATCAATAATCCATGGCATTGTGTATTTCCCAACTGATGCTATTATACCGCTCCGGATGACAGCCTGCCTCAACTCCATCTTCCTCTCCACCGGGACCAGAATCTCATAAACTGCTTTCAACACAGACATCTCATATAAAGGGTAATAACTCTAGCCAGTTAATACCACAGAATTATCTAAAAGTAGAGCAATGAACCTGCTATAGATGCCGGGTAGGAGGTGTTCTCGCAGAATGCGGTAGGCAACTAAAAAGAAAGTAGGAGAAAGGACCCCTGACAAATAATGCAGTTTGGATCGATTTAGAGTTTTAAGGTTTCCTGTGCAGCGTGACACTGCATCTCAGAAGAAAATATGTTTTTTCTTGGATTTCCTTTACCAGCAATAGATTTTTTTTTAAACATAACTGATATTGAGGCATAAATAACACTACATTTGCTTCATTGTTCTATTTTTTTTTTACAGCAACCAAGTGGCAGAATAAACATTTGATGCATTATCTGTATTTCAAAATAAAAGAAACAATTGAGCTTAAAGAGATAGTCCACCCAAAAATGAAAAATCTGTTATCATGTAATCACCCCCATGTCATACCAAATGTCTTCTGCTGAACACAAAAGAAGAAATTGTGAAGAATGTTGATAACAAAAGTCACCATTGACTTCCATTGTATTCCATTTGTATGTAAGTCAGTGGTAACCGAAATTGTTTAGTTTTTAGTTTTGTTTATGATATTTTACAATTAAATAGATAGTCCAGCCAATAATGAAAATCCCTCATGTCGTTCCAAACCTGTATGACATACTTTCTTCTGTGAATCAAAAAAGAAGATATTTTGATAACTAAACAGTTTTGGTTCCACAATGACTTCAATTGTAGACAAAACATACAATGAAAACACAAATCTTCTTTTGTGTTCCACAGATGAAAGAAAGCCATACAGGTTTGGAACGACTTCAGTGTGCATAAATGATGAAAGCCTTTTCATTTTTGGGTGAACTAACTTAATAGGTGACCTATTATGCACCATTTTACAAGATGTAATATACGTCTTGGGTGTCCTAAGATTGTGTCTGTGAAGTTTCAGCTCAAAATACACCACAAAATGCCCGTTTTTGAGTGGAAGCAAAAACATGCTGTTTTCGTGTGTGTATCTTTAAATGAAAATGAGCTGCTGCCCCCCACCCCCCTTTCCAGAAGAGGGCCTTTACAGCTCGTAACTCAGAGATCCAGCAACAACAAAACAGAAACAGTATGCCGCTGTTTCCACATAACGACTCGGTTACTAACGTAACCTCGGTTCCCTGAGAGGAGGGAACGAGTATTGCGTAAGTAGCTTACGCTATGGGAAAACTCCTTTTCTCGAGAATATTGAAGTCTTTATGTAAAACGCATTGCAGCTGCACAGCTGACAGCAATGAACGAAGGAACTCGGTCATTGGCTGTGCTGCGGCAACTTGCTTGAACCAATGACGGGGCGACTCTGAATGCGCGACCAATGAGCGCGCTTCACGCCTGCGCGCATCAGAGCCCGCCAAGATGGGCGTGGCCAAGCTATATATTGGGCGCCCCGTCATGAGAGTTCTTTAGGTTAAAACGACTGAAGCGAACTAACCAAGCACAAGCACGGCAGCTTACGCAATACTCGTTCCCTCCTCTCAGGGAACCGAGGTTACGTTAGTAACCGAGTCGTTCCCTTTCGAGAGGTCTCTCATATTGCGTAAGTAGCTTACGCTATGGGAACACCATGCAAAACGCCGTGCGTGCTGAACTTCGCCTTATGATAGCCAGAGGCAGGTGCCTGAGCTAAAAAGCAAAGTTATCATCCAACTAGCCGGCAGAGGCGAGCTTTATATGTGGGAAAAAATACAGAGCGGCTAGAAGGCGCTCAGTGTGACACAAGCACATACATAATCTAGATACGAACTCGCAGTTCAACTAGCATTATGCTGATAGCACATTGGAATGCAATGTCGGGACCTGTAGGTTGTAGAATCTGATAAATGTGGACGGTGAGGCCCAGCCTGCCGCCGCACAAATATCCTCGATCGGTATCCCGCTCGACCATGCCCAGGAAGAAGCCACACTCCTGGTGGAGTGTGCTTTGACTCCCCAGGGGCATTGAAGTCCCTTAGCTTCATAAGCCAGAGCTATAGCTTCGACTATCCAGTGAGAGATTCTCTGCTTTGAAACGGCGGAACCTTTCGTACGGCCGCCAAAGCATACAAACAGTTGTTCTGTCTGTCTGAATAGGGCAGAACGCTCCAAATACACTCTGAGAGCCCTAACGGGGCAGAGTAGATTAGCGTCGTGTTCGTCTGCTGAAGACGAAAGCGCAGTTAGGGAGATAACCTGTGCTCTGAAGGGAGTGGTGAGCACTTTAGGAATATACCCATGTTTCGGTCTAAGGACGACCCTGCAGTCGTTAGGTCCGAATTCTAGGCAGGCAGCGCTTGTTGAAAGCGCGTGCAGGTCGCCCACTCTCTTGACCGAGGCGAGTGCCAGCAAGAGCGCCGTCTTGAGCGAGAGCTGTTTAAGGTGCACGGTTCGGAGTGGTTCGAACGGGGGCCCTTTAAGAGCGTCTAGGACCGTAGCTAGGTCCCAGATCGGCACTGAGGGGGGGCGTGAAGGGTTCATCCTCCTGGCGCCCCTTAGGAAACGAATAATTAGGTCGTTTCCTCCCAATGGACGTTCCATTACAAGGTCGTGTGACGCTGTGATGGCAGCCACATATACTTTGAGCGTGGAGGGGGTGCGGCCCGCCTCCAGAAGCCCTTGTAGGAAAACGAGTACACTCGTAATCTCGCATGTTACAGGGTTCAGGCCCTTGGTATTACACCAGTCACCGAACACTTTCCATTTCTGGGCATATAAGCGTCTCGTGGAGGGCGCCCGCGCCTCAGCGATGGTTTTTAGTGCTCCGCTCGCGAGGTTCCTGGGAACCCGTTGAGGGGCCATGCATGAAGGGCCCACAGATCGGGGCGGGGATGAAATATCATCCCGCTGGCCTGACTGAGGAGGTCTGGCCTCAGTGGAATCGGCCGTGGTGCAGATTGCATTTGCATCAGATCTGGAAACCATGTTTGGTTCTTCCAGAGTGGGGCTATCAGCAGCACTGCGTTTCCCTCCTCTCTGACCCGACTGATGACCTGTGGCAGCATCGCGATCGGGGGAAAGGCATTGTGGCGAGGGGGGCGTGGTTCAGCGGACTCTGTAGCAGGAGAGCGAGGGCGGAGCCGAGCGGTGAGTAAGTGGGTCAAGTTCAAATGACGAACACCTGTTTGTGATTTCAGTAATTGGCGTGAGGAGACCGTATATAAGCGGGCTGTGCTGATAACGAGGGAGAGAGAAAGACTGGAAGCTCGTGCACGCTGACGGTGGGGACGAAGCTGTGTACCCTGGAAAGAGTGCTGTAGTCCGCGGGACGAGTATCGCTGTATATCTGCCGGTTGACTGTTTTTGTTTTGTTTGAATTAATTTTGAGAGCGCACGAAAGCGCTGTGAAAAGAGGACCTTTAATAAAGTGCACGAGCTCCACTACTTGCCGACCCCGAGTCTCCTTCCATCACCCACATACGAACCCTGAGCTACATCACACTGGTGCCGAAACCCGGGATGGAAGGAGAGGCCGCCGCCAGAACCACTCTGTCAACGCCATTTGCGGACATCATCAACGCGCTCGCGGGACTCCACCAACAACACCAGGAGGCTCTGCTGAAGATGGAGGATCAGCAACAGCGCCGTTTTGAGGCACTCCTCCAGACCCAGCATGAGGACCGTGAGCAGTTCCGGAGCTGGCTAGACCGGGAGGCTCGGGCGTCCACTTCGTCGGCCCCGGCCACGGCCCTTCCCCTCCACAAGATGGGTCCACAGGACGACCCGGAGGCCTTCCTGGACCTCTTTGAGAAGTCGGCCGAGGCCGGGTGCTGGCCGCCCGCGGACTGGCCCATGCGTCTGATCCCGCTGCTCTCGGGCGAGGCGCAGATTGCCGCCCAGCAGCTGCCAGTCCGCAACCTCCTGGTCTATGAAGACCTGAAACGCGCCATTCTTCAGCGGGTCGGCCGGTCCCCGGAGCAGAGTCGTCAGCAGTTCCGCTCCATGGAGTTCGGGGAATCCGGCCGGCCCTTTATCTTTGCGCAACAGCTCCGGGACGCGTGCCGCAGATGGCTGATGGCCGAGGCCCGCGACGTCGAGGGAGTCATCGAGGTGGTGGTACTGGAACAGTTCATCGCCCGTCTGCCAAAGAAGACCGCACAGTGGGTCCAGTGCCACCGCCCGACGTCGCTGGACCAGGCCATCCAATTGGCAGAGGACCAGCTGGTGGCGTGCCCAGGGGTCGGCGAACCCCTACCGACATCTCTCTCTCTCTCTCTCCCTTCTCCCTCTCTCTCTCTCTCTCGCCCTGTCCCTGCTCCCAGGTCCCGAGGTGGCTTTCCACCACGCCCGGCGCCCCGCTGGAGGACCAGCCCTGCAGCTGATCCGGCCCCTGCACCACGTGCGCCGCCCCGGGGAACCCCATCGCTGGTTGGCGGTCCGCCAACCCCGGCCCCTGCGGTCTCCTCACGTCAATCACCTGACCCACTTCCCGCCACTGGGATGGCGGGGAGGCCTGGGCCGGCCTGCTGGCGTTGCGGGGACCCTGGGCACTTCCTGGATAGGTGCCCGGTGATGGAGGTCGGAACGCTGGTCAGGGTCCCCGACGCGCCACAGGTTGCCCCCGATCAAGCTGGGGTGTACCAGATACCAGTAAGTGTAAAGGGGGGTACCTATCAAGCTTTGGTGGATTCAGGTTGTAACCAGACCTCCATCCATCAAAGTTTGATTCATCCAGTTGCATTGGATAGGAGCCGCGTGGTTAAGGTGCGGTGTGTGCACGGTGAGGTGGTGGGTTACCCCTTAGTGCCAGTCACTATCCAATTTCGGGGGAAAAAGCATAGTGTAGAGGTGGCAGTTAACCAGCACCTCCAGCACCCGTTGATTTTGGGAACCAATTGGCCGGGGTTTAAAACATTATTGACTTATTTATGTACGGGTGCTTCTGGGATTAAAAGAAGGCAGGAGAACAGAGCGGTGGTTCAGGTTGGAGAGGCTGTGCCGGGACCCTCGGGGTCTGTATCAGAGGAACGGAGCGCTTCAGAAAGGGAAATCCTTTTTGAACGCGATGATTTTCCTCTGGAACAGTCCCGAGATGATACGCTCAAAAATGCGTTTGATCAGGTCCGCGTGATCGACGGACAGCCTGTCCACCCAGACCAACCGCTCTCGTATCCTTATTTTGCCGTGATAAAAGATAAGTTGTATCGGGTGACCCAGGATACCCAGACAAAACAAGATACAACTCAGTTGTTAGTTCCAAAGAGCCGCCGGGAAATGCTGTTTCAGACGGCTCACTGTAATCCGATGGCTGGGCATTTAGGGCAAGCAGCTACACTGAATCGTCTAATGACCCGATTTTTCTGGCCAGGCATTCACGAGAATGTGCGCAGGTGGTGCGCGTCTTGTCGTGAATGTCAGTTGGTGAATCCACCGGCCAACCGAAAAGCACCTTTGTGCCCCCTTCCATTAATAGAGGTCCCCTTTGAGAGAATTGCCATGGACCTCATCGGGCCATTAGAACGATCCGCACGGGGGCATCGCTTTGCATTAGTCCTGGTGGATTATGCAACGCGATACCCCGAAGCAGTGCCGCTACGCAACATTTCTGCTAAAAGTGTTGCGAGTGCACTGTTTCAACTAATCTCCCGGGTGGGAATCCCGAAAGAGATTCTCACCGATCAGGGCACGGCGTTTATGTCACGCACAATTCGCGAACTGTACGAATTATTGGGTATTAAATCGATTCGTACCAGCGTCTATCACCCACAAACGGACGGCTTGGTAGAACGATTTAATCGCACGTTGAAGTCCATGATTCGTAAGTTCGTACAGGAAGACGCCAAAAATTGGGATAAGTGGTTAGAACCCCTCTTGTTCGCTGTACGCGAGGTCCCCCAAGCCTCCACGGGGTTTTCCCCTTTCGAGCTGCTCTTTGGTCGCCAGCCCCGCGGGGTGCTGGATGTACTTAGGGAAGCTTGGGAGGACGGACCTTCGGATAGCAAAAACGAAATTCAATACGTCCTGGACCTGAGAACAAAACTCCACACGTTGGGGCGGCTCTCTATGGAGAATTTGTTACAGGCCCAGGACAAACAAAGTCGGCTGTACAACAGGGGGGCTAAACTACGTAAATTTGCACCGGGAGATAAAGTGCTTGTATTGCTTCCCACTTCCAGCTCTAAATTACTCGCTAAGTGGCAAGGACCGTTCGTGGTCACACGGCGAGTCGGGGATCTCAACTATGAGGTTCTTCGATCAGATAGGGACGGAGCACATCAGATTTACCACCTCAACCTGTTAAAAAAGTGGAATGAGGCGGAGTCAGCGATGCTGGCGACGGTAGTGAGTGGGGAGGAGGATCTCGGGCCAGAGGCGAATGTAAAGTCTCAATCAGCCGCGCTGGCCATTTGCGGAGATCACCTCTCGCCGTCCCAGATCGCTGACATTCGAAACTTACAAACAGAGTTTGCTGATGTGTTCTCGCCCCTCCCTGGTCGAACAAACCTCATACAGCACCATGTTGAGACCGAACCGGGTGTGGTGGTACGCAGCCGGCCATATAGATTGCCTGAGCATAAAAAGAAAGTAGTTCAGGCTGAATTAGAGGCTATGCTGGATATGGGAGTAATAGAAGAATCCAACAGTGACTGGGCGAGCCCGATAGTTTTAGTGCCTAAAACTGACGGCTCAGTGCGGTTCTGTGTGGATTATCGTAAGGTGAATGCGGTATCGAAGTTCGATGCATATCCAATGCCACGGGTGGACGAATTGCTTGATCGGCTCGGCACGGCTCGATTTTACTCGACACTGGATTTAACAAAGGGTTATTGGCAGATCCCCTTGTCTCCAATGACTAAAGAAAAAACCGCTTTCACGACGCCGTTTGGATTACACCAATTTGTTACCCTTCCTTTCGGTTTGTTCGGGGCACCTGCCACCTTTCAGCGCCTGATGGATAGAATCCTCCGGCCGCATGCTGCATATGCCGCGGCATACTTGGATGATATTATCATCTATAGTAATGACTGGCAGCGGCATATGCAGCACTTGCGAGCTATCCTCAGGACGCTGAGAGGGGCGGGGCTCACGGCCAACCCAAAGAAGTGTGCGATTGGGCGCGTGGAAGTCAGGTATCTGGGCTTTCACTTAGGTCATGGGCAGGTGCGTCCCCAAATTGATAAGACGGCAGCAGTTGCGACCTGTCCAAGACCTAAGACCAAAAAGGGGGTTAGACAGTTCCTGGGGCTAGCAGGATATTACAGAAGGTTTGTACCTAATTATTCGGACCTTGCTAGCCCGCTGACTGATCTAACTAAAAAGGAGGCATCAGATACCGTTCAGTGGACGGAGCAGTGTCAGCAGGCTTTCACCCAGATAAAGGCTGCCCTGTGTGGCGGGCCGCTATTACAGGCTCCTAACTTTTCTCTCCCTTTTTCTCTGCAGACTGACGCGTCGGACAGGGGGCTGGGCGCCGTCTTGTCCCAGGAGATGGGGGGTGAGGAACGGCCGGTGCTGTACATCAGCCGTAAGCTCTCAAAGAGAGAGACTATGTACAGCACCATTGAGAAAGAAGCCCTTGCCATCAAATGGGCCGTCCTCACTCTCCGCTATTATCTCCTGGGGCGAGAGTTCACCCTCTGTTCGGACCACGCTCCCCTGCAGTGGCTCCACCGCATGAAAGATACCAACGCGCGGATCACCCGTTGGTATCTAGCTTTACAGCCTTTTAAATTCAAGGTGATCCACAGGCCGGGTGCACAGATGGCTGTGGCCGATTTCCTCTCCCGCAGGGGCGGGGGGGAGGCTGCAGGCCGGACGGCTCCCCGGCCTGAGACGGGCGGTGGGGGTATGTGGCGAGGGGGGCGTGGTTCAGCGGACTCTGTAGCAGGAGAGCGAGGGCGGAGCCGAGCGGTGAGTAAGTGGGTCAAGTTCAAATGACGAACACCTGTTTGTGATTTCAGTAATTGGCGTGAGGAGACCGTATATAAGCGGGCTGTGCTGATAACGAGGGAGAGAGAAAGACTGGAAGCTCGTGCACGCTGACGGTGGGGACGAAGCTGTGTACCCTGGAAAGAGTGCTGTAGTCCGCGGGACGAGTATCGCTGTATATCTGCCGGTTGACTGTTTTTGTTTTGTTTGAATTAATTTTGAGAGCGCACGAAAGCGCTGTGAAAAGAGGACCTTTAATAAAGTGCACGAGCTCCACTACTTGCCGACCCCGAGTCTCCTTCCATCACCCACATACGAACCCTGAGCTACATCACAGGCATATAAGGGGCGGCTCGGCCAGCTCTGGGCGAGCGCGTCCGTGCTTTTCGTGAAGAAAAGAGAGCAGTGCGCGTTCTCCTTGGAGGCGAAGAGGTCGATCTCCGCTTTGCCAAAGGTTTTCCATAACCACTGAATCGTCAGAGGGTTGAGAGCCCATTCTCCTGGGAGAATCTTGTCTCTGGATAACATGTCTGCCCCCTGGTTCAGGGCGCCTGGCACATGCGCTGCTCTCAGCGAGCGCAAGTTGTGCTGGGACCATAAAATGAGTCTCCTGGCCATTGAATGCATGGAGCTCGACCTGAGTCCACCCTGGCGATTTATGTACGACACTACCGTCATGTTGTCCGTTCGGACCAGGACGTGTTCGTTTTTTAGATGTGGGAGCAGGGCTCTGAGAGCCAAAGCGACCGCTTTCATTTCCAGACAGTTTATGTGTAGGCGCTTCTCCGGGTTTGACCAAAAGCCGGAGACAGGCCTGCCCTCGTAAAGGGCCCCCCAACCTATTTTGGAGGCATCTGTCGTTATCATCTTTCTCCTTGTGTTCACACCCAGACTCACGCCTGACTGGTACCAGTCGGCGGCTTTCCAGTGCGTCAGGGCTTTTATACAGCCGTGGTTCGCTCTGATTAAAAAGTGGCCCGAACGCCACGCGTGAGTAGGGACGCGGCTCTTGAGCCAGCGTTGGAGAGGGCGCATATGCAACAATCCTAGCTGGAGTACGGCCGATGCTGAGGCCATGAGACCGAGCATCCTCTGAAACCGTTTGACGGGGGCGCGCGCGCCCGCTCTGAATGATGTTGCAAGGCGCCGGATGGTGAGCGCGCGCTCCGATGAGAGACGCGCTGTCATTTGCATCGAGTCTAGAACTATTCCCAGGAAAGAAATTCTCTGGCTGGGAGATAGTATGCTTTTTGCAAAATTGATTCTTAGACCCAGGCATTCTAAATGGCTGATAATCCAAGATCTGTGTGTTATTAGCTGACTCTCTGATTGTGCTAGAACCAGCCAATCGTCGAGATAATTCAGTATTCGCACTCCCCTTTGTCTTACGGGGGAAAGTGCTGCATCCATACATTTCGTGAATGTACGGGGAGCCAGGGACAGGCCGAATGGGAGTACTGTGTACTGGTATGACTGTCCCTCGAAAGCGAATCTCAGAAACGGCCTGTGATGAGGCGCTATTGGAATGTGAAAGTAAGCATCTTTCAGATCCACTGAGAGAAACCAATCTCCTGGGCGCACTTGCGCGAGGATATGCTTGGTTGTTAACATTCTGAACGAGCGAATCATTAGTGCTTTGTTCAGGTGTCTGAGATCTAGGATGGGGCGGAGACCGCCATCCTTTTTCGGGACGAGAAAATAGCGGCTGTAAAAACCTGTCCCGCTCAGAGAGGGGGAAACAGTTTCCACAGCGCCCTTTTCTATTAGTTTGCGCACCTCGGTGCGTAGAACATGTGAACACTCTTTTCTCACTTTCGTCTCGACCACAGTCGTAAAACGTGGTGGCCTGCGAGCGAACTGGAGCGAGTATCCGTGCTTTACTATATTTAATACCCATTTCGGCATATCTGGAATGTTTTCCCATGCCGCTGCGTGTACAGATATGGGCTGAATACAGGCTAGGGGCGGGCCGCTGTGACGTAGGGACCCGGCTAGCGAATCGCCTGAGCTCATAGCTCTCAGAGGCGCGGGCGCGCGCTGAGCAGCTGAGTGAATGGGCGCGTGTGTGATTACAACAGTGCGCGCTGTGTTTGTAAAACTCGCAGCCTGAGCTGAGGTTTTGTTTGAAACTGTAAGGGCAGTGTTTATAAGTGGGGGTGCATAAACAGTGGTAGGCACACGCGTCACTTTTATAATGTTTCCCGCTTTTACTGGGGATGAATTTATAACTGTGTGAACAGTGCTTGTGTGTAGTGGTGCGTATATGACCGTAGGCACGTGATCTACATTCATGGGAAGCGCAGCCTGAGCTGGGAATGAATTTGGCACTGTTTTGACAGTATCTGGGAATGCACACTTTGTGGACATGTGAACCCTTAGTGATGCAGGCAGAAAAAGACTCTTTTTGTGTTTTCTGTGCGTCGCCGTAAAAACGGCGTTTGTTTGCAGGTGAGCGAGCTCTGTGACTGGCCCATTGACTGCTGTATGGACATATCCAGCCGCCTGTAAGGGGACTGGGTAATGTTTGAGCTTTTGCGGAGAGAGTGGTCCGGCTTTTGCGAGACACGTACTCTCTCTTCTCATTTCTGTGGCTAGGACGGCTTTCGAGGCTCAGGGTTCAGCACAATCTTGGGCCGAGGACCCCGTCGCTCAGGAGGCGGCTTGCGGTTGTGAGAGCGCGAGCGGCGTCGAGCGTCAGCCTGAGGCGCGGGCTGAGAGGCGGTGGGGGCTGTTCTAGCCCGCTGCGGCTGCGGCGGTCTCTGTCTGCTCTGCGATGAGCTGGAGCGCTTTGGCAGGAAATGACGCATAGCTTGTGAAGCGTTCTGGGCCTCAGTGAAGCGTTCGGCGAAACCTTTAACCGCCGGTCCAAACAGCCCGCTGGTGGAGATAGGCGCATCGAGAAATGGCGCCTTATCCGCGTCCTTCATTTCAGTCAGAGTCAGCCACAGATGGCGCTCGAGAACAGTCAAATTAGCCATAGCACGGCCGATGGACTGGGCGGTGGCCTTCGTGGCTCGCAGAGCTATATCAGTCGCGCTGCGTAAGTCCCTGAAGGCTTCGGGTTCGGGGCCAGACTCGTCCATAGAGCGGAGAAGCTTGGCTTGGAACACTTGAAGTACCGCCATTGAGTGAAGCGCTGATGCAGCTTGGCCGGCGGCGGCGTAGGCGCGACCGGCGAGAGCAGAGGTAGTGCGGCAGGGTTTCGAGGGGTGGGAAGCTTTGGCTTTCCATCCGGAGGTGGAGGGCGGGCAGAGATGATTGGCCACGGCCTCCTCGAGGGGCGGCGTTCCCTCGTAGCCTCTTTCCTTCGCGCCGTCCACTGAGGAGAGCGAAGAAGAAAAAGAAGGCTTTAGGCGCGCAGAGTGGGGGGCTTTCCACGACTTGGTGAGTTCGTCGTGAACTTCCGGGAAGAAGGGAGAAGGCCTTTGCCGAGGGGCCTGCTGGCGCCCCTGCAGAAACCACTCATCCAGTCGGCTCCGGGTTGGCTCTTCGGGAGAAGACCAATCGAGCCCGAGGTCTTCCACGGCCTTAGAGAGGACACGGATAATCTCAGTATCCATAGTGGAGCCCCCGCTCGTGCTAGCTAGCGTCGACGGGGCGGGGTCGAGAGTGGAGCCCGGCCAGTCGTCCGATGCAGCGTCGATGGACAAGCTGTCGTCCATTCCCCCGTCGTCCTCGGACGCGCCGAAAGTCACAAGGCCCACCGCTCTGCCAGAGGGGTGTGGGTCCGGCTGGGTGAACTGAACCGGCGGTGGGGAAGGCAAGAGCGGCGGTGAAGCACGCGGAGACTGGCTCGGCGTGACGTCACTGAGCTCAGGTTCAGGAAGCCTCTGTGAGCGGCGCTTTTTCTTAGTGCGCGGCTCAAACAGAGGGGTGGCGATGGGCTCGCTCACGGCGAAAGCGGCGAGGCGAGCCCGTAGTGCGGAGAGACCCAGGTCATCACATTCCGGGCATCCGCCCTTGGTCAATGCAGCTTCTGCGTGGTCACGGCCCAGGCAGCGAGCGCAGATGATGTGACGATCCCCGTCCGGGAGAAGGTCTCTGCACGACGCGCAGGAAGGCATTTGAAACAACGCCTTAATGGAAATTTGCTCTTTCACAAATGTCGCGGGGCGGACAGATGTAAAATACTTGCGTATATGGCGCGCCGGATGGCTCAGTAGGAGGTGCTTGAAGGCGGCTGAAGGTGCCGACGTCCTCGTAGCAATCCCGCTGGTATGCTTTTCCACGGCGGCGAAGGCTTCCAATAATCCGGAGGATCCAGCGAAGAAGGTGTTCGCTGAAGGAGATTAAATCTAAAGAACTCTCATGACGGGGCGCCCAATATATAGCTTGGCCACGCCCATCTTGGCGGGCTCTGACGCGCGCAGGCGTGAAGCGCGCTCATTGGTCGCGCATTCAGAGTCGCCCCGTCATTGGTTCAAGCAAGTTGCCGCAGCACAGCCAATGACCGAGTTCCTTCGTTCATTGCTGTCAGCTGTGCAGCTGCAATGCGTTTTACATAAAGACTTCAATATTCTCGAGAAAAGGAGTTTTCCCATAGCGTAAGCTACTTACGCAATAGGAGAGACCTCTCGAAAGGGAACTCATTTTTGCATTCCACTGCTTTTCCATAATTTTCTATGTAAACGCGCTAGACAGACCTTGCGTCATTTCCTCGCAACACGTTTTTTAGACGCAAAGTCGCGGGTAGTGGAAAACGCAAGGTGTCAAGACACATTTTTTTAAAGGCTAAACTTCTTTTATCTTGAGCTCTGCGTTTTTAGAACGTCGTTTCCTGCATGACACAAGATGAGAAATGCGAGCGCAACGTTCAAACACGTCCGTCTAGTGCATTACACGGAAAAGCAGAGCTTGACGTTGCTGTTCATGGTTTTCCAAAGTAACTAGCCGCTCAGCATTTTTCACTGGACACAATTTTGACATCAATTCCATGGGGAAAAACTGCCATATAGATGTTTTTAATATTATTATTGCAGGGCTGTCATGTTAAGACCTGACGCATGGATACATATACTGTTACACATGTGTTATCTTTCTCAACTGTTTACATTCACTTAAAACATAACTGACTGTGGCGTTTTGACATTATTTTCTGTGTACTTGACTGTTTAAGCACAATAAGCAGTGGAAAAGAGCTCATGAGAAAATTAGTATTGGAACCATTTCAGATATTTCAGTATCGATATGTATCGAAAACCTATATTTTTGACAACACTAAATTGCACTTAGTTTATTACTTCAGATGCCTTTATAAAAAATATTGAAAAATGTATATAATTCAACCCGCCAAAATGGCTAGTTGGAGTGACTGCGTTACACGCCGCTGCTGAAGTCCACCTGGATTTGGTGAGTTGGTGGGTGTGGAAGCCCTTTGGAAAAGCAATGGAAATATAGCGCAGTGGAATGAAAAAAAAACGCTTTCTGTGTGTATAGATACAGCCAACAACAGAACATTTGGATTGTTTATCATGTAGCTGAGACATTCTTGTGTTTCCACTAGCTGCTCTAGCGAGGAGATAAACATGGTGGACTGTGTATAGCTCACTCAGGGGAGGAGCTAAGCAACAGGGCAGAGTCTCCAGTCGTGGGCGAGGCCAGCTACATTGTGACGTCACAATGTATAGAAAACATAAACAACTCATTTTGAGACACTGTTTATGATTTATGTGGAATAAAAAAAAGGATAGGGTGGATTTTTACCATTATAGGGTGGTTGTGTACATACACTGCAGAGTGCCGACACACATTTATGTTCAAACACAATGTAAAAGTGAATTTTGAATAATAGGTCCCCTTTAATTGCATTGTATCATAAACATGCACTATCAGTTTGAGATAAATTAATCAGAATTTCCCTACACAAAATTAATCTGGTAAATGGGCGAAGAAAGAATTTATTTATTAACCTTCCATCTTTTGCTCTTGTTTGTCACTGTTAAATTCCTGCGGCCGATAGCGGATCACAACTGGGGAAGGCCGAATGATGAACCCAGCCTGTAAAGATATTCAGTGTTTGCATTTCAGGGCACAATAAGAAAGACCATCTGTTCATGTCATTTGTGTTTTATTGTCTTCCTGCGTCTGCGGTGGAGTGTGCGTTCAGAGCGTTGTATGGTTTGATGGCGGTAGGATTGGGGCTCATTACGGGTCTCAGCCTTCAGCACATCACAGCGGTGAGCAGAAATGAGAGAAAAGACGGTTTTGCGATAACTGCAGGTCTGAGACCGCAGTGATGGCCACAGATGGAGGATGGAGGAGAGGAGAGCAGGGATGAAGTTATGGGGCTCAGGGAGCAAACATGTTTGTTGGATGAGAAAGAGAGGAGCTCCCTGGAGCCGGATCCACCAAGTCTCTTACATGGGAATGGACCTGGCAGTAGAAAGACTCTCTGTGGAAGAGCCTATGAGCGCTGAGCGAGCCAGTCTTTGTCATACGCTTTCTATTAGCATTGGAAGGACCGAAGACATTTACACGATTGATGTAAAGAATGCACTAAAGTGAATATGAAAAGTAATATGTGTACTGGATAAAAATGATTTGTGACCTTCTTCCACGTACAACATAAAACTGTGTCTCAATACACACTTTTCAACCTTGAAGTAGTATTAAATTGACATGGCATCTAAAAAAACAGCATCTAAACGTATTTATTTATTTATTTATTTTACGCAACACCCTGTAAAGTAGCAAGATGTAATGGAAATAAATGGAAATGGAAATACAACAAACTAAATATATATTTTCAAACTGATTTTTATTTCTTTCATCAATGCTTTCGCTGCCCTTATAATGTCTTTATTTGGGAGCTATTTGACGTGATTTTGAACTAGATTTTTTATTTTATTTAATTTTATTGACAAAAATAATATCAAGTAATGTTGTATAATGAGTGTCATGAGAATGTTGCTGTACTTTACTGCCAGAAAATGTCTCTTTATTATAAACCTCCATCATTTATAAATATTTTAAAACCTTGTTAAATATTTCAGAGACTATTGCAGAATTATTAATTGCTTTGAGGGAACCTGTAACTCATTTTCAAATAATGCTCCATTTAATCCAGCCTCCCTACCCTAGTGAAAAAAAAGTATGCCAAGTATACTTGCAGCCAGACTAATTGTCAGTATACTTCAAGTGTGTTAATGATTAGTTAACTTGAAGTGTGCTATTTTGGATAATTTTTTTTTGTGCTAAGTGTATTTTAGTTATAATTAAATTATACTAAAGTATAACTTTAAGTGTATTTAGTGTACTTTTTGATGCTAAATTGAGTCAATTTCAAGTGTACTTAGTACACTTTAAGTACATGCGTATTTTCATGCTTAAAGTGTACTTTATTTGTGTTACAAGTACATTACAAATTCATTATGAGTGCCTTCGAAACATATTTGTACTATATTTTAATATACTAAATTATGCTAAAATGGAACCACTTCCAGTACATTTAAGTGTATTTCTTTGCAGTTCATTAAAAATATACTTTCATATGTCTTAAACTAGTTATAATATATGTGAAGCATAATTTTAATGTACTTCAAGAAAATTTAAATAGCATTAAAAGTGTATTAGCATTACACTAATAGCTTATTATAAAGCTGTTTTATTCAGTATTTAAAATGGTATATTAAAAGTGCAAAAATAATTAAATATAAACATTAAGACATACACAGACTTTGAAAATCAAGAAAACTTTAATATAGTATCTTATGTAAATTACATAAGGGTAAAAAAAGAAATAAAAGTAAATTAAAAAGATCAATGAATTGCTATGGCAGAGCTATATTTATAATTTTTTTGTAGAACATTTCAGTTATACAGTACATGCATTACTGAGAAGTACACTATGAATTTTACATCACTAAATAAGCATCACAATGCAATTTTTTGAAGAAAAAAAAAAAGTTTCAGAAAAATAATGTGCGGAAGTGAATGCATTATTTACAAACTTAGGCCTACAAATGGCTGAACCAAAGAAACAAGAGTTTGAATGTCACATCTTCATCTTCAAGTAGACGATCACTTCTCTGAGTTCGATTCATTTTCTGCAACTGGGGCTTGTAGTATTTGAAGACTGCTTTATCAGAGGATCTTTGAAAGGGAAGAAGAATTAATATAAAATTAACCAATGATTAACATTTTTGTATCCATGTTTCAATATATGTATAATAATTTGCATAGAAATGCATTAGAATTCTGTTGACTTCTCAGTTTACCTTTAAAAGCTTTGGCTATATCCTCCTCAGCAAGCTTTATCCTCTTGTCTGTCGTCACTGTACAGCACTCTATGAGTTACATTGAACAGGAGATTAGAAGAAGCCCAACACAATTTACAGTGAGCAAAGTTCAATCAAAAAGTTACAGATATAGTTATTTGCAGCAATAAAGCAACCTGTGAGTATTAGAGGATGTTTTATATTGATAATTTTGGTTTATTTAAAACCTAGGGTATTTCCCATGAACCTGTCTAGTGTAAAGAAAGATCTAAAGATTTAAGGAAATTAGAAGTTGTTAAAAATATTGTATGCAAGCACAACAAGGACAAGTGACTTACAGCTTTACTAAAAAACACAATTAAATAAACAGATTTTTACATGAATGACTCAAAGGCAGCACAAATTAGACACCTGAAATGGACACGCGTCACTAACATTTTCCTATCTGTCGACCACCGCTCAATAGGCCTGATTCAAAAATCTCTATAATAGAGGTGATATGAGATCAAACCATACTTACTACTCTCTTCTTCGCTTGTCTCTGCACTCAGATTTCAGTTTTTCTTCTATAGCAGCTGGTCTGAAAAACAACAAATACTAATATGAAAAAAAAAAGAATTATATATGCATACATACGGCAATAATGTTGTCAAGCTTGAACTACTATTAACACCAATCAACACACACTACCATAATTGTCTGGTCAGCTTAAGACCAAGTAACTTTGTTCATAACATGTATTTTTTCCCCAAACTTTTCAAAGAAAGATAATTTAGCCTACATAATGAAGCCAAAATTTTCAGGAAATCAGAAATAAATACACAGCTTCATTTTGCAAATAAAAATAATGTTAATGCAATGTTGTACATGTTATAATGACTAATTATGTTTTTTTGCAGATGAATTGGACAGTGTTTTATATTTGTTTTAAGACAAACAAATGTCTCCACATAGATTTTAAAAAGATTTATTAAGATTAAAAAACTAAACAGTGAGCTTTTTATTTATGCAAACAGCAACTAAAACTTACCAGTAACGTTAACTTCTGAGGCAGTATCTTCATCTCTTCGAGTCTGCTTCGACCTCAAAAGCTTGGCTCTGATTGGTCAAATTGAATGTAGCTGAACTAAAAAAAATACGACTGGCAAAGACAAGTAACGTTAATGTAATACAAATCTTACCTAGAATCACAACATAATGAGGTTCCAAATGTCACACGCCATGCAAACTTGAAGCTGGGTAAAATCAACACTGTTTTCTCAAAACGCTACGTTTCAAAAAGTTAATCACAAAAAATACCACCTAATCCATATGAATCGCGTGGTTTCCTCCTACTCCTCGAAAGAGACACGATCGCTCTATATATTTTTAACAGTTTAAATTTAGACTTCTAAATCTAATCACATTCAAGTAACATACACGCACAGCATATTATCTGATAAACGGAAGCTCTGAGTGAGGGAGTAGTATGAAGCTGCAGACTCGGAGCCTGCTGCATCTACAGTCCCGCATTCTCAGACCCCTCGTTTTTCGAAAAATATTTTGATAGCTAACGTTAGCCTTTAACCTTGGACTTTTTGTAGACAAGCCATTGTAAAAAAAAAAAATGATTAAAATTAGTTGACATTAAAGTAGACCAATTAAGTACATTAAGTGTGTTAATATCAAAGAATTGCATCATTAATTATTTAATCAGATTGACCTTTTTTTAAATTATCGGACCTTTTCTCCTAAAACTATAAATTGAATTAATTACTTAATGCCGGAGTAATTATTTTACTTTATATAATTTATGTAGACTACTTAAATTAGTTCTTATAAAACGTAAGTATTAAAATGGATCAATATTAATTTAACTGTGATATGATGTTGTTGCCAGCCATTTACGTTACAACTCATAGGCTACTACAGTTGCCTAATAATCAAATTTGCTATGCCTTCACTATGTATTAACCAGTCTATGGTATTAACATGTGAGCTAGAATGTGTCATTTGGCCTTTTTTGGGGGTTCCTTGTTTTAATTTGTACTATTGACTGAAATTTTACTATGGGCTCACTTTTTGTTTGCCCCGCAGGATGTTCTCAATGGGAAACCATCAAAGTGGTTCCCCCTAAAGCCACGTGTGCCAGTTTACATGGACAGTGAGCAGCAGTGTGCCATTCTTTTTGAACACCTCAAAGCTCTGCTACACAATTGTAAAACTCAACTGAACTTCACAAATGAAGTGGAGTTCATTTGTAGTTTTCTTTTTCCTGAGGTAGGCCCGCACATGTTTGTCAATTTGATTGTTTCTATTATTGCCATACAAGAAATGTTTTATACATTAATTAATTAATTAATGTATTTATTTATATGGACAGGCCATCATTCATGGCCTATGTGAGCTGCAGGCATTGTCCTGGCAGGAGGCTGAGGAGGTGTTCCTTCGTGGCCCTACTTATCACCCTAGGTATGCTTGTAACTTGCATTTGCAAAAAATATATATATTACACAGTATTTTTGACAATGGCATTCATCTTTTATTTTAGTGAAGTTGAGGAATTTGACCGGGTGATTGCAAAAAGAATGAGAAAAGAAGCAACATTTGCCAACCAGAAAGTAATTATTTTACCTTATGCATTTACATTACATTTTACATTTATTCATTTAGCAGACGCTTTTATCCAAAGCGTCTTATAAATGAGGAGGTTTTTTTTTAATGCAATTGAAGATTAAAATAAAGTCACTAACACAATTCTTTCTTCCTTTTTTCTTTGCTTTGTCCTGTTTACAGCAAGATGACAGTGATTAAGGTGATCGTTAAATAAAGTACAGAAATGTTTATTATTGGTGTTTTGTCTATTATTTGAGTTTGACTTCACATTCAAAATATCAAAAAACAGGTTTTGTAATGTTAGCATGGTATAATGTTAATTAGACCATTATATGTTGAACTGAAAGAAAAAATGGAATTTGAAGCATTGTACAAAAACAAACTAAAACATTGTAGCAATATAATATCACATAATATTTTTCAGAAGATAGTTCAATCTGTATTTGTATCTGTTACATCAGTAATTTCCTTTCAATTACACCCACGCTCAAAAAATAAATACTGGGTAATTAGTTAGTTTGAGAACACAATGATTTTTTTTTTTGCCACATGCATTAAGCAGGGAACGCAAATATTTATTTGGATAACTTTAAATAAAAAGAGACCGTAATATTGCATTCTAATGTTTTCAATGGCATTTGGATAAGGGTGTTATACGATCTTCCGAACAGCAGGAGGCGCTGTCTCTAAAAACGAGGGGTCTGAGAATGCGGGACTCTGGGTGGGGGACTGTAGATGCAGCAGGCTCCGAGTCTGCAGCTTCATAATGTTGGAGTGAGGTGAGGAGCGAGCTCATTATCATAAGAACCAATCACAACCATTTAACGGCTCTGGAACCAATCAGGACTAGTCACGTGTATTATGCTATTGTTTGAATTTAACCAAGTACAAACTTTTTTTAACTTCTCTGGAAAATGTATCTATGATCAATTTCAAATAATATGATGTTGAAATCCTTGTGGGAATTTTAGTAGTACAAACGTAGCATGCAGTGGACAACAGCCTTTTACAAGTAGCCTACAAACAAGTAAAAGTGAACAACATTAATTAGGTATGCTTATTGCAATGCTTAATAATAGTTGACAAATGTTTCTAATACATTATAAGTTGGTACATTGTAAATATATATATATTTTTAAATATTAAAATGATAAATGCATACATATTTAAAGGGTAACTGTCGCCAAAATGCAACCTAGGGTCTTTTTGTTAATCTACTCGAGGTAAACTTTCGTTTAAAAGCATAATTAGAATGGAAACACCACTTTAAAGTTTGACCGTATTTTTGTTTTCGATCAAATTGCCTTTTGAATGGGAGAGCTAGGGGCACGTATATGATAGCATCAAAAATCGCTATTTTTAAAACACTAAGAAGGCTCGACACAACGTGAAACTTTGTTCAAAGTATCACCAGGGGCTCTACACATGAACTCGATCATTGAGAACATTGTTTGTGGACACAGAGTTTACTAAAAAGAAAGATTTTGATCAACTCACTGTAGCTGTGTCCGCTGGCATTTTGTCAGTCAAAAATAGTCGATCTCCGAATGCGAATGAACTGACTCTGAATTTTAGTATTGTTTCTTATACGATGATGGTTTTTCAAATACAAGGTCTATATTGTTTTTCACTTACGACAAAACAACAAATTATCCGTGAATGTACATGGAACTAAGCTTTAGGAGCTTTCCATCTTTACTCTCCTCCCTGTTAAGTTGCATTCGGAGATCGACTATTTTTGACTGACAAATCGCATACCGGCTGAAAGAACGCGATGGAAACTAAACAATCAAAATACACTTCAAATAATTTTTTTCCAAAGATGTTTTCTGTATTTTAGGTTGGTTTTTTCACGCTGATGTAAATTTAAGTTCTCGTTTAAAAACAAAAAAAAATAAGTTTGGTCTTTAGTTAGTTATAAGCTATAAAAACGGGAATGTGAAGTCATGATTGACAGCTGTGATTGACAGCTTCTACACTGATGAGGAGGACAGTGAGGAAGAATGCACTTATTAACACCACGATACATGGGGTGAGTACCAAACACCATCTCCTGGTACTCACCCGAGTAACTCACTGAAAAAGTTATGTGCACCCCTGTTTATAGTGGACTTTTTAGAAATATGTTAAAAGTATGCTTGTTTTTCAATATACTTTTAGAAAATATACTAAAGTACAATTATTTTAAAGTGTGTTAAAAGTTGTATTGTAAAAATAGGTAAAAAGCATTATGCTAATATACTTTTAATATATTTAAAGATAGTACATTCTTTGTTAGTATATTTGCAATGTACTATTGAAAAAGGGAATATATTTCAAATACAATAAAGTATACTTTTTTTTCCACTTGGGTAGTGCAAATTCAATTATTTAAAGGAAATAAATCTCAGACTAAATGACAACAGATAGTTGTTAAGATTACACACTAATATTTCAGCTCATCCAATGAAATGAATGAAGTTTGTTTTTGGCCAACCTGATTGTTGTAAGCTATACTTAAACTCTTGAGAAATTAAACAAATTGCCCCTTTAATGTTGAATAAAACAAACTAAGGCTGCAGTGCAAAAAAATACCCATGGGTTCTAATTATGGAAAACTATAGATATTGTATTCGTTAATAGGCACTGCAGACTACAAAGGGAATTTAAGTACATTTTAATAAGAACAAGACAACAGCAAAAGGAAAAATGCAATCTAAAGACAAAAATAAATTTGACAGTGTGCAGTAAATAACTATATTCACACTACGCTAATGGCCATTAAATTTCTCTTAAAAGGTCAGCATTTCTTGTTTGTTCCTAAATGGTATGTGAAAAGAAAATGTCCTTGCGCAGAAAGTGTGCATTTATTTATCTGAAGTGAAATGGCATTTGAATGTGTTAAAGCCATTAATCATGACCCAAGCTTTATGGCATGAAGAAGAAAAAAGAGAGAGAAAAAAAGAAAAGTGTGGGGGAAAAAAAGCAGAAAGTTGTTTTCCTTTCCTGTAGTTTTTGTCTTACAATAGCATCATATTTGTAGTTGTTAAATTCCAGAAGATTTGATACCATGCAAATGTGTTGATTAATTACTTCTGGAAATAAAATGGACATAGATATGAGAGAAGAAATATCCTGGCAGCATTATGTTCCTCTGCAAAATCTAGCTTTGTGATGCTCTGCTCTCGGTCACTGATCTCAGAATTCTCTCCTGGTGTACAATCACAGGTTTAATACATCCCAAGATGCTGTAGCTCAAGAAGTGGATCTTTCAGCTGAATTTACGAGTTAACAAGTGTTGTGTGTAGAAAATGTTGTTCTGCTTCACTGCCAGAGGTTGGTGGGCCAATTAGCATTGACAAAGACTCCCATGTGAATAGTCTTGTGTACAGACTGTCTGGATCTCACAGACTCTGCCTTTAAGATGTACTAATGTGCTTTCGTTGCACGATAGTTTCAACACATAACAAAGCGAGGAGTTCGAGATGGTTTTATATGCATACAGCACCCTAAGATGAAATATTATAGAGTATACAATGTGAGAGAGAAAGGAGCATTAATGAGAGACAACAAGAAAGAGAGAGACAGGGGGTCGGTCCGTAAGATAGCTCCCTAAGCAACATTTATTGAGGTTAATTATGCACTAATTTGACCTTTACTTTTATTTGTAATTCATTTATTACTGCTTAGAATTATGTATTGTTGTAGGGTATTGTTTTTTAATATCCTTAATTGTGACCCTAAATATTGATTGATTGATTGATTGATTATCAGCCCTAATCTCTATGATGCATTATTGCAACTGTGTGTTCATAATGTCACTGTATTTACTTCATTTTTATACAGTTATTGCAGAATTATGCTTAGAATTATTTTATATTTTAAAATATTTGCAGGGTATTATTTATTTAATATACTTCTATAATCTACTTTAATCGTGACCATAAAGAATTTTATTATTTTATTCGCCTGCCTCAATATTATCTTTAAATTATCTCTTTTTGGTGACTTTTCATAACAAATTTGTGCATTATTTCGTGTGTATCGTGTGTAGTTCATAGTTGCTGGTGTAGTTGTATGAAAGCTTTGAATCTTTCTGGACAGTGTGTAGCCAATTATTCTCCATCACATGGCCATCTCTCCGAATGACCAGGATGATTAGTCAGATATAGTTCTAGATCGTACAGAATATTTCTTTTAAATCATGAAAGACAATTATTATAAAAAGAATGAATGCATTTGATCTCATTTTATTAAAATTCTCCCTAGCACCTTTTGATTAACATATTTTAAAAAGAAAGGTAACCCCAAGGCTGTGATGAGCTGTCATCTCCTCCCCAGAGGCAAAGGAGGCTCTGAACTCCCCCTAATGATGTGGCTGTCTTCTGCTCACATCAGCCCTGCCAGGCCCCATCAGTTTGCTTAACCAAGTACAGAAGAGCACCTGAGTCACAAACTTCAGAGCATATCCAAATGCTTTAAAATACGCATTCCCTGATCTTTTCAAGATCTCTCTTGCACTGGGGTTCCCAGCTGGTTATAGGAACTACTTTTTAAAGTGGAAATTATTGGGCAAAAAACCTCTGCACATATTAACCCAGAATACTGTCTAACAATTGATGGCTGCTCTGTCAAGTCTTTGTCGTCGGTTAGGAACCTGGGTGTGCTCTTTGATACCAATCTTTCATTTGAAAGCCAGGTTTCTAGCATCTGTAAAACTGCATTCTTTCATCTTAAAAATATATCTAAATGAACACACATGTTTTCAATGAAAAATGCAGTAAAGTTAGTTCATGCGTTCATGACCTCAAGTCTAGATTATTGTAATGCTCTTATGGGTGGTTGCCCTGCACGCTTAATAAACAAATTACAGCTGGTCCAAAATGCAGCAGCTAGAATTCGTACCAGAACCAGGAAGTATGACCATATTAGCCCGGTTTTGTCAACAATGCATTGGCTCCCTATTAAACATCGTATACATTTTTAAATATTGCTGACTACTTACAAAGCACTAAATGGTTTAGCTCCCCAGTACTTGAGCGAGCTCTTAACGCATTATAGTCCTTCACGTCTACTGCGATCTCAAAATTCTGGCCAGTTGATAATACCTAGAATTTTAAAATCAACTGCAGGCGGTAGATCCTTTTCCTATTTAGCACCTAAACTTTGGAACAGTCTTCCTAACATTGTCCGGGAAGCAGACACACTCTCTTAGTTTAAATCTAGACTAAAAACACATCTCTTTTATCTGGCATTCATGTAGAACATTATACATTTCTATTATTCAAATCAGTTAAATGATTATTAGGCTGCATAGATTAGGTCAGCCGGAACCGGGGACACTTCCTAATAACACCTGATGTACTCGTTACATCATAAGAAGAATGGCATCTACGCTAATGTTAGTCTTTCTGTTTTCTGAGGTTTACTGAAGTCAGCCGGATCCGGGCCGTTACCAGATCAGATGGTGGACCTGCGCCTGGACCCATCCACAACGCATCCCTGAAGTGCCAGCCTCATCAGCCCAGTGAAGGCTTCATCGACACGACAGCCATCTGCACTGATCCTCAACAAACTCGTCTCCATACCGGCGTGATGACTCCGACTTCCAACCACATGAAACTGGATACAATTTCTGAATGTTCTGATCCAATCTGACTTCTGACCTGTAATGCTGCCTGAATCATAATCATACACTGTTTGTTCGTTGGCCAGAGGAGAACCTGAGCCTGGTTTCTCCCAAGGTTTTTTTCTCCATTCTGTCACCTAATGGAGATTTGGTTCCTTGCCACTGTTGGCTTTTGGCTTGCTTAGTTGGGGACATTTAATATTCAACTAAATTATTGATCTGCCTTACTTAAGGTGGACGATGACGCGATTTTCTTCTAGAAACAAACTTTGTTGTATTATTTTCATGTTATCACTGTGAAGCTGCTTTGATACCATCTCTATTGTAAAAAGTGCTATACAAATAAAGGTGACTTGACTTACACTAACCCTACCCGTCACAGAAAACTTTCTGCATTTTTACATTTCCCAAAAAATATAATATAATATTAATATATATCAATATAACCTGTTTTCCTCATGGGGACCAATATATTTCCCCACAATAACAAGGCTTTCGGAGAGAGAGAGAGATATTGAGATATTTTGGATATCTCTTTTTATCACTTAAAACACTCAATAAGAAAATACTGTCAGAACAGCCAGAATATTTTTTAACATTTTCTTTAAGGAATAAAATGTTGTTTAAAACCAGGCAAATTATATATGATATGAAATTATTTGATATGAAATGGAAATTGGATATGGAGATTGAGATGACTAATTTCGAGAAAACTGTTTTTAAAGATATGTGTAATTGAAATCTACAGACGCAAATAGATAAAGTACTATAATTCACCTCAAAATTTGGGTGAAATATCCCTTTAAGAATGCGCGGCAAAAAAAAAAAACAAAAAAAAATCATGAATCAGCAATACCGGTTTCTCACCTGGGGGAATATGCTCAAATATTTGGATGGAGCAATGCCATTCTACATAGCATTAATACATGGTTATTTCTTAAACAGATTGTGGATGTTATGCAAATAATTGATTTAATGCAGTCGTCCGAACACACAGCATGCACAAATTGATTTCTTAGCCCCGGGCAGGAGTTAGCTTGTACCTATTTTGACTGTTGTCAGTCACTTGGTTAGCACTGCGACGCAGTGCAACGTCTCACATAACCGTACGCAGCCTTGGTTTCTTCCTTTTCCAAATATCCCTAGGCATCACTGCCTGCAATTTTCAGCACAGATTGATTTTAGCACTCCTCGAAGCCAATTTGGAATGTTTGCGTGTTCTTATATTCTACTGATTTGATCCACGAGGGAGAGTTGTTGGGAGGGAAGGAGCCAAACACAGAGGGGGATACGGATTAAATTCCATATTAAAAAGAATGCTAATAGCTATAAAATAGCAGCTGCCCGAGGCTGCTTGGAGCAACGATGAGGCCTGTCTTTCTTGTCCTTTTTACATTATTTAATTACAGGTGAAATGGAACACCTGGGACACTACCGGAGTGAAAGAAAAAAAAAACTAGAATGAAGAAGAGCTTCAAAATATGTAAATGTTTGAACAGGGCTGCTCGTATCAGTTTTTATGGAAACTAAGCTCTTTTAACTTGTGGTGCGAGATCTTCCGGTTAGGAAGTTAAACGCATGGGGACGGAAGGGGTACATGCCGGGCAGCGAATATAGTGACAGGCAGGGACTCTGGGAGGTTGCATAGACGCTAGTGAAGCGAAACACCGAGCAACTGGAAATTGCTTCAACACATGCTCTCTACTGTTCACTTTGCAAGCAGATGAAAGCGCTGAGAAAAATCTCACCACTTTCAGAAAGTGAAGTCAGAAAAAAAAGAGTTAAGCTCCGAGAGAAAAAAAAAAAACAGGGAGGGAGAAAAACGAGGGCACAAAAAAGGGAAGTTAAAACAATCGTTGAGAGAGACAGAAACATAAAGAGCGAGTGGATGCTGCCATTCTCAGTGGGGAGAAATACTCCACCACGCCAGCTTTTTGCGTTTAAAAAAAGTCTTCGGCTTTGTGATTTAAAAGAGGGAGTTGCAAACAGCGAACACAAAAGAATATTCAAAAATGCTCGAGCAAAACAACCCTGTCTCTTCTCGCCTGCTCCGCTCCGTCAGGGGAGATCTGCGTGGGGTGGTGGAGGGGGGGATTGAACATCTGAGAGGAGTTGCTGACAGAACGCATGCAGACAGCCACTCTTATTCCGCAGAGGGCGTTGGGGTGAACTTCTCCAACATCTCTGCTCTCTGAGACACATTTACACAAGGTAAATTATTTGCTCGAGGTTTCCAGCACAAAATGGATACCAGGGATTCCGACCTTGGGAAATGTGTGTCCTCATTGGATAATCGTGTTATTGGCTTGCGTGGGCTTTGCGTGGTTTGGCTTTCAAACGCTTTGAATGGATGACCTAAACATCATATTTTGGAGCAGAATATGACATTGAACCCTCATATTGACATTCTTTTGATATTTTAGATAAAGGAAAAGGTGTGTATGCCATTATAGTACACAGTGTACTATAATGGCATACAAACCTTTTCCTTTATCTAAAAAAAATGTAGATAAATTAAACTTTCATATATTTTAGATTCATTGCACACCAACTGAAAATTTCAGGTCTTTTATTGTTTTAATACTGATGATTTTGGCATACAGCTCATGAAAACCCAAAATTCCTATCTCAAAAAATTTGCATATTTCATCCGACCAATAAAATAAGTTTTTTTAATACAAAAAAAGTCTACCTTCAAATAATTATGTTCAGTTATGCACTCAATACTTGGTCGGGAATCCTTTTGCAGAAATGACTGTTTCAATGCGGCGTGGCATGGAGGCAATCAGCCTGTGGCACTGCTGAGGTGTTATGGAGGCCCAGGATGCTTTGATAGCGGCCTTAAAGCTCATCCAGAGTGTTGGGTCTTGCGTCTCTCAACTTTCTCTTCACAATATCCCACAGATTCTCTATGGGGTTCAGGTAAGGAGAGTTGGCAGGCCAATTGAGCACAGTAATACCATGGTCAGTAAACCATTTACCAGTGGTTTTGGCACTGTGAGCAGGTGCCAGGTCGTGCTAAAAAATGAAATCATCTCCATAAAGCTTTTCAGCAGATGGAAGCATGAAGTGCTCCAAAATCTCCTGATAGCTAGCTGCATTGACCCTGCCCTTGATAAAACACAGTGGACCAACACCAGCAGCTGACATGGCACCCGAGACCATCACTGAAGTGTGGGTACTTGACACTGGACTTCAGGCATTTTGGCATTTCCTTCTCCCCAGTCTTCCTCCAGACTCTGGCACCTTGATTTCCGAATGACATGCAAAATTTGCTTTCATCTGAAAAAAGTACTTTGGACCACTGAGCAACAGTCCAGTGCCGCTTCTCCGTAGCCCAGGTCAGGCGCTTCTGCAGCTGTTTCTGGTTCAAAAGTGGCTTGACCTGGGGAATGCGGCACCTGTAGCCCATTTCCTGCACACGTCTGTGCACGGTGGCTCTGGATGTTTCTACTCCAGACTCAGTCCACTGCTTCCGCAGGTCCCCCAAGGTCTGGAATCGGTCCTTCTCCACAATCTTCCTCAGGGTCCGGTCACCTCTTCTCGTTGTGCAGCGTTTTTTGCCACACTTTTTCCTTCCCACAGACTTCCCACTGAGGTGCCTTGATACAGCACTCTGGGAACAGCCTATTTGTTCAGAAATTTCTTTCTGTGTCTTACCCTCTTGCTTGAGGCTGTCAATGATGGCCTTCTGGACAGCAGTCAGGTCGGCAGTCTTACCCATGATTGCGGTTTTGAGTAATGAAACAGGCTGGGAGTTTTTAAAAGCCTCAGGAATCTTTTGCAGGTGTTTAGAGTTAATTAGTTGATTCAGATGATTAGGTTAATAGCTCGTTTAGAGACCCTTTTCATGATATGCTAATTTTTTGAGATAGGAATTTTGGGTTTTCATGAGCTGTATGCCAAAATCATCAGTATTAAAACAACAAAAGACCTGAAATATTACAGTTGGTGTGCAATGAATCTAAAATATATGAAAGTTTAATTTTTATCATTACATTATGGAAAATAATGAACTTTATCACAATATGCAAATTTTTTGAGAAGGACCTGTATGTTGTCAACTTACTGATCATATAATTTTTACAATAAACATTTGAGTCTGTACATTTAAAAAGATTTTAGCATTTAGCAAGGGTGCATTTAGCAAGGGTGCATTAATTTGATTAAAAATGACAGTAAACTAAAGAGATTTACAGGCATAATGTTACAAAAGATTTCAAATAATTATTTTGAACTTTCTGTTGAACAAGTGACAGTTTCCACAAAAATATTAAGCAGCACAACTGTTTCCAACATTGATAATAAGAATAATTTCTTTATAAGATAATAATAATATATTTCTTGAGCAGAACTAACATAAAACTGTTAGTTAAAATTTAATAACAATATTACAGTTTTTACTGTATTTTTGATCGAATAATGCAGCCTTGGTCCGCAAAAGACACTTGTTTCATCAAAACATCTCAAAATGAGAATGTATGTATTTCAACATCATTTTCAGACAATCTTTTAGTACCCACAAAAGTTATAAAAGTCCACACATGTAATTGGACTACATCTGAGAACACTAAATAGACAGTTCTTTTTGCCTGGGGCAGTAACCATAGCAACAGTACATTGCTCGAGCTGTTTGCTTTAGGATAAGCATCGGACGGTATATCAACAAAACAAAACACAAGTCCTGTCTCAATACAGATTACTGACATATCACAAGTAAATAACTAAAATAACTAAAAGACAGACAGTTAGATTACTTGTGGCAATTTGGTTATTCATAGAAAAAAAAACTGTAAAGAGGCTGTTGTTTTGTTTTGGAGTACAAAACCTTTTTCAGTCACACTTTAGATTATGGTCCAATTCTCACGATTAACTAACTATTAAATATGAATTTTAACTCAGTAAACTCCTAATTACGGCTTATTGGTTAGTAAGGGTGTTACATTTAGGTTTTGGGTAGGATTCAGGGATGTAGAATATGGTCATGCATTAATATGTGCTTTACAAGTACAGCCAATCTCCTAGTAATATGCATTTTAATAAGAAACTTAATAGTGAGTATTGGACCCTAAACTAAAGTGTTTCTAAGAAAGTAATTGCGGTCAATTTTGATTTGATGCGGCATGCCTGAGTATTTCATGGTTAAATAACTTTTAAATAACCAACGAACAGATTCAACAGTTCCTCTTTTTGTTGCAAATCTTCATTGAACACAGAAGGCCACATTCTCTCAGACATGACGCTGATCTATTGATATTCAGAACTGTGATCCCGCCTAAGTTTTATACCGTGCTTTAAAGTAGAAAACTCTGAAACATCAAGCAGTGGCGCGCTACTAAGATGAGAGCGGAACAAAAACAACTGAATTTCATCAAAACAGATTGTCAAACCAGATGGGAAGCTCCCTAGAACTGGGCCAGGATGTGTGTGGTGCAGACTTTGAATAGGCAAACATTGTAGGATTCACAAATAGTGAACAGAGCTGCTGAAAGACAGTTAGCTCATTACTCTCTGTAATCAAAGATTATCATTAAACCACACCTAAAATGGCTTCAGATTGCACCAATTATCCTCCCTGATGTGTATCACAATAGCAATTAAAAAATAATATGGTGGGCTGAAGTACAATTTAGCCTTGTCAGTGGTGATTATGTGTCAAACTGTATTTTTCTCCACAAGTCAAGAAAGTGGGTGATCTTTAAGTGGACTGGGTAAAACTTACACAAACAGCTACTGTATAATTGGCCTCTGGTTTCACAGTCAATAGTACAGGCGCAAAGAGATCTGATGTTTTACGCTACACTGTAACAAAAAAAAAAAAAAAGTGCCAGAAGGCAAAGTTCTCATTTTTAATACATGACAGGCACCTCAAGCATCTTTTTTTCTATTGCCTTCAACCAACAACACAATGCTGACGACACGGCACCTTCATTCAAAGGTTGAGACGTGGATCAATGAACTTCAACATGGCTAATTAATTCCAGTCACCATTTTATAGGCTGTAGTAATTTAGGATTTAAAGGAATATTTCAGTTAAACTCAATTGACTGCACTTGTTTCATAATATTGATTAGCATGAAAAAAAAATGTATTCCCACTTATCTTAAAAAAACTCTAAAATGCGCATTATTTCAATAGCCACAAATGTAAATAATATGCCTGTAATATGTAAATAATAGTGTGAACAAACTCTTACTAACCTTTTCTGTGTAAAAGCACATCCAATTTTGTGTTGTTATGACAACATAATGCCTAAAACCCCAAAATATCCAGAAAAATTATTAGAATACTTTATAGAATACAAGTGTTAACAAGAAAAAAAGTTACGTTGTTTATAAATAAAATTTTTAAAGCTTTTTTAAATCACATTTCTTTATTCCTCAAAATTAGCCCCATTTCCATTGTTTCTGTTTCTGTTTCAAGAGTATGCACTGGGAACATGTATACTGTATGTACTGTATATGCATACCACAAATTATATATATATACATATACTGTAAAAAAATATGACAACCTATGTTTTTACATTGCTTTAACTCATCTGTCAGGTTGTGTGCAGGTAGCTGAATACGAGGATGCAGGAACTTCAAAGTAGTTGATTTATTTACAAAATTAACTTCAAGAACAAAATAACAAACTCCAGGAATTCAGAAACACAACCATACAAGGACGACGACCAACAAACACTGAGGGAAAACACAGGGCTTAAATGAACAGGGACTAATAGGATAATTAACTGAACACAGGTGAAGAAACTGAACACAAACGAGGAGCGGGAAAAACTAACAGGACTAAACCAAAATCACAGAGACAGGGGTGAACAAGATCACAAAACAGAACTCATAACACACTGAAACATGACAATACCTCCCCCCTCCCCGAAGGCGTGTCCTCACGCCGTATAACATCCAAAGGGGTGGGAGGGTGGGTGCCCTGGAGGCTGACGAGGGCGTGGTGTTACAGGAACAGGAAGCCTCCAGGGCGGAGCTGGTAGCTCGGGGAACCGGGGTGGAACAGGCTGTGGACGTGGCCAGGGGGGAGCAGGCTGTGGGCGTGGCCAGGGCGGAGCTGTCGGACCCTCGGGCGTCCAGGGCGGAGCTGTGGGACCCTCGGGCGTCCAGGGCGGAGCTGTGGGACCCTCGGGCGTCCAGGGCGGAGCTGTGGGACCCTCGGGCGTCCAGGGCGGAGCTGTGGGACCCCTCGGGCGGCCGAGGCAGTGAGGACCCTTCGGGCGGCCGAGGCAGTGAGGACCCTTCGTGCGGCCGTGGCGGTGAGGACCCTTCGGGTGGCCGTGGCTGTGAGGACCCTTCGGGCGGCGAGGACCCTTTGGGCGGCCGTGAGGACCCTTCGGGCGGCCGTGGCGGTCTTTTTTTCAGGCCTCCGTGGGTCTTTGGCCGGCCACGGCGAAGGCGTACAGCCCCCCCCCAAAATTTTCTTGGGGAGAAGGACAGGCTCAGGATCGGGGACAGACACCGGCTCGGGGACAGACACCGGCTCGGGAACAGACACCGGCTCGGGAACAGACACCGGCTCGGGAACGGGAACAGACAGCGGCTCGGGAACGGGAACAGACACCGGCTCGGGAACGGGAAAAACTAACAGGACTAAACCAAAATCACAGAGACAGGGGTGAACAAGATCACAAAACAGAACTCATAACACACTGAAACATGACATCATCAAAATTTTAAGTAAAAAGTATTTTTTTTAGATAAAGTTAACTTAAAGAAAACTTTTTTTATAAAGTTAGAAAACATTCAACTCATTTTTTAAGTCAGTCTAATGTAATTTAAGCTGAAATGATTTAAACATCCAAGTTGATTGTACTTTAAAATTTAAGGCAACTTTTTTTTACTGTGGTGTGTATGTGTGCGTGCGTGTGTGTGTGTGTGTGTGTGTGTGTGTATGTGATGTGACAAAATGTCTCCACAAAGATGGTGAAGAAATTGTTTGGTCCCCATGAGGAAAATAGCTTAGAAATCATAAGTGATATTTTTGGGGAATGTAAAAATGCAGAGAGTTTTCTGTGATGGGTAGGGTTAGTTTAAGGGGATAGAATATACAGTTTTCTACAGGATAAACATTATTAAGTCCCCATAAAGCATGAAAACACAATATGTGCGAGTGTGTGAGTGTTTGTGTGTTTTTGTGTGTGTTAAAGTACCTCCCATGTCCTTTAAAGAGACTCGGATCATATGACTAACAAACTCTAAAACTTGAAAATGTCAAGCACTCGAGTCTCTTGTTTCAGCAGGGCTTGTGTTAATGTTTAAGTGGTGTTTCATTAGTGTTCATTGAGGCCCTGAAGAGCACACAGACTCAGCATAGGCTTACTATTAATACATCGCCTCTGGCTACACATGATTTATGCTTATTCACATTCAACCGCTTATTTGTTAGGACATAAAATCCAGTGGTCCTAATGCATTCCTGAATAAAGTGAATGTATTCAAATTTCCATGATTGCAAAATATACTTGATTACTGAAATGAGAGTTATTGTGTTGTCCTTCAGAGTGACATGTGGTACAACTGAGTAGACCAACGCATGTGCTGAAACTGCAGGTGAATCACCTGTGTACTATGCCGAATTGATTGAGGTTGAACTTTAATTCTCCCCTGAAGATTTTTATTTTGTTCTTTTGCCTTTAAACATGCCTGAAGCCCTCCTTACGGTCCTTCTTTTTGCTGCAGGCGAGAATGACTTCAGTGGCTTGTGGCCTGATTTAATGTTTCCACTCTACCTTTTATCTGCAGGTCTATGATGAGATGAACAAGTCCCTATTTATCGAGAGTGACCAGTGTGATCCCACACTAGCTATCCAGTTTGGTCCGTCTGTCCCTTTCACCATTTCTCTCATGGTGCAGAACCAAGAGATGCATCACACGATCTTTAATTGGGTCTTATGTGAAGGTGATAGTTTGTTGCCGTCAGAGGTATCTGCGGTTGATCTCTTTAGCATTTATATATTCTCTGCGCATATAAAAACTCCTCTTCTAGTCAGCACATCACTGAGCTAATTAGGGACAGCATCTCACATGTCTTATATATCAAATCAGATAGTTTGCACAATTTTTATTCCATGTCAAATGAATTTCGATACTTTCAGCAATAACTGTATGAAGACAGGGGTTCCCAAGCGTTTTTGTCAGCCAAACCCCTTAGACGTAAAATATTTACTTGAAGTTCCACCTGAGATTTTAATTTAATATTTCAGTAATTTAAAGACACATTTGCATATTAATGGTAAAACAGAATAAAACAGATAAAATATCAAATAGTTTTTGTATATAATTATACAATACTAATTATACAAGTATATAATTATACAATACATATATATATATATATATATATATATATATATATATATATATATACTTAGTATATATATATATATATATACTTAGTATATATATATAATTTAGTTGATGTAATGTAGTTTACTCCAAGCAACTACAGTGTAAAAAAGTATATGATCAATAAGTTATGACAACATATGTTTTTACTTTGCATTATCTCATCAAAATAAGTTCAGCAATTTTCACCTTTTTTTGTTATAAAAGATTCAACTATTTTTTTAAAGTTTAAAATAACTTAAACATCCAAGTTGATTGTACTTAAAAATGTAAAGCAGCAACTTTTTTTACAGTTTATGTTTTTTTTTTTAATAAAAACTACAACCGCACACCTGCAGGTAATAGATAGGTGCGTAGGAGAGAAGACCAAAAAAAGTACAAAATCTAAAAAACAAAAGGAAATCCTGCACATTATTAATACTTGCAAAAAGTATAAAAAAAATTATTAGCAACGTTTCATGCCTGATGAAGGTCATGAGACCGAACCGTTGCTAATAAATATATTTTTAATACTTTGCAAGTATTGATACTTGATAGTGTGCAGGATTCCCTTTCAAGGGAACTCGCGTTGCGTCGAGATGACGCTATGGGAACGCTTTGCGTAATGATGTATTGAAGCACATGTAAAATCAGTCCAATGGTGTGACGGAACGTCAGAGGAGGGTTACGTCATGAACCAGGAAACAATAAAGCCTGTCCAAACAAAGCAGCGTCAGCTTCTGTGTCTTCACAAGCGAAATTGTGAAATTGTCCTTGTTATTTGGTGTTGTTTGTTATATATATTTATAGAATATGGTGAGCAAGCAGCAGTTTAGAGTGTGTGTGCACCCCTGCCCGCGTTATTTAACGGATGGGGACACACACACTTTATGTGTTGTTTGTTTGGGAGAGGAGCATGCATGGTCAGGGCTCGAGGGCACTGACTGTGAGCACTGTGTTGTGCTTCCCTTGCGGACACTTCGATCCCGCCTGGCGTTCTTTAGCGAGGACGCCCAGGCTCGCGTTCCCCGAGGCTCAGGTCCCGCTGCTGCCGAGGCACAGCGAAGACTTCAGACTTGGGGTTCGCAAATGGATCTGTCAGCGGGGTTAGAGACGGGCTCAGCCTTATCTCTGCCTTCACCTGACAGATCTAATGCCTCGTATCAGGGTTCGGAAGCATGCGTTGCGGTTTCTTCCACCCCGATAAAGGCACCAACACTACAGCTATCCAGTTCCGAGGAATGCCGAGGAAAACAGTCTCATGCTTTTCAGGAGCTCGTTGAGGTTGTATCGAGAGCGATCGAAAGATTACTCATCGATTGGCCGGCAGATAAGCAGGACGTTCGTTCAAAAAGCAAACTAGACGAACGCTTCCTGCCCTCTCGTTCACAATCTCAACGCCTGAGCCTTCCGTTTTTTCCCGATCTCCACACCGAGGTGTCGAGATCATGGAAGAAACCTGTGTCATATAGAGTGTACAGTGCACAAACATTACACTACTCTTCTATTTCACAATATAAAGAGCACGGATATGGAGAGATGCCGAAGGTGGAAGAGACGCTCGCGAGCTATCTCTTCCATGAATCTGCATCTTCCCTTAAAGCCCCAGTATTACCCACCAAGTCAGTTAGAGTAACATCAGCTTTGGTGGGTAAGGCTTTTTCAGCGGCTGGTCAGGCTTCAGCATGTCTTCACACAATGTCGCTGCTGCAGTCTTACCAGGCTGAAATGTTAAGAGACATTAATGAGGGCGGCGGTATTGGCCCAAACGCAGTTTGCGAATTGCGTCAAGCAACAGATTTGTCTCTCAGGGTCGCCAAGGAGACGGTTAAATCTATCGTCCGGTCTATGGCAGCCCTGGTGGCCACTGAGAGACATTTCTGGCTCAATCTGAGCAATAATAAAGAAAAGGAGACAACATTTTTTATGGATGTTCCTATCTCTTTCTCTGGCCTCTTCGGTGACGCAGTGAACTCGGTCGTCGAGAGGTTTCAGGAGTCAGCCATACAAGTGGCTGCCTTCCAAAAACTTCTCCCTCGCCAGACTCATGTCTCCGGGGTTGCTGAGCGGGAGCAGCCCCAAACTTCTAAAACACATATCTCAGGTTCCACCCGGAAACGTAGTGGCCCTGGGATGCCTGCCCCCTCTGAGGAGGGTCCTAGAGCAGTCAGTTCAGTCGTTCCCTGCCGGTTCGCCGTTACAGGGCGACGGGTTGATTGCTCAATAACAACTAAGTCCAGAAACCAGTCTCGAGAGGCTGGTACCTCTAAGTAGAATTTTCGACAGCGTGGAAGCTACTGCCAAATATTTCTCGTTGGGTCCTGCAGACCATAGAAAGGGGCTTTCATCCCACCGTGGTGAGCCCCTAGCAGGTTCTGGTAATGTAACAAGAAGTGAAAATCCTGTTGAACATAGGGGCCATAGAATGCCTCCCTCACGGGCGGGGGAGCGTTCCTGGAAGGACGCTCGACTTAGGGCCTACCAGACCTCAGGGGCCAACATGTGTGGGTCCACACAGACCGCACATCGGTGGTCACCTATATAAGTCATCAAGGGGGTTGCGCTCGCGTCTGCTATGCAAACTGGCGCACCAAATCCTCTTGTGGTCTCAGGGGAAGTTTCTCTCACTCAGAGCAGCTTACATCCCTGGGGCCCGGAACATAGGAGCAGACATCTTGTCGAGACAGGGGCCGAGGCCCGGGGAATAGAGGCTGTACCCCAAGGTGGTGGAGCAGATATGGAGGGAGTTCGGCCAGGCTCAAGTGGATCTGTTTGCGTCTCGAGAGACGTCTCACTGTCCACTCTGGTTCTCCCTCACGCATTCAGCTCCTCTCGGACTGGATGCGCTGGTACAGACGTGGTCGAGGCTACGTTTGTATGCTTTCCCCCAGATCGCTCTGCTCCCGGGAGTTCTGGAGAGAGTTCGCAGGGACCATCTGCGCCTACTTCTTTTAGCCCTGTGGTGGCCGGGCAGAGTGTGGTTCTCAGATCTAGTGTCTCTTCTCAACGGGCCTCCTACGGAGCTTCCCATCAGGAGAGACCTTCTGTCCCGATCAGAGGGCTCTATATTTCACCCTCGTCCCGAACTGTGGAACCTGTGAGCTTGGCATCTAGGGGGCCCAGCTCATAGGGTCAGGTCTCTCAACCTAGGTTGTGGAGACCATTCTACAATCCAGAGCTCCCTCCACGAGGAAACTTTATGCCTTGAAGTGGAAGGATTTCACTTCATGGTGTAGTGACCGTCAGCTTGACCCAGTTAACTGCCCACTGCAGATCTATCCCCGTCCACTCTAAAGGTTTATGTGGTGGCCATGGAATGTCGTTGGGTAAAGACCCCTTGGTATCTTGTTTCGTCCGTGGCACTTTGAGGCTGAGGCCTGCTGCGCGCACAAGGGTTCCAACTTGGGACCTGGCGATTGTCCTCCAAGGCCTTTCCCAGGCTCCCTTTGAGCCCCTGGAGGAGGTTCCAGCCAGATTTCTTACTTTAAAAACTCTGTTCCTCCTCGCTATCTCATCTCTTAAAAGAATAGGAGATCTTCAGGCTTTGTCGGTTGCACCCTCGTGCTTGGAATTTGCACCTGGCATGGTTAAAGCGTTCCTTCATCCTAGACCAGGTTATGTTCCTAAGGTCCCCACTAATGTGGCCCGATCTTTAGTGCTGCAGCCCTTCTGTCCTCCCCCTTTTCAGTATGCGGACCAGGTAAAACACAATCAGGTTTTATTCTCTGGACTTGGACTCTACACCAGAGTCCCGGGTGCTCTCATCCTAGTGCTGCTCGCTTTGATTTCGAACAGACACTTCTCGATATGGTGGCATTGGTATAGACGTTCCCATAGCGTCATCTCGACGCAACGCGAGTTCCCTTGAAAGGGAACGCCTTGGTTATGACTGTAACCTTGGTTCCCCGAAGAGGGAACGAGATGTTGCATCACCTGCCATATCTCCTATGTGCCTGTAAGCGACTTATTCAGACCTTACGAAGCTAGCACTGCTTTGTTTGGACAGGCTTTATAGTTTCCTGGTTCATGACATCACCTGCCTCTGACGTTCCGTCACACCATTGGACTGATTTTACATGTGCTTCAATACATCATCACGCAAAGCGTTTCCATAGCATCATCTCGACGCAACGTCTCGTTCCCTCTTTGGGGAACCGAGGTTACAGTCGTAACCGAGGTGTTTCCTTTTGTTTTTTTATAATATTTGAATTTAATGTCAAAATGTGAATTTTCTTGGCCGGACATCACTTTTGGTCACTACTGTATATATAGGGCTGCACGACTCTGCATTATAGCAATTATTTTGTCAAATATTGCAATTTGAACTGCGATATGACATTTAATTTCATACTGTATAAAAATGTCTCATATTCATACTGTTGAGAAATCCAGATGAACAAAGAACAAAGACTAATATAAATGGTAACTTTTAAGAGTGTTTACACTGGGGCTCACTCTTTACAAGAACCAACAAATATTTATATTCAAAATTTTTCACTTTTAAACATTCAAACTTTTATTTCAGGTAAATATTGGTGAAATGCGATTAACTTCTGTCCTCATAATTGTTGGAAATTATGTGAATGTGAATGCAATATTATCTTACAAAACAGCTGGCCGAGCAACAAAATGGACACTGCATTATATTATAGTAATATAGACTGCAAGAGTCGAGTAAGGATACAGTAACATTCATTTTCTCCATTAGGAAATTTATTTTTTAATGATAACTAATAAACACTTTAAAGACAGATCTAATGTGAGCTCCGAGGCTGTTAATCAATTGTATTTGCTTTTGCTGAAGCCATCTGTTTGCATTATTTTAATAGCCTAGCAAACACCTACATTATAATGTTTAATGCCAAAAAATCGCCTTTGATAATTTGTCATTTGCATTGCTTCATGGGATTGAAGTTCTTTCTCTCATTAAAGCTGTTACATATACAGTCTTGTACCTTTGTCTTTTTGTCTGTTTTCAAATACTTTTTTAGCTTCAAATAGTTTGTAATGTTGTGAATCACCTCATAGCTGGTTGCTTTGGTTTATGGCCGCTGACAAAATGGGCGGGCGCTGTTGCAAGTCTTACCTAAGTCTTCTTATGTACACTTAATGCTGAGGAAAGTTACTTTTAAAAGTATCGGTGTTAAAAGTAAAAGTTATTTTTGCTTATGTTTGAATTGTGTTTTCGAGGGTCGGCAGCAGTCACACTGGTTAATAATGTGAGGTTCAATACATAAAGTAGGCTATATTTGTATTATTTAACGTATTTAATTGCAGGTTTGCATATAGTATTCTGGGTGTTCATGTCAGTTTTTATTCATTTTGAGGAATACTGAATTTGTTCCCCTTCGTCAGTCACTACGAGTAAGTCTAGACTGACGAATGGGGATCGCTTGCGAGAGCCTATCTACTTCGAGTGTATCTAAACGAGCCAATTCACATTGGCATGCGATAATTGCACCAGCTGCTGTGCATCGTGGCGCGAGCATATAATGAGCAGCAGGTGCCTCGCATCCTTGTCTTTCGCTTCAGAGCCAGACGGTGAATGCTGTTCCTGCTCTGTAATCTTATCTGAGAGTTTTTTAACTTCAAAAGACGAGTCTGCTTCTTCTGGAGAACATCTCTTCAAGCTGGTGTTGGTATTACAGCGCAGACAGCACTGGCCGCGATCTCACAAAGAACAAAACAGCTGTTTTCACAGCTCAGAATGTTGCACCTTCAATGAGAATGTGAGTGCTCACATCAGGCTTGCACTATCGTCCTGTTTGTGTAGCCGCGGTCATCCCTGGGTGCTTCAGCACCAGAGAGAGCAGTTTCCTGAAAGAGCATACACGGTTTGACACTGCGTCTTTTTCAAGATGTCATTCAAACCGTGTGTTTCTGGATGCGGTCGTTGACGGCCATGATCACTGTTTCACATGCCTGGGCTTAACCATGTTGAGACTGCGTTCGTGGGTGGTTCATGTTCTCTCATGAGAGCATGACCACGTCGGCACGTTGTTTGTCTCCCCTTTCTCGTAAAGGACTATTCCCCGATCTAGTTCCTCTTCTGGTGGCCACCAGAAAAGGGCTACTTTGGCTAATAGCACTGGTGATCTGAGGATTACAGTGAGCATACCCCAACGAGACCACCTCCTTGGGCCACTTATTCCTCTAGCGCATCGCAAACATGCTGAGACTGTGTTCGTGGGTGGTTTATGCTCTCTTATGAGAGCATGACCACGTTGGCACGTTGTTCGTCTTGCCTTTCTCACGAGGGCTTGAGCGCTCAGCGTGCTGTTTGCCATCGAGGTTGATGGCCAAGTTCACTGTCTCGCATGCCTGGTAGCTTTTGGATGGGATTTCTGGTCCTTCTCATGAGGGACCAAGCATTTCATTCGGGGCTCCAGGGAAGGATCAGATGTTGATCATCGCATCGGAGAGAGGGCTGTTACACTCTGGAAATGAAGATGATGCTGAGTTCCCACTGTAATGGTGTGTGTGCTCATGCTGAATCAGATTCAGACTTGACAGCCACACTTTCTCGGGCTACTCTGGGGGCGCAGTGCGACGCGTAATCGCCTTCCTCAACACAGACCGTTCCTGCTGTTTGCTTTCGGGGGACGGGCATATCAGTACAAAGTCCTACCCTTCAAGCTGTCCCTGTCGCCCTGCGTCTTTACGAAGGTCGCGGAGGCAGCCATTGTACCCACTCTGTGAATGCAGTGTTCGTATTCTCAACTATCTCGACGACTGGCTGATTCTGGCTTAGTCTCGGGATCAGTTGTGCAAACACAGGGACATGGTGCTCCGTCACCTCAGCCTGTTGGGGTTTAGGGTCAACTGGGACAAGAGCAAACTCTCCCCTGTGCAGAGGATCTCTTATCTCGATATGGAGTTGGACTCGGTCAACCAGATAGCCCACGGTCAGTGTTGAACTGCTTGAGTACAATCAAGAGCAGGACAGTGGTCCCACTGAAACTTTTTCAGAGGATCCTGGGGCATATGGCATCCGTAGCCGCAGTAACGCCGCTCGGATTGCTTCATATGAGACCACTTCAGCACTGGCTTCACGGCCAAGTCCGGAGATGGGCCAACCTTCAGCCTGTGGTCGGACCCTTCATTTCTACGGGAAGGTGTTCCCCTAGAACAAGTGCTGTGGTTTTCACAGATGGCTCTGCCACCGGCTGGGGTGCCACGTACAATGGGCATGCAGTTTCAGGCATTGGCACATCAATTGCCTTGAGTTGCTCACAGTACGCCTTGCGCTGGGCCGCTTTAAAGGGCCGCTACATGACAAGCACGTACTGGTCCGTACGGATAGCACTGCGACTGTTGTGTACATCAACCATTAAGGTGGTATACACTCCCAAAGACACTGTGCAAAGTCAGGGAGGACGAGGATCAGGTCTTGTTAGTTGCGTCGTTTTGGCCCAACCGGACCGGATTCCCAGAACTCATGACAGCACCTCCTTGGCCCATTCCTCTGAGGAAGGACCTGCTTTCTCAGAGACGGGGCACTCTATGGCACCCGCATCCAGACCTTCGGAAACTCCATGTCTGATCCCTGGACGGGACACGGAGGTTCTAAGTGACCTACCCCAGGTGGTGGTAGACACCATCACTTCAGCTAGAGCCCCCTCAACGAGGCGCCTCTATGCTCTGAAGTGGAACCTGTTCGTGGAATGGTGTTCTTCCAACCGGGAAGACCACCGAAGATGTTCGATCAGAGTCATGCTTTCTTTCCTGCAAGATGGGTTGGAGCGAAGGCTGTCTCCCTCCACCCTCAAAGTGTATGTTGCCGCAATTGCCGCACATCACGATGCAGTTGAAGGTAAATCATTAGGAAAGCATGACCTGATCGTCAGGTTCCTGAGTAAATCCGCCTCGCCCCCCCTCTACACCCTCTTGGGACCTGTCTCTGGTGCTCAGCGCAGTGCAGAGACCTCCCTTTGAACCAATGAATTGAATTGAATTTAATTCAACTTTATTGTCATTGCCCGTCACAAGTACAAGCAATGAAATGCAGTTTGCATCCATCCAGAAGTGCTTTATCAAGAATATAGATATATTACAAAAAATAGATATATTGTAGATATGTTACAAATGTATACAGTATGAAAGTATGTTATGAATATACTATAACTAAGTATACAGGCTATACAAGCTATGTACAGGCTATGAACAGGCTATAACAGACTATAAATGTAAGTATTAATAACAACTGTAGAACTATAATTATTGTATTGTATTGTACAGTATGATTGTCTATACAGTATTTACAATGGTGCAGTTAAAATAAGTGAGATATATATGGATAAATTATACAGTAATGATATATATTTAGTCTGTAAGTTTAAATGTGAGTGGTGAGATGTCAAGAGGCAGAATTCAGGAGTCTGACAGCTGTAGGAAAGAAGCTGTTTCGGTACCTGGTGTTCTTAGTCCGGAGGCTCCTGTAGCGTCTCCCAGAGGGCAGGAGGGTGAAAAGTCTGTGTGCTGGGTGACTGGGATCTTTGATGATTTTCCCAGCCCTTTTCAGACACCGCTTCCTGTAGATGTCCTCTATGGAAGGAAGTGGTGCTCCGGCGATGCGCTGGGTGGCTTTCACCACCCTCTGCAATGCCTTCCGGACCGAAGCAGGGCAGCTCCCGTACCAAACTGTTATACAGTTGGTCAGGATGCTCTCGATGGTACAGCGGTGGAAGTTCACCAGGATGTCTGAGGACAGGTGGTTCATCCTCAGAGTCATCAAAAAGAAGAGGCGATGGTGAGCCTTCTTGACCAGCTTGGAACAGCTCGTCGTCCAGGTGAGATCCTCGGAGATGTGGACTCCCAGTAGTCATTAAGGCTTGATGGGTTAGAGTTTTTGGGTATCGGAACGATGGAGGTGGATTTGAAGCAGGCCGGTACCACAGCATTGGCCAAGGACAGATTGAATATGTCCGTCAGCACCCCTGCCAGCTCCCCAGAACACGCTCTGAGAACACGCCCAGGGATGCCATCAGGACCTGCAGCCTTGTGGACATTAATCCTGCTCAGCACCGCTCCTACATCAGTGGGGGAGAGAATCAGTGGTTGGTGGTCTGCAGTCACCACTGCCTTAGTCGCAGTTGTTGGGTTCCCCCGTTTAAAACGAGAATAAAAATTGTTGAGCTCGTTGAGGAAGGAGACATCAGAGGATGCGGGGGAGGGTTTGATGGTCCTGTAGTCTGTGATGATCTGGAGTCCTTGCCACATAAGTCGGGGGTTGGAGTTGGAGAACTTTTTTCCCTTTTCCCTTTGTAGTGGTGTTTGGCATTTTTGATGCCCCTCTTCAGCTTAGCCCTGGCTGTACTGTAGGCCTGTGCATCCCCTGACCTGAAGGCGGTGTTACGGGCCCTCAGGAGGAGACGGACATCCCTGTTCATCCAAGGCTTCTGGTTGGGGTACATGATGATCTGTTTCTGGGTGGTGACACTGTGTGTAGTCGTAGAGATGTGGTCCAGTACAGATGTGGCGTACTGGTCCAAATCTGTGTGGATGAACATATTCCAGTCTGTGTTTTTGAACCGGTCCTGGAGCACAGCGTCTGCCCCCTCTGGCCACACTTTTATTGTCCTCACGGTGGGTTTCACGCGTTGAATGAGTGGTGAGTACCGAGGTGTGAGGAACAGGGTGAGATGGTCCGATTGTCCAATGTGGGGGAGGGATATTGCTTTGTAGGCTCCAGACATGTTGGAATAAACATGGTCCAAAGTCTTGTCCCCTCTGGTGTGACAGAAGACATGTTGGTGGAATCTGGGGAGGACTGTCTTTAGGTTGGAGTGATTGAAGTCACCAGCAACAATAAAAGCAGCCTAAGGATGTTTAGTCTGTTGTTTGCTAATGGCTACATAAAGTTCTTTCATTGCCAGCTTAGCATTAGCATCCGAGGGGATATACACTGCAGTGAGTATGATGGAAGTAAATTCTCTGGGGAGATAATAAGGTCTGCATTTGACCATCAAAAACTCCACATTAAGTGAGCAGTGACTCTCGGTAGTAGCAGAGTTCATGCACCAAGCATTATTGATATAAATGCACAAACCTCCACCTCTGGTCTTGCCGGAGTCATCTGCTATCCTGTCAGCTCGGTGTGTGTGGCGTCCTGCTAACTCAATAGCATTTTCCGGGCAGCTGTTGTTTAGCCATGTTTCAGTGAAAATCATGACATTAGAGTCCATAATCCGTCTATTATTGGTGATGGAGAGCCGTATTTCATCCATTTTGTTTGCCAGAGAACGGACATTGGCGGGGAGAATGCTGGGTAAAGGGAGCCGGTGTGGTGTTAGCTTAAGCTTAGCTCGTAACCCTCCGCGCCTACCCCACCTTTGTTTACGTTCTCGGCGCCGTCTGCATGCACTTCCGCCCGGCCGGGAAGAGTGAGCAGCCTCCGATGTTCTGGAGATCTCTGGGATGAGTCGGAGATCGGCGATAAAACTATTGGAGTTTTGAGTCCAAATGTCCAGAAGCTCCTGTCTGCTGTAAGTCAGCAACGTACAGCAATTCGGGATGAATAATCCAGTCAAGAGTAGATAAAAAAACGCTAAATGGCAGATTCTGGAGAGACGCTGAGCCTTGCGTTGTTCACGCGCCGCCGCCATGTATATACTGTATGTGTTGTAATGTATATGTTGTATGTATATACAACATTGCAGTCAGCTGAGTTAAAGATCCTGTCACTAAAAACAGTGCTCCTGACTGCTCTGGCTTCCATCAAGAGGGTAGGGGACCTGCAAGCATTTTCGGTCGACGAATCGTGCCTAGAATTCGGCCCGTCCAACTCTCACATTGTCCTGTGACCCCGGGTCGGATACGTGCCCAAGGTTCCTACCACTCCCTTCAGGGACCAGGTAGTGAACCTGCAAGCGCTGCCTTCGTAGGAGGCAGACCCAGCCCTAGCTTTTCTCTGTCCCGTCCGCTCTTTGTGGTTATACGTGGACAGAATGCAAAGCTTCAGGACCTCAGATTATCTCTTCGTCTGTTACGGAGGCCAGCAGAAGGGAAAGGCTGTCTCCAAGCAGAGGATGACCCACTGGATAGTGGATGCCATCGTCTTGGCTTATGAAGCCCAAGGCGTGCCTTGCCCGTTCGGGTTGTGAGCACACTCAACTAGAAGTGTTGCTTCCTCCTAGGCGTTGGCTCAAGGCGCCTCACTGACAGATATATGTTGAGCTGCGGGCTGGGCGACACCTAACACGTTCGCTAGATTCTATAGCCTCCGTGTAGAGCCTTCCCGTATACTCGCTCCCAGTGGCCAGTAGCGCCAGGGACCCGTTCTTAGTGTCGGCTTGCAACTTCCGCCCCCATGGGCCGGATACGTGCAGCTATTTGCTCCAGTAGTGTTCCCCAGAAATGTCTAATCCTGTGAGTTCCTCCGTCACCCCTGACGCCAGGCCTACACTCGTATGGATTGTGGAACCTGTGTTAGGCTGGGTGTCCATATGTAGCGGTCCCTGCGGCGACCCCATATGTGTATTCCTCCACGATCAGCTCCTCTGTGAACGAGCCCGTGTCTTTCCCTCAACAGAGCCTGCTCTGTCGTCTCTGCTGGTGTTCTTTCCCCCCCCATAACTAGGCTGGAACCACCTCAGAGACTGCCATTTGTTGTACTACCCTGCTTGGCTAGTCCATATGTGTATCGTCACAGTGCCTCCCTCCGGGGTAGGATATGGCTTCCGCAGCGTTCTCTTCCCCAAGGGCACGCTTCCCCAGCGTTATCACACCGAGTGGGTCTTGCGGAACAGCAGTGACTGACCTTCTCTGCTTAGAGCTCCTACTTCTGCCCAACACTGCGGTCAGGCCAGGAGGCTCAAGTGGAGCGCTGGAAGGGCCAGCAGCTGTGGCGTTTTGGTAGATATCCCAATTCTTCAGTCTAGACTTACTCATAGTGACTGACGAAGGGGAACGTCTCGGTTACGTATGGTAAAGCGAGCAAGCGATCCCCATTCATCAGTCTAGACTTACGTCTCCGTTCCCTCCTCTGGGAACGAGGGTTACCATACATAACCGAGACGTTTTTGTGTGAGTGAGATGAGTAAATGCTTGCTAATATTTAGTCCAGAACTATAATAACCATCATCTTCACACAGTGTGTGTCCATTACTCTTGATTTCTATCAATATGCGGACAGGAGAGGTGTCAGGAAAACAAGTAACTTGTGTCACTTATTTGAAAAAATAACTATTTTCTATTTTGTTGTGAATCAAAAAGTAATGTTTTACTTTACTTGTTAAAAAAGTTTTACTTTATATTACTTTACTTAAACTAATCTGATTATGTAACTCACAGTATATAATGTATTACCCCAACACTGATTTTCACTACAATTGATAACAGAGACACAATATGGCACCCGTTTCGTTTTTATCAAACGAGAGGTAGAGAATGGTATGAGAGACAAGAAAGTAGCTGTAGTTTAAATTACCCAGAGCTCTGATATACAGCATTGCCATTGACAACGGCGAATGAAACGTGACCAACTAGAATCAAGTATTCGGGAGCTGTCTAATAAAACACATATATTTGTAATTTCACATATAATGTAGCCTAACATCTTACAAATTATCAAGCTGAGTTTATCCAAATAAATATTTTCAGGAATTTGGAAAATAATAATATAATTTATATTTCTCCAGCAGTTCATATGAGATTTGGATAACTGCTGACTGCAGTCAATTTGGTTCTGAGAGAATATTCTCTGTAAATCACTGTACCAGGCGGGGAATTCCCTGCATTCCCAGCAAACTGAATATAAACATTGTTATTTCTGATTTTCCAGCCCAATCATGCTTTCCTTTCTGTTCAAAATTAAATAGGTTATAGCATACATATGAACATCACAATTTATGTGAAATGCAATGCATGTGCACTCACATTGTAATGCTGTTTATGCATTAACGTTGCACTGTTTACTTACTGAGCATATTGCAGATGCAAAAGCAGGATAATTTTCTTAGGTTTTGTGTGCTTAAAAAAAACCCCTCCTTTTTAAGGATCATCTCAGTGCAGAATTGACAGTGTTTTTCCCCACTATAGCTGCTGTTTGCTTTGGACTCTTTTTTTTTTTTCTATAAGCTGCCGCACGATGCACTGCCTTTTTATTCTGATTCCTTTTTAATATAGTTTCTTTGACTTGACCTCCCCGTCATCTTCTTCATTTTTAATTATGAATTCTCTCACATGCCATACAGTATTGCTAGAGCACATTCAAGAGGAAACATGCTAAAATGGCATGCTCAGGTGAAGACTGAGTTAAAATGAGCACGCATATGAATATATATGGTCGAGCCAGAGGATAAAACATCTTTATGGAGGTGCCATTTCCCTGGAGCAAAGCTTAAATCTATATAAAGAGTATGGCACCGGTGGTTAATATCACCTTATGCAAAGACAACAGACAATTAAAGTGGGCTTTGAAAATTAAGGAGAGTCATTTATCAAGGAAATCTGCATTAAACAGGTAGATAAATCCATTAGGAATGGCAATAAAATGCATTCAATGTATTTATCTTGGTAAAATTGGTCTGAATGAAGTGATAAAAGGGGTTTGTTTAACAGACGCCGCATTAAACAGGGATGTTTTGAACATATATAGCCACACAGTCATTTATGCTTTTTAATTCAACAATTACTCATTTATAATGCATTATTATTAATTGTTACATCAAGAGAAATAGCTCATTGGCAGTGGATCCACATGATTGAAACAAGTAAAACCCAATAGAATAAACCATGTATAACTAACTAGAATCAATGGTGTTCATTTAACTTGAATAAATGGTTTTAGTTTAACTTAGATAAATGATTATCATTTTAATTGAATTATTCAAATTATCATACAATCGATGCTTCTTCTTTAGTCCTGTGATTTACATAACAACAATGTGTTGGCAGTTTAGAAGTGATACTGGATACACCCTAGTACTATAGTGATTGCTTTATTATTAAAGCAATTTAAATTCTTGTTAAACCCAAGCAAAAGCTCACACAAATATAACTTTTAAATACCAACATAATAGAACATTAAACATTAACAAGTCTCTCAATTTTCTCATCTTGCTAAAAAATGCATTAAATTACACTTTATTTCAACATTTACTCTCTCAATTCAGCCCCGTAAAGTCTCGTTTGATTGGGTTACATGATTGAAACATGTTATTTCAAAATGAAAATATCAAGGGTAAAAAGAGTAACTGTTTCAAGTCAATTTAACATAAAGCAATAACATCTGAACGAGAAATCTGATACAATTGTGTAAAAACAAAATTGATTGTTTAAATAAAGTGAACAGCATAATTTTTTTTTTTTAAGTGTGTAATAACATTTAAGTTTGTTTTGTTTCCTCTGTATCTCAAGGAGACCAATTGATCATTGCATCCCTCTGGAATGTCAATGTGGACATTTCCTCAAGATGAAGGTCTCTTGTCAGAGCTCAAAAGCTGTGCACAATGATGTTCGCCATTTTGATTGTACAGGCCAATCTCAGAGGGAGCATATTGGTTTGAGCCATTTCCTGAGCTAGATTACCTTCCTCTGGACTCAGATGCAGTTATGAGCCTCTAAATTGTTAGACTGCTAATGGTTAATCACATCTGCAGAAGGAACACAAGAATGCAAAGTTTTGGTTTGAAAGTGAAAGTATTTTCCAAATTATTATTTATAGTTCTTAGTATTTTCATATTTTGCATAACAATGGTATATTGCAGTGAGAACAAAATGAGGTTTTGCAAATATCATTTAAGGAATTTCATTTAGATTTGTAATTATCTATCCATCCATCCATCCATTGTTATTTTAAGTAAATGTCTTGACTGAATTTAAAATGTCAGGTTTTCATGATTGTAACAATTACCTAGTGACTACAGTAAGTGTATATTCAAGTATATTCGGTATATTCAAATTGTTCCCGTTATTGTATTTTTTTTTATTATGCAGCAATTCCCAATTTTCATTTAATGTTTTATAAATGTAAATGTCATAAAGAGCAAAGTGCTTGTTATCCTAACCTTTGATAAAATCACAGGAACACACACAAGACTTACGAAAACCTCAATAGTTTGGTACATGAAACATGAGGCATCAATCAATAAAATTTCTGATCAATTTTAGTAGACGAATAAATGCATTATGACGTCACATGACAACAAGTTACATGACAACAAAAATTAAGAAAAACCTGTATAATTAAAACGGTCAAAGAGTTCAACCTTAATAATTATTCATCCCCTGGTGCATGCTGGGAAGAAGGTGAATGGGACTGAAGCACAAAACCATTCATAATGCAACTCACCTGCTAAGCTTGTTGTTTCGACATAATATATCAGAGTATGGAGTAATGGATAAACTTGTATTCCTGAAAGTTAAAAAATGGTAGAACATAGGAATAAGTAAATAACTTATAAATAAATAAATAAAATATATAGTTATTAATAATTAATAATTTCACTTTCAGCATTACTTCCTTAAAAAAATAAATATTTCTCAGTGTATTTCAGTATTAAATGGCTGGAACTGACAACTTTAAAGTCACCTTGAAATCAGTATTGACGATTCTTGTTTTTTATATATATGATTTATCCTTGCACATTTATTTTATTTTTTTTAAATGAATGCGCCCTCATAATCTTTAATCAAAATAACTTCCCTCCCTCTTGCAGAGACATCTCTTCTCTCCTCTGATGACGAGTTTACTGATGCGAGGGTGGGACAACCTGTCCCTCGCATGACATCACAGCAATAGCAAACCACAACAATCCAATCAATTCCCAATGGATAAAATTAAGCCCCGCCCTATTTTGTCTTGTTCAAGAAGCAGTTTTTCTCGGATTTACGTCACTATAGGGAAGAAAAGACTATCGCAACTTCATGTTCATGCCAACTTTAAAACCCTAAAACCAACTTATAATATAATTTAGTATGCAGTTCCAGATCCTAAAGGACTCGTATCTTGCTGAGAGATAACTGAGGTGGATGATCCTACTGGGTCTACTGTATGAAATATGAGGTCTGAAACCAGCCCACATTGAAAGTTAATGAGCATTGTCTTCCTGGAGAAAAACTCTGTTTTGGCTCTGTAAACTAAAAACCACAAAAATTCTGAAAGTATTTTAAGGTGCTGCTGCTTTTACCCTCATAATTAAAAACACACAGTGTTTGGCCATCTGTGCACGCATTAAAAATGCCTGTGAGTACATTAATTTACTGCGCTGGGTGTTTTATGATCTTACTTTAATGGGCTGTGTATATGTCTACGTCAAACAACAGGCTGCTCATCTTACCATTCATTTTAACAGAAGAGGACTATCTCCAGTGCCCTCATTTTTCTTTACATTTGAACCCAATACAACATAATGAGGCCTGCCAATAATATTTATTGGTGACATTATGCACTGTCAGAGAACCAATAGCAGAGCAGAGATCGGAGCTATATGAGGTCATCAGCTGCCTTTCATGATTAGGGGGGTTAGGACCTTATATTGCTATCATAAATAACACTATGACAACCACAATATAAATTCTGTATATGAGTAATTCAATCATACTGAGGGAAACTGTTGATTATTTATCAAAGAATAAGAATGTGCATATTAAGGGACCTAATTTAATTTATTTAGAATTGATTCAAATTTTATATATTTAATTAGATATATGCTGACAAAAACAAAAGACTGTCATTTTTAAGAAATAAAGAAGCCAGCTCATTTTTGTAAATTATTCTCTCCCACTCTGAAAGTGAATGGATGTCGCATTGAAAACGTAGACACTTGAAGGATATTTTGCTAAAAAAAATAAAGTAAATTTTTATAGGAAGTAAAAAACAGTAACTTTTAAAAAAAAAGCTTTGATCCAAATGCTTATAGTGATTTAAAAAAAAAAAATCTAATTGACAGCACATAAAATCTCTAGAATGTCTCTGTGCAAACAACTCTCAGATCTCAGATTGAGAGATTCATTGAACTTTACCTGTTTTTCTATTTTAAACTGTGAATGCTTGACAAAGGTAAAAATTAACGAATCATTAATTTTTAAATAAATTATAATATATTTTTTTTATTATATTCACATACACTTTCTTTATACTGGGTTTAAAACTAAGTGGATCTGAAAGATCTGCTCTTCAGTACACTTATGGCTTATGACAGGCGTTATTACAATACTGACACCTCAAATTACCCTTCATGATACAGACCAGTACACATGTGCACATACAGTTCAGCACTCTCAAAGTTCAGTGGCTTGATTTAAAGCATACGAGCCATGCCTTGCAACTGCTTACGCTTTAAAAATGTTTACGTTGTAAGATCTATGATCTAACTAATACCGTATTGACATTTTGTATGTTTAGTCTGTTGAGAACAGAGCTGGAGACCTTCATGTGCATCATTTGCATGCATGAATTTTAACCTACATTTGCGCACCAGCTTCCCTTTATAAATAAACAGAATTTATGATGAACCATACTTGACCTGTGAATGTTTTGACACCACTGTAACATAACGTGTGTATAAGAGAGCAAGACGGAAAGATGGAAAAATCTAAAACGAATGAAAGTCTGTGTATATGAAACAATCACAGACAGGGAGTGTGTTCATGTGTGTGTGTGTGTGTGTGTGTGTGTTTCTATGGGCCAGCAATGGTGAAACCAAGGCTAATTTAACATCATATTGGTAAAGTATTGCTGAACAGACCAATAGGTTATGAGTCTAATGTTTAAAGGTTGCAGAAACATTATTAATGCATTTATAGCAGCATAATGTAATTGTTTATCATCCAGTCTTGAGACATCTGAGAAGATTTCTGCAGTCCGAGTGTTGCTTCAGCACCATGGACAGCGCCGTTTTATTGTTATCTTTTTTCATCATAAAGCAAAGAAAAATAAGCCTTTTACGCATGCGCGATTCATTAATTCGAATTTTATCATTCATTAAAAATATAATCAACATTAATAATAAAAAAGATTGAGTAAATAAGTGTACAATACAATATTTTATTAGGCGGAACATTATATTGGGACTTTTCTTTTTCCATAACTTACATCTGTGAGCATTGTCACTGAACACTAATCAAAGCTACTTATTATCCGGAATGTAGAACACACCATAATGTAAATATGTATTTTATAAATTAGATAGATGTCTAGCAAAAAGTGTTAAGACGTCTCCATTGGCTGATATATGATTTTTTTTTCTCATTAATAATCACTGTATAGCAGGTGGCCTACATTTGGCATATTTTCAGTATGTTCAGCATCCAGACGACACATCATTGACAGCACAAAACAGGAATCTTCCATTCGTGCAAAAATGCTTTGGGGCCATAAAGCACTTCCGCAGCTCCACACCACACACCTCACTGGACGGAAGCCGAATCATTAAGGCTATACAAACACAAAATAAAGCACTGATAAATACACCTAGTTTGGGATTTGAAGTCGTCTTCGTCTTAAATATCTTCTCATTTATATAGTGGTCCAGGTAATTGTCAGTTGCGATTTGTTTCCCATCGATAAAATCCAAGAACAATCGCGACTGAAAATCGCTGCGGCCAAAAAAGGCGGGAACTACCTGTGACCGCGTCCATATGCAGTTTTGCAATGTTTCAGTTTTGTTCAAAGAACTGATACTCATTTTTCCTCGGTTTCTTGAAAGTATCACTCACAGGCACACTTTTGCGAGTCAGTTATACAGGAAAGACTAAAAATCCAGAGAACGTGGAGTATTTCCATCCGCCCATTAGATTCCCTCGTTCCAACTTGAGATGGATTCGATCCTCGCGCTCCACCATCAGTAGAACTCCGTTACTCGCCGCCTCCCGCGTGACATCCTGATCCCCAGCGAAAGCAGATATGACCGGGTACTCATTCTGCATCAGGTTAACCTAAATAACAGAACACAGCGCACTTTAGTCCTTTGAAAGCAGACAATCGGCTTTCCACTAGGGTTCATGAATAACGCACAGTATGAGAGGTGACTGCAATAGTAATTTGTGCAAAAGAATATGCTGCCCCGCTCACCTGTATGGTTTGTCTGTTGTAAACCTTGACCACATGAAAGCTGAAACTGTATATTCCTCTGCGTGGCGCGGTAAACACACTCGCTTTTAGGTCGAAGTGATTGCCAATGTTTACTAAGACCTGAAACAAAAGCAACATGACGCGTTACAAATCCACTAGCAAATGAAAACGTGTGAATCTACATAGGCTATTACATTTACGTTTAGCTCTGCAATTTTACACGGACACATGCGGATCTTCGAGTGCAGTGTGGCAAGCTGCTTTAACATGTATTATTTACAAACAAATATATATATATATATATATATATATATATATATATATATATATATATATATATATATATATATTTAAATGTATTTATTTTTCTAGTGAAAAATCCAATAGTGACTTGTATCTTTTCAGTTTCAGGCTAACCTTTTTTTATTTATTTTTTATAGATATTCCAATAGCCAGAAATAACATGTCTTTGTTTCTGGCAACAAAATGCATTTCCCCCATTGAATTCTATGGTGATCTGTGGTCCAGATATCAATTAATTTTCCAACTAGCGTAATACAATTGTTGCTGGTCGATATTTCAGTTTTACAAGTATTCATTTGGTAGGTTATTACTTATTGGTTATTTGTAACTAGTCCGCTACGTGTATCAGTTCCAGTTGAACCAGTTTTTAATTAATTAATTAATTTATTTATTAGATACTTGCACTTATTTATGAGACACTAGTATCTATCATAATGGTTACAAATACATTTCTTATCTCATTGCAAATGTTTACATGTTAACTGGGCTTGCCATAAGCGCATTCCAAACCTGCCAACAGTCAGGTCAGTTGTAATTACTACAGGTCTATTTTAATGACCGCGGGTCAGTTATTGTTAATCTAAACATTCGCTTGATGTCAACCTTTGGGGTTAATTTAACATTTCTGACATTACGGGCGTTTTTTTGTTGTTGTTGTTGTTTTTTTGTTGTTTTTTTTTTTTTTTGCTTTTTGTTTGTTTTTTGCAACTGTGCAATTTGTTGAAAGGTTGGCGACTATTTGCCATTGCACATACATCTAAACAACAATGCATACATTTAATTACATAATGTTATACACGGGGGGGGGGGGGGGGGGGGGGGGGGGGTTTGAAGGAGATTTACGCAACTGAATTGTTTGAAAACGTACATTGTCCAATATAATAGATAATATAACAATTGTCACTTCGTGAAGTTTCTGCCTGAAATTCCTGTGCACAGCCCTACAAATGCGGTTCCTGTGATTACAAAGTCACCAACGGGACACCTGACCTGGTCAAAATAGATGGTAGTGGATGTGTTGCTCATCTCCGAAGGTTCGTGGTTTGTCCCTCTGACGGCCGAAAAAGCCACTTTGGCGCTGCCGGAGCGCACAGATATCCCAAGCGAAGAGGTGACTCCTCCGTCAGAAGAAGGGTTGGAGTCGCACACCACCAGACACTTTCCCTCCAGAACGATGGGCTCCGTGTCATTCTGGCCCATAGATAGCCCTATGCCACATCCCAGGAGAAATGCGAGAGCCAGCATGGCAAAGGGTCCGGGACAGGCTGCTGGCACCATGATCGGAACAAGAATCCTGTGCAAACTGATCTAACCAGCAGCCCCTTGGAGGTTTGATGTGGCTCTATCACCAGGTCCAGACTAACCTCTCTCTCTTTCTCTCTCACTTACTCGCTTACTCACCGTCACACACACTCCTTTTCTTCTCGTCAATGCGCATCAGTTTGAGGTGCTCAGAGTATTTGCGCAATGTTTCCTAAATGATAAAAAAAGGGAAAATCAGAACAAAAATATTTTCAAAACAATAATATTGCACGAATAACAATTTCTCAGTAAATAGCTATAAATCATATGGGCTATCAATAGGCTATCAGATTTGACGAGATTTTATTGCGCAACGATACGCAACATATAATCTCGACTAAAAATACAAGGTCAAACAGCGTTTAGCTCACTTAACTGATAATTTTTTTTAAAAAAGTTTTTCAGTTATCCCCCCCCGTAGTAAACATCACTTGTCTAATCATTACATTACCTTTCCGATTAAATACATAGATCAATAAAACCAACAGCAGCATGACATTTAATATCTTATTATATTTTCTTTTGCCTCTTTTCTACTTCATGCTGACATTACCTGTTAAATCCATAGTTGTGTGTGATCTGTGTGGCCGCTCCTTCAGCTGTCTTGAGAAGGAGTGAAGCGCGCACCCAATAAGAGTGGAGAAAAGCAATTGCTCCTTCATCCTTTTTAGAGGGCGCTTCACGCCCATCCCTTCTTTTCAAGTACAGTAATAATTCTGGAGCGGACGCTTGGACAATAAACCCAGGCATGACCAGAATATTGCAATTTAGAGTTTTTTAAGTATTTGTACTACCACATCCAGATTTGTTTTGGTGGCATCTGTATTATTTTACATAGCAATACAAATAGCAAACATACAGTTTTGCTTACGGGATTAGTAAAACATGTTTTTAATTTGAAGATGATGTTACATAGCTTAATATCATCAGGAAATAAATGGACATGCACGTTAGAAATCTCAGCATCCCGGTGGAATGCCTTGAAGATCAGACAAACATCTTGTGCTCCACCCTGTGGAGAAGAAGTGCTATCACATCCTCATCTGAAATCAACCCTTTTTCAGAGTCAGATAATCTCTATAACTTGTTTGTGAGGTTTAACATTTTAAATAAACATAATGAAACATAAATAAAATTAGTCTATTTAAAATACATAAAATATAAATAAATTGATTGTTTTAAAGTTCTAAAAGGGGTTTGTAGCAGCGATGCCATAGAATAACCATTTTTGGTTCCCAACCTTATAGTAAACAGTTCTTACATTGTTTTTTTGTTTGTTTTTTATTAGTGAGAAGAACATTTAATAAATTCTAAAGAACTTTTTGTGGCATGGGAAGGTTCTCTGGATGTTAAAGATTCTTCATAGAACCATAGATGCCAATAAAGAACCTTTTAATTGTATTTAAGTGTATGCGGCATTTTTTGTATTAAAAGACATCTTTAAAATACATATATTTTTAAATTAGTATAAAAAATTAACAAATTTAAATCTAAAAGTTTAGTTGTTGCCTTAAATTTCTAAGTAAAATCTGTAACACTTTACAATAAGGGTTCATTAGTCAACATTAACTACATTAGTTAACATGAACTAATAATGAACTGCACTTCTACAGCATTTATTAATATTTGTTAATTTTAACATGTACTAATACATTAATAAAATCAAAAGTTGTATTTGTTAAGATTAGTTAATTCACTGTGAACTAACATGAATAAACAATGTATTTTTTTATTAACAAAAATGAACAAATACAGTAACAAATGTGTTGCTCATTGTTAGCTCATGTTAGTTAATACATTAACTAATGTTAACAAATTAAACCGTATTGTTACCAAAAAAATAAAGTGGTACCGAAGCTATAAACTGTGCATTTGCACTTCTTCAGTAACTTTGAGTTTCATTACTGAAAATTGGATAATTGAAACTCAAAAGCAGATAAAATCAAGCAGAAATGATATTGAAAATTTAAATGGATGGAAACGAAGCTGTTAAAACGTGTGGTTTCATGCATATACTGTACGCCTAATTGTCATTCTCTAGCCTCATTATGAAAACAAAAAACGAAACAAACAAACTTGTAATAAGCTCTCAGTTCTCTGGTTTCTACCGTTTAAAAAGCTTTTCAGTGAAGCTCTGGAGTTGCTGTAGAGTGTATAAAGTGTAATGTTGGGTTTGACAGCTCTACTCAGTATGTGTTATGTCCACTGAACCCATTCTTAACCTCCCTAATTAATACTTTCCCCCACTCTTCAAAGTTGCTAATTGGAACTATTATGTAAGACGATCATGGCTGACGGCTTCTAAAGAGTGAAATAGGGATATTGCTTTAATTCATATTGGAATGACTCAGCATCTTTATATCTGAAGTATAATAGGCACTTCACAATATAGCATTCTTGTCTTTTAGGATACTTGGGAGACTTACCCTGTCAGTTCAAAACAATCAATGCCATCCCAGCCATATTTTATTAACAGTTCTTGGACATAAATAGAACAATGGTTTTAAAATACATTCCAAATAAACTTCACCAGGAACACCAGATTAGTGTCCATTTATAAGCTGTTAGGTGAACTACTGCGAGATCATGCATGTTCACTGGGCCGGTCATGGTCAACATCATCCTTCCTCACAGACTGTCCATGCACCTTTTTTGACAAGCATCACACTGTGGGTGCAGAGTGACAGGCTCTGTGGAGGTTGACGTTGAGTATCCGAGAGCCGTGGCTGACCTGGGGCCTGCAGAAGGGTGAGTAAAAGAAAGAAAACATCAAATGTCAAGCTGGGTGGGCACTGGGCCTGTGTATCACGGAGCCCAGAGCGGTTCATGCCCACAGAGAACAGCTCTCCCCAACCATGCGAAACGGTGAATTATTGTGAATGTTATATGACTATTTAATCTGACAGGCAGCAGAACACCATCACTCTTGAGATCGCCTAGACCGCCATACACTATCTATCTATCTATCTATCTGTCTATCTGTCTATCTGTCTGTCGGTTGTGTCTGTCTATCTGTCTGTCGGTTTGTCGGTTCTGTCTGTCTATCTGTCTGTCGGTTTGTCGGTTCTGTCTGTCGGTCGGTTCTGACTATTTAATCTTACAGGCAGCCGAACACCATCACTCTTCAGATCACCTAGACCGCCATACACAAACATTCCTTTAGATATTTTCTGCTTTATTAAAATGTCAAGCAAAATATTTTATAACCATAAACTAATAAGAAAAAGTAATTGTTCTTGATTGTTACATGTGCATGTTTTTCTGATTCATTTGTTCCATGTTATGATTTGTTTGTCCTCTAGGGGGCGAGTATGTTCTTGTTTGTGCTCTTTCTTGATTAGGGACTGATGGCCGGCACCTGTGGATCATGTACGTTTGGCATAAGAAGTTCAAGCGGCCAAATCTGTTCAGAGCGGGCGTGGTGTTCGGCGCGGTGTTGTGTGCTCTCTTGTTGTGTCTTACTCCGGTTCATTTTCCTTTCGTGTTGTCGACATCACTTTTTGTAATAAATCCCCTATAGAACGAGCTGTGTTGTGATGTCTTCACTTGTGTTACGGTTGCGGCCGTAACATCTATCTATCTATCTGTCTGTCTGTCTGTCTGTCTGTCTGTCTGTCTGTCTGTCTGTCTGTCTGTCGGTTGTGTCTGTCGGTCGGTTCTGACTATTTAATCTTACAGGCAGCCGAACACCATCACTCTTCAGATCACCTAGACCGCCATACACAAACATTCCTTTAGATATTTTCTGCTTTATTCAAATGTCAATTCTGTCTGTCTGTCTGTTGGTCAGTCGGGTCTGTCTGTCAGTCGGTTCTGTCTGTCTGCTGGTCAGTCGGGTCTGTCTGTCAGTCGGTTCTGTCTGTCTGTTGGTCAGTCGTCTGTCTGTCAGTCGGTTCTGTCTGTCTGTCTGTTGGTTGGTCTTTCAGGTTCTGTCTGTCTGTCAGTCGGTTCTGTATGTCTGTTGGTTGGTTGGTCTTTCAGGTTCTGTCTGTCTGTCAGTCGGTTCTGTCTGTCTGTCGGTCGGTTCTGTCTGTCTGTCGGTCGGTTCTGTCTGTCTGTCGGTCGGTTCTGTCTGTCGGTTCTGTCTGTCTGTCGGTCGGTTCTGTCTGTCTGTTGGTTGGTCGGTTCTGACTGTCTGTTGGTTCTGTCTGTCTGTCAGTTGGTTCTATTTGTATTTCTGTTGGTCGGTTCTGTCTGTCTGTCAGTCGGTTTCTGTCTGTCGGTTCTGTCTGTCTGTCGGTCGGTTCTGTCTGTATTTCTGTTGGTCAATTCTGTCTGTCTGTCAGTCGGTTTCTGTCTGTCGGTCGGTTCTGTCTGTCAGTCGGTTCTGTCTGTCTGTCAGTTGTTTCTGTCTGTCTGTCGGTCGTTTCTGTATTTCTGTCTGTTGGTTCTGTCTGTCTGTCAGTTGGTTCTGTCTGTATTTCTGTTGGTCGGTTCTGTCTGTCTGTCAGTCGGTTTCTGTCTGTCGGTCAGTTCGGTCTGTATTTCTGTTGGTCGGTTCTGTCTGTCTGTCATTCTATCTATCTGTTTATCTATCTCTCTGTCTGTCTGTCTATCTGTCTGTCGGTCGTGACGTGAGTTCTGGCTGTCCGTTCTATCTGTATTTCTGTTGGTCGGTCAGTTCTGTCTGTCGGTCGGTGAGTTCTGTCTGTCGGTATGTATGTCAGTTGGTTCTGTCTGTCGGTCGGTTTTGTCAGTCTGTCGGTTCTGTCTGTCTCTCTGTTGGTCGCTTCTGTCTGTCGGTCCAATGCAATCTCACAGCAATTCGTACGTATTTTACGAGGTGGCTTCAGTGTTTCCCCTAGGATTTTTTTTCAGGGGGGGGGGGGGGGGACTGCTAGTGTTGCGGAGCGGGCGTGTTACGGATACGTGGTGTATTTGTTTTTTATTATTAATTGAAATCATGTACTATGAATCATTAAACTTATACAACATTTTTTTTAATATATATATATATATATATATATATATATATGGAAAAAAAATTCACACTAATTCTGTGTTGTGTTTTTTCTGGTAATAAAATGAAGACATAAAACACAAATTTTAGCATTTATCATCAATTTTAATCATATGAAATTAAATAAACTTTTTGTCAAATAACTGGCTGCACAATGAGCTTTAGCCTAACTGTTCAAATTAAAACAAGGATTATTCCTTAAAAATTTCAGTTTTGATGATAATTTATTTGGATTAGTGTTAGTGTATTATTACATTGGGATATATCTAAATTCTAATGTACAACAGTAATATATTTCTGTCAAGTTAAACCGAACTTTTATTTTGACGGGTTGCCGTGAAGACCTTTTGAGGTTCTGTGTGTTTGTCATGATGATAGTTTTTCTCAAATGAAGCGGTGAAATGATCACGAAGTGACTTTCAGAGTGGATCTAGAGCCTGGAGAGGAAGTTCATGCATTTGTGCCTTCATATAGGCCAAATAACAGCGCAAGCGTCACACGTGCTTCAGTGTGTGTGTGGTAAATTAAACTGCGCGTCGGGGCACCATTCATTCACACAGAACATGCAGGATTCGTATTTAAATAGTCTTTGTGTTTTAATATTCACACACACTAGTCTACATCGCGATTTGATTTCAAGTGTACTGAACTGCTTTCCATTTTTTCCTCAAATTTACAAATTCCGTGAAATTCCGCGTTTTACACTAAATTCCTTTTTTATGACTGTATTTCGTCAGCATTTTAGGGGGGGCGGGGGGTCGTTTTGCGGGGGCGAGCATTAAAAATTAATGTGGAGTTTTTATATAACATATGATATGATACAGTTAAGCAACATCACAGTGACCAAGAGTGCTGAATACCATCACGATTGAAAATATGACACTGATTTCATATGACAGTTCAATAAACAAGCAATTAATATCAAGTCACTTACATTTTAGACACAATATTGACTGTTTCTGTTCTATTTGAGCAGCGAAAATAGTTCCAAACAAACATCCCAAGAACCACTGCGCAGCTCACCTGAACACATAACTGCATTAATGAATGATTCAGCGCTTTGAATGAATCGATTGAGTCAAAGATTCAATGACCCATTAAACAACTGCCTCAGTCCTTAAAGATGAACTGAACTGAAATTTGAAAAAATGTGATATAACAGATGTATTTTGTTTATTCTCATTGGTACAATTATTAAAATGGCAGAATTTGTTAAAAGTGATAAAATGGTACGTTGAAAATGTTGTTGTTGTTACATGGGCGCCGCCATGTTGGATTTCAACATTCGACTACGTCACTGGCATGGTAGGCTACTCCCTTGCCAACCAACACCAGCAGAGCTAGCTTCTCTCTACCCCCTGGCCTTGTCAACAAAATTATTCTAGTTTAATCCTAGGTACGAGAGACAGATGTGTTGAAAACGTCAATGAGTACATGAAGCGTCTGACATCAAATGTTTTATTTAGCTACAAGTCCAACGTATACTAGAATCCTTGATATTCGGCTGAGGGGAAAGATGTAACGTTAGTTCACTGCACAGGATGGGAACGGAATCTTATTCATCCTTCCCAAATGCCCCCTCGCCCAAAGAGTGAACTGCCGGTACGCTGTTAACTTTAACAGTCTGAGAAAAGGATACAACAAGTTAGCCTAGCCTAGCCCAGTCGCCAATTCGTAAAATACACTGTAACATACCAGCTACTTATGGGGCGCTCCAGCGTCTCAGCTCGGACATACCTCTTAGAGATATCATAGTCTCCTCCAACACGTCTCTCTCACCGCACAGCAGCCGAAATGAACGGTGCATGGTGATGCATTTTCGCCGATCAATAACTGTTCCAGGTATACCTCTCTGCAACAGATCGACTCCGGTGCAGTGTCCATGCTCCGGCAGCGCCCGCGCCCACACACTTCCCCCCAAACGATCCTGTACTGTATGTCGAGCCTGAAACTGGTCGTCCTCCATGTGGTGGTAGTCAGATACTACTGGCATGTCCCTCACATGCTCAAATGCGTAACCCGTGCCATTAAAATTACTCATTTTCGTGTGTGTATATAGGACCTGCAGCTGTTGCCTATATACCTTTGCGGGTCCTACCATGCCAGTGACGTCATCGAATCGAAATTGCCAGCGTAAAAAACGCAATTTTTGTGCTGCTTAAAAAAAAATATATTGATATTTTTAGTTAAAATTTTCTATGTAATTTACTTTTAATTGTCATAAACAACATGTTATCAACGTAGATTTTTTTCAGTTCAGTTAATCTGTAACGATTCAGCCGTTTGAACGAACAATTTGAATAAATGACTCAATAACTCACTCATCAAGACGGTCACCTGCCGCCCCCTACAGGTGGTTTAGTTTCGTGTTTAAAAGTAAGCTATTCTTTCCAATATGTCATATTTGTATCTTCAAAAAATATTTCAATCAATCTCATAACATTATTTAATGCAGTTGTAATTTTTCAGTGTAAATTAATTAATTTGATTGGTAACAGCATAGTGTCTTATTATTTCAATTGAATTTATTGATCAAATCTAAGAATTTAAAATCAAAGATGAAGCAAACATTTAAACCGATTTCTGGATTTTTACTTGGACAAGAGAATGGCCGATTTACTTGTTCGAAGGACAAGCACATGTAAAGCCTTAATGTTGAGCCCTGAGTTATATTTTATATACTGTAGGCCTAGTATTATGTTTATGTGGCAAGCCAGTTTTACACATCAGCCCAGTCTTTGTAAAGTTAGTGATAAGCCGGGTCCGAGTTTTTTTGCACATTAATTTGACAATAAATGTGGCACACCCAATTTTTGTTATGCACACCCAGAGACGCTTCTCTGGCTACGCTAGTAGAGGTGGTCCTTCCTGATGACGCTTTTTGAAAAATCATATGAATTTGTACAAATTAGCCACCTCGTAAAATACCTATGAATTGCCGTGAGATAGGGTTGGTCGGTCGGTCGGTTCTGTCTGTCTGTTTGTCGGTCTGTCTGTCTATTTAGGTTTTAGGTTATGTTGCATAAATTAGGCCAAAAAGCTTTTTAATGTCAAGGACCACGCGATTACACTATTTTAATAGCTAGGCTACTACACATTAAATGTGATTGATTGATTGATTGATTGATTGATTGATTGATTGATTGATTGATTGATTGATTGATTGATTGATTGATTGATCTAAATCTCAACCTATATATTTCACATCCATTAATGAATGGAAAATTCATTGTTTTGTAAATTCTGTTGAGTAGATTAGGACAAAGGTTTTCAAACTTTTTAATGTTAAAGACATATGATTTTATACCACACTTCCTAACATATAAAGGCATCTGTAAACATCCAAAGCAGCTTTAAAAATTAGTGCAATACTTAAAAAAAAAAAACTAAAAAAAACTAGTGAACCAGCAATAGTAAGCAAAAACTCCATAAATGACACGAAACAAAAAAACTATATTCGAATCTAATAAGCCTATATTTATGTTGCAATGAATGAGAGAATGAACATTTTAAGAAAAAAAAAATCACAAAAAAATATATTTTTTTTTATTGTTAAAAGCTCATGTAGCCCTTTATTTAAACTGTCAAATTGTTTACGTACGATAAGCACCTCCATTCGGCTCTCATGATGTTCACTGATATTAGTTTGAAAAGCTCTCGATTAGACCGTTTCAACTACATTTCCGCTCCTGGCCTGTTGGGGGCAGTAAATCTCCAGATTGTCACGTCACCTGTTAGTAGACAAAAAACAGTTGTAGCAACAATGTTTTTTTTTTTTTTGAGTTTTTTTTTTTTTTTTTGAGTTTTTCTCTGTATAAAATGTTATAGTTCTATGCTGAACTGTTTAATGTCCTACCCAGTGTGTCGGACTGTATCCATTAAAATAAACCAACGTAGTGCGATTAAAGCGCTTGGCACCTGCGTGGCTGGTTACCTTGACAGCGAGATGCCGGAAGAGAAAGACTGCACGGATAACAACTTGAGAACCACTTAAACACGTTTCAGAAGAGATACGAATTATGTCTTCGCAATCCGTGAAGACTAAGAAGCAAGATACTGAGAAACACTCAATTATTACATCAAAATCCATGTCCAGGTTGTTTGTTAGTTTTCTTGGTTTTTTCGCACCATTAATGCCTCTGCACTACAGAACTCTGCTAGATCGTTTCAGTGTGTTTGTGTTTCATATTCTCAGCAGACAAACAAAAATGGCTGTACAACACCCATCAGTCCACAGAATGGCATCCAAACGCAGAGTAAAGGCTTGTGGAAACTCCTTAGTAAGGCAAGTTTTGCGAGTAACGTTAGGTAGGCTAACTTTATGATTTTAGCTTCACTGTGACTCTCTTGCTCGGATCACTCGAAATTAAAGTATTTGTTGTTTGTTTAAAATAACTGTTTAATTAGTTAAATGTTTTTTTTTTTTAGCGGGTAACTTATTTGCTTGTTTTGTTTGTTGTTAAATAAGTTTGTTGCTATCTATCTATCTATCTATCTATCTATCTATCTATCTATCTATCTATCTATCTATCTATCTATCTATCTATCTATCTATCTATCTATCTATCTATCTATCTATCTATCTATCTATCTATCTATCTATCTATCATTTGTTTAATCTGACTTAAAAATAGGATGCCGCCAGAGATCATTCTCAGGATTCTCGCATACTTGGATGCTGGGTCTGTTTTCTGCATTAGTTTTGTCAACAAGCTCTTCCATGAACTGTCAAACAACAAGTGAGTGATTTTGTTTTTCTTCAGACCATTTATTTAATTCATGTTTCTTTTTTTGTCTCTTTTAAAGCAGAAAGATTAAAATTATATTCGTCTCGTTCTGATGTCCCTGCAGTTCTATGTGGTATCAGTTTTACATTCGTGAACAAGCCAAAAAGAAGAGAGCCAACCAAGAAGATCATATGATACGTGATCTTGGCTTGGTAGGTGTGCAGGAGAGGCCAAAGGGATACTGGAGAAACATATTCTTCAAAGAAATTGCCGGCCTGAATGTGAACAAGTGGAGAAAAAAACTTCAACGCATCGACCCTTATTCAGGACTGCCGCGTCACACAGAGGAAGTCCTAAGGTTAGAGAGTAGACTGTGGCTTTGATGCTTGATATGATTATTCACAAATGTGTTGACTAATTAAATGTGTTATAAATCTTAAAATCAGTGTCTTTTAATCACTTTTACCTTTTTTGGTTATTTTATCATAATACAATATCATTGGTTTGGCATGGTGATACGTAATCTGAATGTTTCTATATATAAATTTGTACACATAAACTAAGCAGTTTTCTAGTTTCTGCGTTTCTAGTTGTTTTGATTTCTTTCTTTCAACTGCCTTTCTGTATATCCCTACATTTAGTAATATGCAAAAAGACTTTGTAGTCAAAATAATGTGTTTGTTGTGACTTGATCTGTTGAAGATGGCATATTTCCCATCAAATATATGTCAAGGTGTGTTTTTCCCTCCTGCAGTGTCTGGGCTTATTAAAGGTGAGTGTGAGAGTCAGCGTCTTAGATTTGCTCTGTGCTCCTGGGCGATGGGATACGGAAACAAGCTTGATGATCTGCAGGCCACGGCATGCTGTTGTCTTAACCTCTGATTAGAGCTGCCGGGCCACTCAATTTTTCGACTCAAAGAGCGTGCGGCATACAGGGGGAATGAAAATAATTGTGGTCCCCTCAGAAGGCTGGGTGAATTGTAAAAATAAATTGCTTGGCCTCTACCTCTTGCCCAGACAAATCCCCATAGGTTCCTCGGTTACAAAGACACTGGAGGATGAGATTTACTTCGGTAATAATCATTTCCACTGACTTTCAGACACAAACAACAGCTATTAATCTCTCTGGGACTCTGCTTGTATCTTGTTTTACGGCATTAATTGATATCATATGGTGCCAGTGCCCACACATGATGCATCATATTAAGTATTTCCCCAATATAATGCCCTGTTTCTTTCAGAATTAATGTCATTCATTGCTTGTATATTGCCAAACAAATATTTTCCCGCTCTTAATTAGGTTAATGACACTAATAAAACAAACAAATTATCAGTATTTTTGTTTGTTTCCCAACTAACCGAACTATACTTTAGCTTTCATATTTCAGCATCATCACATCTTTGATTCTCAAGTAATTTATTATATATGAATAATTAATTTAATTAATTAATTATTTTAAATATCCTCAGGATATGTTTACAGGAAAACTAGATACAGCTTTTTTTATTATTATTTAATCAGCCTTGGATTCTCCACCTTTTTAAATGTATTTTTATTTTCTATTTAAATATAACATCTTTAAAATTAGTAAAATTTACTTAAAATTGTAAAATAAATAACCTTTTATATATTAAAAACATTTAACCATTGGCAACAGTTTATTCACTGAAATGTATTAGATTTTTGCTTTATAATGGCTTGATTAAAGCACTTAATAATAAACAATTTAAAATGTAGACTAAATTTGTTTTTTACATTTTTATAGGGATCACGATTCTCCCACTTTTCTGAATTAACAATTAAACGAAATAACATACAATTAGAGGTTCTGAAAAAATGTTAATTGCTGCAGTCTGTTTAAAAATGTTTAAAGAGGTCATCGGATGCTCATTTCCCATTGTTGACAAGTTGTGGTTATGGTTGTGTCCACACACTGCAAAGACACATTTATATGCAAACACCATATAAAAGTGAATTTTGCATCCGATGACCTTAATTAATTTGAATGAATAATAATAAAAAATCGGTTTATATGAATGATTCAATGACTCACTGAAAAATACTTCACTTGTTTCATATAGATGAATCAGGATTATTTTAACAAATTTCTTAAAAGAATGATTCTATGACAAATATATTTCTAAACTGTCCACTTTGTAAAAGTCGATGTAATTGATACAATCTTTATTTGAAGCCTGAAGTTACTTTAAATGGTGATCTACTCTTTTTGATCGCTACCATAGACATCAGTGTTTATATCCGAACTATAAACTTTTATCCCAGTACTTCTATTCATTTGAATTATTGTAAGAAAGAAATAATTAAACTGTGTGGTTGAAAAGATTGTTTGTGAAGCTGTTTCATATACATGACAACTGCTCTCTCTGGGTCAGTGGCGGCGCCAATGCAGATCTGAATGTTCCGGTATAATTTTGTCAAAGGTTTAATAGCGAATTGTAGTCATTTAGGAATAAGATCGTGTGGATCGAGTTTGATTTCTTTCAACGATTATTCGTTCAGCTCTAATCTCAAGACAATTTTATCTTTTAGTGTAGCCTAACATACATTTTTTGTAGTAAAAAAAAAAAAGTGCATCTTCAAGGGATGTTCAAGGTGTTATTTTCAGGAAAACAAGAAAAATACACAGATTAAACATTACTTTTGTCAGCTTAGCCCTCATTTATTGATGCGTTTTATGTGTTAACGTTTTAAGTTTTTATCTTGTATAATTCCCCACTACTTCTACTTCAAAAAAGGCATTGGCCTTAAAATGCTCTGAGAGCAGAGGTGTCAGATGGGGTTTGTGTCATGTGTGTCTGGCAGAAGTCTGTGCATTACATGGGAGATCACAGTGACTGATGGGAGAGGACGGCGGAGCACCTTTGAGCAGTCTCATGCCTCCTTCAGCAGTACGGCTGTTTTTGTGTTCTGGGGCGCTGTCAGTTGGCCTTCTTTCAACCAGCTCACCTCGCTTGAGCTTCGTGGAGTGTCGCGGGTCCCCCTCCATTGTCCTGCTCCCTACAGGTGTGGTAGATGCCAAAAATACAGAGATACACATTTTTTTCCAACTTAAGTGAGTGATGTAGTTACTTCCATCATGTGTCTTTCAGGCCGGGCTGGAAATCGGTTATGTCCAAAATAAAGCTTCAAGGAGAACACAGCGAGTTGTGTGTTGCAGACAAGATTGTCAAAATGCTATATGTTGGACAGGGCGTCACTTTGGGATTCTGGCAGGTATTTTCCAATTCTAGAATTGAGTACATTGTGGAGCAAACATACATTTTGTCCAGTGGCTGCCAATCAAATGTATTTTTTTGTTCAGGCATATCTTTTTTTGCCTTATTTATTTGTCTTGATGTTTTGACATTTTAGATGATCTCTTTATAATACTTTTAATGTATGAATTGATTCAAAGGGATAGATTAAAAGGTTTTTACATTTATTTTATTTTTTTTACGTTTCTAATAAATGCTGTTTTTTTCTAATAATTAAAAAATCTTGAGAAAAAAAATGTTTCATGATTTCCACACAAATATCAAGCATCACAACTGTTTTAAACATAGACATGTTTCATAAACGTTGTGAGCATATTAAAATGATTTCTGAAGAAACATGTGACACCGAAGACTAGAGTGATGATGCTGAAAATTCAGGATTTCTATCACAGAAATATATACAGTATATATATATATTTTTTAGTATTTTAAAAATAGGAAACATATATTTTGAATTGTAATAATATTTCACAATATTACTGTATTTCCGACCGAATAAATGAAGCCTTGGTGAGTATAAGAGATTTCTTTCAAAAACATTTAAAAATCTTACCAACGCTACACTTACACTTTAAGTATATGTCATTATTATTATTATGATTAGTATTAATATTATTAGCAGCAGCAGTAGTAGTAGTATTAATAATGTTTTTTCTGTAATAATAATAATATTTAATTGATAATGCAACAACTCTGTGCTTCTTATACAGGAGGACCAATGTGGAATTGCTTTTGTCATAGTGAACTTGCACAATCACAGACTTGTGGAAAGAAGTCTTCATGCGTCTAATAGGTATGCCTTTATTTCCTCTTATTGGTTTTCTCATTTGCAATTTTTTTCCTGTGTTTTCAAAAGACTATTTGCATGGTCCCTTTTTAATTGCATTGTCAAACCAAATACTTACAAAATTATTCTCAAACTTTGGTGTGTATTTCAATTGGCTGAATCCCTGTGGTCAATTTTTATTTTCTCTCCCTTTTTTAATCACAGATGTGTTTGTGTAAGTCAGAACCTAAATGTCAGTTATGTATCACCGTCAGTATAGTTTGGTGGTGTAATAACTCCATCTTCTGGTGAAGTTGGGCACTGTGAACAGCCCTGATTCATCAGTTCTTATACCGTCTCTATTACTGCCATTCTGTCGCGACAGTCCTTTGTGTGGAAAGATGCACTGACACTCACTTTGTAGTTAATGTCTTTCTTTTCCTTCCTTATCTCTCTTTCATACCGCTAGTCCAGCAACCGGAGTCAGTGCTTTGTTTGATGATGTGGACCCGGAGTATGGTCTCCATGGATACACTGCTTACATTGAACTGCACAATACAGCGAGAGTCATCATGTCTGACCGCTTTTCACAGCTGTTTTGCAGGAGAGGTAAATTGTGCACTGTATAAATAGAAAAAAGGAGATCAAAGTCTAATTGATGATAAAAATGAATGATAACCTTATAAACACATGATTGAGCAGTTGGCAAATTCTACACTGAGATGACTTGACAGTTGATGGTACTATATGCTTGACAGTAGATGGCGCTAGATTCTCAAAAATATCTATGTTGTCCTCCTAAATTCAACAATTCAAAATAGTTTTTACCCTCCTGAAGTATCAGAGTTTCAACATGTATTGATGCTCAAATAGTATTCTTTACAATTATTTAATTAGTTATGAAAATATATGTTTGAAAAGATATTTTTTCACAATACTTTTCTTACAGTGTAATGGGTGTATATAACATATCTTCCTAATATATCATTGATTAATATATATTTATCCTAAAAGGTATTCGGAAAGCATCAAATAATCCTGAAAAAACACAAATATTAAGCAGCACAATTGTCTCACTAATTTGCCCTGTTTTGTAAATCTGGCCATATGTGTCTTAAATAATTTTTGGGTCACTGTAAATCTTATCTTTGGTAACGAAGTACCATAGTGCATAATACCTCTTATTTACTCTCCAGATCAGATATCTGATGGTTATCTTCCACTGGAAGTGATCAGTGAGAATCACAGATCCCTAAATACTCATCTGGTTGGAGATGTCAGCTTGCCTTGGAAGACTGAAGCTTTACATGGAACTATAAAGGTACAGTATCACCACACTTTTTTTATTCACAGTACTTTATTTCAAAACTTATGTAAGGATTTTCGTGGTCTAATTGGTGTCTCCAGGACTGTTGCATGATCAACCTCACTCTATGGGATGAAGCCAAGCAGCCTTTTTGGTGTGTGAGTGCTCCTGTTGTCATGAAAAAAGCAAATCAGGACACGGTATCGTACGATTACGATGGCGAAAGATTCTCCATCCTATACCAAGACTCAGAGGGGAGGGTGGAGATGAGGCTGAAGCAGATGGAGTGTAAGGAACAGTATTTTTTGGTTAATCTAATGATTTACATTTCTGTCGCCAAAGTGAATAAGCACTTTGGGAGAGATTATTGAAGCCTTCACATGCCATTTCTCGTTGCTTGAAGACCGTTGTACTATATTTGATTTAAGAATAAGCAGGGCAGCTGCAAACTAGTTTTTATGTACATTTTTTTTTTTTTTTTGACTAAATGTTTCTATAAACTCTATCACCAAACATTTTAATCCACATTTTCACGTATCATTACTTTTTAAGGATATAAAAATCAGCCTGTCACAAAAAGAGAGGTTTTCATGTCAAGTCAGATAAAATTTAGATAATAGAAAGAAAACAAATCTGGCATGGAATCAAGAGCTAAAGAATAAAAAACGGACCTTTAAGCTGGATTTAAAAGTGCCAGTGGAGGAGGAGGATCTGATGTGAGCGGGGAAGCCGTTCCAGAACTTGGGGGCAGCAACTGAGAAATCTCCTTTACAGCATGAGTGGGACAGAAGGAAGCTGATTGCATGACCTGGGGGCAGAGTATTATGGAAGCTTGTTTTAACCACTGAATAAAAAATAAATAAAGGTAATAGTGACTTTTTTATCTCACTTTTCTCTTGCAATTGCAAATTTATTTCTTGCAATTCTGACTTTTTTTTTCTCACAACTGTGAGGTTTGTCTCAATTCTGAGAAAAAAAGTGAGAATTGTGAGGTTAAAATTCAGAATTGCAAGAAATAAACTCGTAATTGCTAAATAATTCCGAATTTTGATATATAAACTCGTAAGTGCGAGAGAGAAAATCAGATTTGTGAGATATAAACTAGTTGCGAGAATTAATTCTGACTTTTTAAACTCGCAATTGTTACTTTTTTTTCTCAGAATTGCAAGACATAAACTCGTAATTGAGAGAAAAAAGTGAGAATTGTGAGAGATAATCTCACAAATCTTTTCTCGCAATTGTGAATTTATATCTCACAATTCTCACTTTTTTCTCGCTATGGTGAGATATAAACTAAAAAAGTCTCAATTACATTTTTATTGTTTATAGAAATAAACTCATACTTATGAGTTATAAAATATATTAAAAAGATATATTAGAAAATGATTTGCAATTGTGATTTTATACCACAATTACTTTTTTATTGTTTAATGCGTGGTGGAAACAAAGTTTTTATAGAGTATGTTTGAAGGAGTTTACAAATATATTGTGGAGATAGACATTCTTTATAAATAAAAGCAAAATCTTAAAATATATGTTAAAATATGTTATTGGATTCTAATAGAGGAGATATATAAATCTCACTGGCATGTTCTGAACCATCTGGAGATGAGATTGAGACAGGCGTGGTGCATACATATAATTAAAGTAATCTAGGCCAAGTACTTTCGTGAAATAAACTCTTTTAGCTGCAGATCTGAGCTGCAAGATGATTAATGAGGAAAACTAATGTGCTTGTCAAAATTCATTGATGATCAAAAATGACAAATTGGTGGATAACTGGTTACAGAAACTAATGATGGAAGCCGGAGAATCTAAAATAGCAAATTTAATTATTTTAAATGGTAAAAAGTAAAACGCATAAACAATTAAAAAGGTTTCCTAATTTTAATTGAACAATAAACTGTATATAGTTACTGTCCTTGTCACCTAGTCATAAGTGGATGCATCTTATTAAAACTTTTTGTATTGACATATTGTAAATTTGGTTTATTATAGTGATGTTGATCAGTGTTGTTTGTTTGTATGGTTATTCATGAGCATGTCAAAACCAAAATCACTGAATCCATTTCATTTGATTTTCCATTTAATCTTCACCAGGGACGACATGTTTTTTCCCCATTACACTTATTTCTAAATTACATAATGGATAGTTATGTTCGGTCCTGCATTAGTCTACTGGCAGAGTGTTTCTTACGGTGGAGCATAACAGAATTCTTGTACGCCAGGCAGTTGATTTCACTATATTATTCATAGGCAATAGACATTTCTATGCCCTAGAGGTAGATTATGTTATTTTGTCAGCATCAAGTTACACTTTAAATCTCCGCTGCATTGTTTATGCAAATTTAATAGTCCATAAAATGTCTGTTGAAGTGCTTGACTTGAAGATGTATCATTCCATAACACCTAGGACAGTAAGTGCACGTAATGGAATTTTAGCGTGCGACTCCGTGAACAATATTTTGACTTCATAAGATGAAAACATGCTGTGACTTATATAGCGTAGCAATGTTCATTTGGCAGAAAAAGTCCCTGGAAATCATTATATAATGCATAATGTTGTTATTGTGCAGTCTCAGCATTCCTAGCATAAGACAGTTGCATTCAAGTGAGGTATATAATCATGACATTGCTCTTTATTGCAGGCATTTGACACAATTCCAGAGTCAGAATAAAGTTTTGCTTAGGTCAGTAATCAGAGGTGCCGATGTTATATGGTTGGCAGAAGAGACTGAAACTGGATAGTGCCTTAATAAGATTGCCTTGCACTGTATTTTTTCCCCTCAGAGGTCAAGCTAACCTTTAAAACTACTTTTTTCCCCCAACATATTTTCTGTCGTGACTCTGATCCAAATCCATTCCCTCTAGGCTCAAATGAATTGGCTTCTTGTCATGACTGAGGCTGTATTAAAGGTTTGCCTGAAGGTTAATACCCCTTATGTTGCCCCAATATTTCAATGGTTTATTGTACCGCAGTACATGAACAACAGTGCAATGCAGCTATTATAAGGCCGAACTGAGGCACATTTGAGTGCATAAAAAACACTTTATTCATCTGGTAATATAGTTTTTAAAAGTCATAAAACACCTGCTTGATCTGTTAATCCATAAATGAGGCACAAACAATAACGTGTAATAATGAAAAAGGCAAGTGGATGCTACACTGTAGAAATGCCCTACAGCACAATATGAAATAGCAATGGACTTTGATTTACAGAGACCAGGATGGGTAATATTGAGTAAGTAATTGTTGTGGTTGTTAAAATGTGATTCATTCATGAATGCTGGATATATGCCTTCAGTGAGATTACAGGGATTTTTTTTCCTGCTTATTTTCTGTTTAGAGATTATTTTATAGTTGATCATTGCACAACTGAATTAGAAATAATTAAAAATAATCGAGAAGTCCCATCAAATGACTGGCTGTTCAGAATAGCATATACTCTCATCAGTACTGCAGTATGAAATATACTGTGCACAGAATTCAAAATTTCTGCAAAAATATGCAGTATACCTAACTATTTCAGCCACATGTTAAGACATTTTTACACAAAATTGGTATCAAAATACAAAACTGTGTTAGTACCAAGATTATAACCAATAAATGGTTATGCATCTTTCCAGTAGATGGCAGACTAGTGAAATTAATTTCTGCTCTCATTTCATAGGCATTGAACTGCATCCATATTAATTAACAAATACAATTTTTAGATATTGGTGAGCTGAGACTAGAAGACTGATGAAGTATTACTTATTCAATTTTTGCATTAAGAGACTATTCTGGGGACTTATAAAAAGAGGTGTGAAGATGTATGATTATAAAATTGTCTGAGATGCAAAACGAATAAAGTATAAATGATTAAAATGTGGTCAGAAAGCCATTTGTGACATTTACAGATAAAATTATACTTCCTGTTATTGTGTGCACAAAATCATTTAGGAAGCAGATTACTAACTGAACTTTTTGTGATCTTGGGAATTAAAACTGCTGCATTAGCATTTAATGGTGTCTCTAATGACTGACCAGCTGAGACCTGGATGAAATCAGCCTTTTAAACAAAGTCTTTTATTTCAGTGGCCCCCAAAAAAGACAAAATAAATAAATAGTTATGCTTGAAATGAATTTGTGCAGCCTTTTAATCACGTCATTTTATTAACATGCAGCTGAAAACTCCCAGTGGCATTTTGCAGCAACTTGGCGGTGTTCTCGCCCCCCTGATTAACATTTAACTCCGATCTGGCGGGACCTTGTTGCTACAATTAATTCTCTGTCATCCCAAACCGGGGTCACATGCTAACGAGGCCACAGCCTTCACTGTGTGACACAGCTCTGCACTGCCATTTAAACTAAGACACATCCTTATACTGCTCATTTAGTAACACAATAATACTGAAATATATCTATAAATAACTCAATAGTTTGGTTGGCACGTAAGCCCCTCAATGCATTGCCAGAGTTTGGACTTTGACCTTCATGTTTAGTTAGGCCTGCATACTAGCAAGACTGGAACTTTGTTTTTTAACCTCTGTACTGACTACATTGTAGAGCTGCGTGATTAATCATTAAAAGACAATCTCGATTCAAACAACCACGTGGCCTTATTCCTAAATGACACTGATTCGGCTATGTCTATTAAACTTTTGTAAGATCGACAAGTACGATCACAGCGGAACTGTGGCAACAGGTTAAAAAAATGTTTAATTATTTTGGATTTTTTTTTTAATCAGTTTGAATGAATGATATAAAGACTTCACTTATTTCATTATGAATCTGTGTTTTTTTTTTTTTTACAAACTTTGTCATTGAATGATTCAATGACAAATATATTATAAGTAACTAAGATTTTTTTTATGTTTTTCAAAGATGACTCTTGTGCTCTCCAAGGCTGTTATTTTGTGAAATGTTATTACAAATTAAACCAATCATTTCCTATTTCAATATAGTTTAAAATATAATGTATTTATGTCATGGCAAAGCTGAGTTTTCAGCATCATTACTCCCTTCAGTGTCACATGATCCTTCAGAAATCATTCTAATATGCTCATTTGGTGTTCAAGAAACATTTCTTATTATTAACAATGTTGAAAACAGTAAAAAAATAAATAAAAATAAAATGTGGAAACCATTATACTTTTTTTTTTTTTTTCGAAATTCTTTGATAAATAGAAAGGTCAAAAGAACAGCATTTATTTGAAATAGAATGTTTTTACTAGGGCCAGATTTACTAAACAGGGCAAATAAGCGTGAGAGCACAATTCCAAAAAAAGCGCCAATGGGAGTGGAAAGTTCTGTGCGTGATCTACTGACGCAAATTAAAGAACATAGACGCACCCGAATCATTTCCATAATGACAAAGCAATCTTCCAAAAGCAGCGCAAATTAGCTCCCATAATATTCTCCCATAAATTTTGCGTCTGAAAGGGAAACTCCTACAAATGCATATGCAATAAAGTCAGCTGCAAAAACAACCCTGCACGCTTTTTTTAATGCTAAAAGAGGGTTTGCGCTGGCGCAGGCTGTTAATAAATCTGGCCCTTAATGTTTGACAGTTTAATGCATCCTTGCTGAATAAAAGGGTTCATTTATTTAAAAAAAAATCTTACTGACCCTAAAACTTTTGTAAGGTCCGATGGGCTTTAATTAGGTCTAATGCTGGCTTAAGCCGGGTTCATATGAATTTTACTTTTGCTTAAATGTAGAATACAATTATTTCATTTGTAATGTATGTGGCTGACAAAAAATAATAATTTTGCTCTGTGTTGATAACAGACTTTGAGTGTAATCTGTCATGCAAGTTGCTTCATTTGATTTGAAAGCCATTGTATTCATATGTCAATTCAGAAATGGAAAGAAAAAATACATCAATGTGATGACTTTGTTCCAGAAGTGTTTAAAAGCATTTAACTCCCATTTCTGTGTAATCCGTTTACAAACATATTTAGGCATTTCTTTTATGTTTGTTTTTTAAGTTCACTTAGCCTCCTGTTCTTGGTCCTAAGAGTTCTCATAAATACTCTGAGGATGTCTTTGCTTCGGGCAAATTGTGAAAATCCAGTGAGTTTGCTGACTGGAAAGACTTTACGTTTTCTGCTCCGCTCAGGCCTGTAGATGCAGATATGTAGTCGGTGTAATGTGCATTATATGGATTGCAATAGCGAGACCCCTTGTCAAGTCGAGTCTGTTTTATTTAAATAGAGCTTTTCACAAAAAATATTGTTCCAAAGCAGCTTTACAGAAAATAAAGCCTTCCTACCCCAAGCCAAAGGCGACTGTGTGGAAACGCAGGATGCATTCTTGCATAAAAAAATGGCTAGATGGAGTGCAAATGGTTCAGACAGCAATGTAATAAGGAATAATATACTGAGGGCCAGATACTAACAGCTTGTGCCAGCACAAACACTTTTTTGGCGGTAATAAACTATTGTCAGGATTTACTGACAATTATGACGCAACATGATTTATTAAGGTTTGCGGTCAGTTTACTTGTATTTGTGGCATAATTTAATGCTGAAAAATAGCATGTCTTCACCCCTTTTGCGCTTGACATGGCTGTGTCTGTGTTCATTTGCACATTGTTAGTAGATCACCTGCAGGACTTTCCACTCCCATGGGATTGCAGTTGCACACTAATTTGCCCAGTAATCACAATGTCAACTGTGGCATCACTAAACGGCTAGTTAAAATAATATTAATGGTTTGGATTTATATTTTTATATATGTACATTCTGTATGTAGATTGATTGATTGATTGATTGCACAAACCAAACCATTTGCTTTAAAATTTGAATTAAAACATTTAAACCAACTGTTGGGTTTGACCCTATTTGACCCAAACATATATTTTTTTGATTGATTGATTGATTGATTGACTGACTGACTGACTGACTGACTGACTGACTGACTGACTAATTGATTTGGTTGGTTGATTGACATGGCATAAAACAGCCAAATATATATAAATAAAAATGGTGCAAACAAACTATGAGAACTCCTGTGTGAATGGCCACCTTAGATATTCAGTAGAACATACACATTTGGATTTTTTATATTTTAGGACCGAACGGAAATTAATATGATTTGCTCTGTTGATTCTTAGTTTTTCATATCTGTTTTGAAAAAGGCTTCACCCGAGAGCAACTTGCTACCAGAGTTTATAGAACAATTGTTGTGTTGGTTCTTTTTCCTGTTGTTTTGGTGCAAATGTTTGTGCCTGTGGCAAGCACTCACTGATTGGTGTGAGTGCAGGGACACACATCATATCCTGGATTCCAGTTACTCTGGAGATTGCGCCTTTGTTATGTGTCAACGTGTGTTGCCATTGATCCTTTTTTCCCTCTGCTGCCAATGAGGAATTTAATGGAAGTGTTGGTGGGCACGTCAGATTTATTGATGCTGTGGTCAGCTGGAATGCTCAGAAATGCTCCTGTTGTGTCTTTATTCGCTTTAGACTCCCGTTAGCAGTCACTCATTATGCAGGGCCATGCATTGATGGTGGTTTGGTGGCCTACTATGAACACACTATTCCCTTTGCTCACATTGTGGTGTTTACTAGTGTTATGAGTGAGGTTTTATGGCTCAGAGCTGATTTGTGTGCATTAGCTGAGCCAGAGCTTTTTATGGAAAATGTCCCAGCACTACTGTTTTATGGGACAGATTTTTTTTTTGTTTTTTTTTGCTAAGCCTGGGAGACATCAGCATCACACATTGAATAAACAAATCTTGTTCGTATAATAATTCCTCTTTTAGTACAGCTGATGTGGAGATATGTGATGCTCAAATAAGCAGTGTTTATAAGCGTATGTGAAGAGTCTGCTCAGTATGTCTGCTTTGTTTATTCTGTTGTCACTGAACAAATTGAGGAGAAAATGGTTTTAGTGAGGGACATTTATTCACCAGGTTCTTATTGTACAGTATGTAGAAGCCTGTCAAATCTGTGACCAAACAAGTGATGGCTGTTGTCATGACGATGGTCCTTTTACTGCATCATGTGATTAGATCATTTACAGTGGAAGATACTCCTCAACAGTGGTGAAGGAAGCAGAGAAGAATCCATAGAAACTATAGTTAATATTCAAATAATCAACATAATAGAAGTAGTGGTATATGTAGGAATCTATTATTAATTATTATTAATTTAAATAATAAATATGAATGATTGTAAATAAGTAATAATTTACATTTTCCTTGATAATAATAATTTGTTGCAAGCACAGGCACTAACTGTGCTCTGGTCCCAATTTCTTGTTAAATTTTTATTTATTTATATATAAAAATAGATTTGTAATAGATTTTTTTATTATTATTAATAATTAACAATAATACATAATTATATATATTTTTAAATATTTACTACTATATGTAATTACTATAATTGCTACCACTACTATTGTTGTTGTTGTTGTTGTTATTATTATAGTAGATTTAATTTCCATCTGATACATTACAGAATATTCAACAATTTACCAAAGCAAGAAAAATAGATTTTGAGCATGCTGTCACATTTCATCCAAACAAACCTAATTTATCATTCTCAGCTCCTGCAGAGCAGCGCTCATCTCTTGCTAATGGTTTTCCTACCATTACAGATTGTAATAATCGTGAACACATTTTGATTTTATGTTATTTTTTCCCCATGAAAAGCATGAAAATGAAGCATTGGCTGATATGCCTGGATTAGGTTTGGAGATTGAGGAAGTTGTCCATTTACTGAGACCATTTTACTGTTCTCTCCAACAATAGATGTTATTAGGTAACTGGTAAGGGAGTCTGGTCCTAGAAAAATATAAAAGATCAGTTTCAACACAGAATATGGGAATGTTGTGGTACTTGTGGAATGTTTTTTTTTTTAAAATAATGGTCTGTGGTGTTTGAGAACCCCGTGCATAATGAGGAGACATCTCTGCTATGATGGTGATTGATTCTATCACACTCTGAGACCCTCAGCCCTGTCTCCACGCTGGATGATCAGTGAGGTTTTATATTAGCATGATGAATGACTTGCAGTTATGCACCTTGAGAGGTAATGTTCTTTTAACCTCATTCAAGAGTTGTGCTGAACAGATAACAGCCACCATATACCATGATTTAACGACTGTCACTACCAATGTGGGTAACATTTTAATAAGGAAAGAAGGTCACAACAAAATCCAGGTTGAAAATACTTTGTATGAAATATCTCCAGAAGTAATATTTCAATATATATATATATATATATATATATATATATATATATATAAAAATATTTTGTAATTAAAGGCACTGTGTGTAAGTTTTGCCTCTAGAGGTCTCTTATTCAAAACAATAACAAAGGCGTAGCTTGATGATGGCGTGAATGAGCGTGGAATCATGGGAGGTGGCGTCTTCACCGATGGAAAGCAATCTTACGGGCCTCAGGCAGAAATCATGTTCATGGATGAGATAATGTATTAAAGTTACATTACTGTGGTATGAATTAGGGGCCCGAGAGCCTGGGACATTTTACTTTGCTGTTTTTCCTATGCTTATATGCTGCAATCGGCAGCTGATGCTCCTTTCGTCTTGTTTTTTATGTTTATTTTACGATTAAAGGAACGTTTAATGTCGCCCACTTCCCTGAGTTTGAACTTTGTTTTAACAACTAAAATTCCCATTATTTTATTTCATTCTAATGAAATAGTCTCAAGAGCTGAATTACTGCTCATACGGGTCACTTTATTTGACACATTAAAATTGTGGGGTAACGCAGCACTGTTTTACTTGGTGAAAACAATCTTACTAATACTACATTTGAGTGTTTTGAAAGCTATAACGTTGCTCTGTGTGTTCGCTCTGTGAATGGTATGAGACACTTATTGCAAATTGCATTGCTAGATTGATTTTAAAATATAATATTAAAAGCTGGATGACTTGTGTTGCTTAATGGCATGCAATCAATTTTAAAATACATTGTATGGTGGAGAAAATGCTGTATTACTGTTACTACAAATAAAGCTTTATAATGCGGATATGATGTCATTGACAGGCACCGCAATGACACAGACCATTACACTGGTTAAAATTGCTAATTTCTATGGATTTAAACATTGTTGGAGACATTTTAATAAAAAAATCTTACAAATTGGGCCTTTAAATAAGCACATAATAGTTCATATTATTTTTATTATTATTATTATTATTATTAAAAATAATAAACCGTTAAATAAAAAGCAGAGTAATAATATAGAGGTAATGCTAGTTATACTACTTTTTCTGGACTTTAGCAAGGTGTGGAGTGCATGTTGATTGTGAGGTCTAAATTTGCTTAACATTGTAATGATTTTGGTACCATTTATTACAAAAACCATAACAACTAAAGTTAAAAGCCATTTACTGGAACAAGCACAAATCGATTTAGCTAAACAATTTAGGAATTGCATTTTGGTAGGCTTACATTAAAAAGGTTGTCAGGGATCTTTAGTGCTCAGCTCATACTTTATGGAAAGAAGTGGTTAGCTAATCGGCAGTCTCAGGCCATTTTTTGCTTTTGCTGAAGAACTTTAATCTTGTAATGTTATGTTTCGTTAGAGTATTTGGTGACATTGAGCCATAGGTACCTAGAATATAGAAACAATGACCCAGCATATCTGTAGCCTGAGGGAGACAATTCCTCATTGACCTTGACATGAATCTCCAGTACACGTCATCAGTTTTGTAAGCCACCTTGTGTGGCTAAATAGAAACCATATCTCATTAGCCAATGTTACCCGAGACATGCAGGACAACATTCGTCAATGCCACGATCCTTTCTGCTAACTCTGCATTTCAGAAGTTACTGTAAACCCGTCTCACCTGCACCGGATTCGCAGATCAGAAGGGTCTGTGTAGCTAGCATAGCCAGAGATGGCTGTTTGTTATTGTAGCAGGTGTGCTATCAGTTTCCCACTATGGTGTGTTAGCATTGTAGCCTGTTGTACTGAACAACAGGTGATCATTCTATGGGTATATGATATACACTGTTTAAAAGTTTGGGGTTGGTGAGATTTTTTAAAATGTTTTTTTTTTTAAGAAAAGCATCTCTACTGCATTCTTTAGTGTCACATGATCCTTCAGAAATCATTCTAATATGTTGATTTGCTGCTCAAAAATTATTATTACTATTATTATTATTGGAAAGAGTTGTGCTGTCTGCTTAATATGTTTGTGTAAACCGTGATATATTTTGTCATGATTCTTTGATGAATGGAAAGTTTAAAGTCGTAATATCATACACCCGGTGCAATGCAAGTGTTTTTTGCTAGTTTCAGCCCGACACAGTTATCATTCTCACGTCCTGCGCCACGTTGTTTGCGCCACGTTTTCTGGTCTGAAAAGCAGGTGTGTTCAGGCGCATTGTTGGCGCGTTGCTATTTTGAGGCATTTATTTAAAGAGCTCATTAGTAATCTGCGCTTATATGCTGGTCCATACGGTGGCGCATTGCTGCCACACACATATGATTTTTTCCACTCAATTATGTCGTAATAACGAGACAAAATAACATTTTAACAACATCTTTTCTCGTAATAACGAAATTTTATGTCGTTAAAATTACACATTTTCTAAGCCTTATAAGGAAATGTGCCTTTATCCCCATAACATTTATATAGCCTACCATACTTCTACAGTAGCCTATATTCAAAAAGCTGAAGCAAATAGTAGCAGCCCCCAATGGACATTCATGTTAACATATCAAATTCTGTACACACCTTTTTAATAAACCATACTATGTACAGAAAAGCAGATGAGCCCAGAATATGAACGTAACGCATTTAATTACACGTTAAGCGTTTTTCTCCCATAGAAACACGTTATTATAAAGAAAACTCTATGGGAGGATGGCATTGCGGTGCACAACAAATCCTTTAAATGGTTTTCGATGCAAAACAAAAATTAAAAATATAAGTAGCCTATAAAATAAACATAAATTAATGTGCCATTAATTAGCCTACAAAATCTGTTTTAGGCAAAAGATAAACTTGTTTATGTTTTAGATAAACTTAAAAAGTTTATCTGTAATAGGCTAAGTGTTGTATTTTGTTCCACCCGCCCTTTTCAAACTGGCGCAGCGCTTACTCGCCCTAGGTAGAAAATGCTTGATTTAATTTGTTAAACATGATAAGGACGTATCCATTTGGCATGGCCGCTCGCTCTAACGTTAACCTAGATAAATGTTCGCTATTATTAGGCGAATATCCAAGTGTTTGTGCGGAGTGTGGAGCACGCTTACTGCACGACATGGAGGCGCCGGCGCGATCACTTGCATTTTCCTATCAACAGTGGAAACATCTTAAAATACTCCATTTCTGGTCATACAGAAAAGAATAATACATAATTTGACTACTTTTATTTGTTTAAACTCACAATAAAAAGAAAATGTTGTACTTTTGTAAAATAAAAATAAAACAAACATGACGCGCTTTTGTAAGGATGATAAAAATGATGTAATACTGATACATTGAATGGGTTGATACAAGTTAAAAGATACTTAAATACTGACATGTTAAAAGATACTTAATATGGTTCATAAAAAGGGGCAAGTTAATAATCTTTATTTTATATCTTAATTTTAAAAAGTTAAAATGCTTCAAAAGTCATTGCATTGCTGCACTGTTTGGTTAAGAAATATTGAATTAATTTCTTTATAAAACAGGAGAAAGAAAATACACTTTTGGTCGGTAGATCAGTAATCCATTGCTTTTTGGGTAAAGGAGGCTAAAGAGATTAATAGGATAAAAAGACGATATGTGTTTAAAATGCTGTCTTATTTAACTTCTACAACATTTTGGGGAAATGCACCTTAAATTACAATATGCAGTGTTTGCTTGTTTATATAAGTTTCATTTTCTTTTGCCGTAAGTTTAAGTAGGCCTACCGGTTTGTGATCGGAGGATCTGCTAACGTTTGCTAATGCCTCGTTCAGCCTGTGTACGGAACGTGTGGCTTACGTTCGTCCATTACAACATTGGACTTGACTGAAGCCACATTGTGTCCGTGTCGTAGGCCTACTTTCTATTTCCCTTTTTTACAGGTAAGAAAGTGGGCTGTAGTATGTTTGAACGATTTATATATGTGTTTAATACCATAAGGAACATGCAGGGAGTAAATCGTTAAGTGTTTCTCCAGTGTAGCCTGTATGCTAGCTATGTCATGTGGACCGAGGTTAAAGCGTGGTGGTAATGTAATACCGCCGGCGCCGCCGTTTTCTCTGTGTATTTGTTTTATATCGTAGGGAAAAGGTAAAAGCTCTATGGTTAAAGTTTATAAAAAAAAAGTGTTTAGTGTGAAGAGGCAATGTACTTTCTGTTTAAGTGCAACGCTACTACTGAGGTTAAAATGTTAAGCGTATTCTGAATGAATAACTATAAAACAGCAGTATTTAGCATTACAGAATATTCTATATTGTGCTGTTTATTTTTTCTAAACCACTTACAGGGTTAAGTTAAAGCTCTTTTGTTCAAATAGTCTGTTTTATTAATGTACATTTTCAAGGTTATTTGCCAATGCTGTTTTAAGATGCAGTAAATATATTTTGATATATTTTTGGTAACTCACTTTAAAGGTTAACTCAGATATTTTGTAATATGGAGTTATAACTGACCAGCTGATATTTTTCCTAATTGTATAGTTTTTAGAGGGACATTATTATGTCGTGTAAGGGAAAATAAGATGTTTAATTGTGATACTGAGTAAACATGTTATTATGCTGTTCATGGTAAATGCATTCCAACATTGGATTTGACTGAAGCCACATTGTGTCCGTGTCGTACTTTCTATTTCCCTTTTTTACAGGGGCCCAACACTTTCATGGTCTCCGTGAATTGGAGCGCATTCTCAAAAACGAAAAAAAAAAAAAACTGGAAAAAACAACAATAACTAGTGTATAGACGAGGCTCTAGACATAAGAAATATAAAAAGCTTTAAATGTCCACCAACGAAAAAAATCTAATCGAAAGCAAATACGGTACCATCTGATAAAGTAAGCAAGATTTATGCATTCGCTTGAGCGCAGAATAGGCTATATTCCTCCATGCACCCAGGATTTAATTATTATAAATGTGCGATTAGTCGTCTAATTGCTTAAAGGAATGACTACTAGTCGACTAGAAAAAATCTTTAGTCTATGGCAACTCTAATCAATAGCCTACATTAGTTGACGTTATTTAATTAGTAATTTGTATCCCGCTCTTTACCTTAAATTAGTTGATTTAGCATAATTAGTTAATGAACTAATAAAATAATAAAATAAAGTTTGAATTAAGATGCTAACCACATATTTCTATATAGCATTGCTTATTCCACCACACAAAGGACTGTTTTAAGGTGAAAATCCGTTATACATGTGAAGATTGTACTGTATCTTGACTATGTTTGCATTGTATTGTATCTTCTGTTATAAAGACAAAGATTGACATTTTTTTTATGAAATTAAATAAGAACATAATGTTGTAAAAAAAATAAACAACTTATGTTATGTTAGATATGTTTTGACTACTTTTTGTTTAATTATATATAGGTAATAAAGATGTATTAACAAAAAAATTATATATATATATATATATATAGTAATATATTTTATATATTGACTATGTTTGCATTGTATTGTATCTTCTGTTATAAAGACAAAGATTGACATTTTTTTAATTAAATTAAATAAGAACATAATGTTGTAAAAAAAAGGGCCTCACTGATTAATTTTGCCTGGTGCCCCCACTCAGTGTAGGTTCGCATCTGATTGGGGTCTGCTTCAGCTTTTTGAACGTAGAAGTATGATAAAGGCATGATAGGCTATATACATTTTATGTGGATAAAGGGATATTTTGTACATGAATACACGTGTCCTTATAAGGCCTAGAAAATATGTTGTTTTAACGACATAACATCTTGTTATTACGAGAAAAATGTCGTTTTAACGACATAACATCTCGTTACGAGAAAATATGTCGTTAAATCGACATAACATCTCGTTATTACGAGGAAAGATGTCGTTAAAACGACATATATCAATATTACGAGAAAAGATGTTGTTAAAACAACAAAACATATCGTTTCGTTATTACGACATAATTGAGTGGAAAAAATAATATGTATGTGGCAGCAATGCGCCACCGTAGGTCCACAACGCGCATACACTTTGTCCCGTAGATGGTCTGCTTACGTGCTTTAACCTCGCACACGAGCAGATCTGTTTCCTTGCATTCAGTTTTTCCGCTTGCAAATTCCGCCATGTAAATAGCGATCCGCCATGACACAAGTGCAACTGGCTTTTAAAGGGAACGGGAGATGAGACTCTTATTGGTTTACTGCAAGTTATGCCCAAAACACACCCATTACTCATTAAGAGAATAGGGACAACCCTTTTAGACCATGCGCTGCGCGCGCCGACCATTTTTCCCGTCGTTAAACTAGCAAAAGTAGATTCAGACACGCCCTAAGTGCACTTGCGCCATGCCCTTTAGACCACGCGCTTAGATCGTTAAAATAGGGCCCATAAAATGTTTGGGTTACACTTTATTTCGATAGTCCACTTTAGGCATTCTACTAACTATAAGTAACTTTTCAACTACATGTCAACTAACTCTCTTTAGAGTATTAGTAGACTGTAGTAGACTGTCAGTAGACTGTTATGTTAGGGTAAGTTGACTGGTAGTTGCCAAGTTACTTATAGTCAGTAGAATGTTTGTTGGGGGACCAACAAAATAAAGTGGATATTAAGCAGATATTAAGCAGGCAGTCTACTAATAGTCTAATGACAGTTAGTTGACATGTAGCTGCAAAGTTACTTATAGTTAGTAGAATGTCTAAATTGGAGTATTGAAATAAAGTGTTACCAAATTTAGCTGTTTTAATCATCCACTGAATAGATTACCAATTACCCCATAAAATCACTCCCATTGCTCAGTCATTTTCAGTGAGAGTTGGTGATTTTTGGTGACATGCATGAATGTTGCGATGGTGTGAAATGAGATGTAGATCTTTTTTGGGAGAATTGTGGTCAAATTGGGGGCTCAATCAGTGTCACTAGTTTGGGTGCTTTAATGTGTTTGGAATGATAATACACAATATGCACAACCTAGAGAACGGTACAGCTGTCCTCTGAGAAGCAACAACAAACAACAACCTTCTAACAAAACTCCTGAGGATAACAGTCCAGATGTTTCTTTAAGCCATGGATAAGTGTGTAAATAAACAATTTTTAACATACAAGCATATTTAGAGATATTGTGAAGTACCTTAGATCCTGAATACAACCTGCAGCTAGATGATGTTTTGTCTCCAGAATTAATTAAGGGTTATAGCAAATCGTTAAATTTCCTTGACAGCACTTCAAACTGTGAAGGTGTGAAATCTTCACATTGAAGGCATGGATAAAAGACAAAAATGTGTTGTGTGCATGATAAAGAGAGAGAACATGAGTATGACTAAAATATTCAAGACAGCCTTCCAGCCAATGCAAATGAGTTCAAAACAGTTTCATGGAGGCCTTGAGAAGCACATGAAAGATGAGGAAAACAGTGAAGAACAAATTACTCTACAGTCATAGTGATCCTGGTTCAAACACAATTTAAATGTACTAAACAATGTTCTTCTTGAGTAAGGGAAGTAAAAAAAAAAATCACAGCACATTTATGGTAAACTAAAATATACTTTAATTTTAATTTCTATTGAAACTTGAATGTCATATTTTTAAATACTAGTGCAGTGCCCATACAAAATCTGCTTTCTTCGACCCTCTCTGTCTCTGGTCCTGCGCTGTGCTCACTCAGTGTGCGGTGGGGGAGGGGAGTGGCCAGCGGCTAGAGCGGCAAAAGCCATTGTGTGCTTCTGTTACCGATATATATTTGACGATATCTTTTGCATTTCTAATCCAAACAACGTCAAACTTGGCACTGCACTTACTCGTGCCTGTAGCAAGACACCTGTCAAGCAGGCCCGTCGCCAAGGGGGGGCATTAGGGGGCCGTGCCCCCCCCAGATGACACAACGTGCCCCCCTAATCATATGGTAATTGAGCAAACTATTGAGAGCAAAAAAACGTATCCACGTATTCCATAAAGAAATGTCGTCAGCAGCATTTAGCACACAGGTGCACTAATCTCTGTAACTTTAAATAACACATTGTCTTCAGAAATATGAAAATTAGTCGGAGCGTGTAAGGCTCTGCGCAAGGCTTACCTTCCCCTGGCCAAGCGGGCTTGTCGAATTTTCTGAATAATTTGCCTGCTAAAAACAGCCTAGGCTACTGTTTCCACGTAAAAAAAAGGTATTTTTTCTCAGAATTGCGTGATATAAAATCAAAATGGCAAGTTATAAAGTCAGAGTTGAGTGATATACAGTCACATTTGCGTGTTATAAAGTCAGAATTGTGAGAAAAACTCTGAATTGAGAGAAATTGGGTTGATTCTCTGAATTGAGAGAATCAACCCAATTATCTTTTTTTTTTTTTTATTCCGGGGCGAAAACAAGCTTCCATATACTTCTGATTGCTTTTAGAGGGAAAAGCTGTCCATAAATGCTGGTCTAGGATCAGTTTTCTCCATAATAAAAGAATATTGGCTAAACTCCGGTGTTTTGAGCGGTGAGTGGATTAGTTCTACGCGCGTGCAAATCCTCTCGTTATAATAAGCAGTTAGGCTATGTAAATAAGGCATTATTGTGTATCAGCTTTACTGGTAGCCTAGAGACTTTGTGAGATCGCGATGAAGTTGTATAACCGCTTTTTAAAGATAATAAAATAGGCGCTCTTTGCGAGCTTTCTGCCATGTCAAATCCTGCAAATAGCCTAATGTTTTTAAAGGGGAAGCGCATATCTTCATGGTGTTGGTTCACCCTCCGCCAATGATCAGAAACTTAATATTTTGTGTTTTGGTGTTGTTTAAATATAGAATTTGGTCTATTTCAGTTATATTAGACTAAATAGGGAATGCTATTGTTTTTGTGACTGTCTGTTTTGTAGATCATAAAAAGTGTGCCCCCCCATGAAAATGAAATGCCCCCCCATTCTATATGTTCTGGCGACGGCTCTGCTGTCAAGTTTGAAATCCATCGGACTAACGGTTCGAGAGATATGCGAATAACAGACAGACAGACAGACCAATGCCCGTGCAAAATGCCCATGTTTTTGTGTGTTTTTAGTAATTGTTGGTTTGGTATGTTTGATTTGCTGGCCTAAACTCGGAGAAAACGATAACGTTAAGCGCACCAGAATAAAATATAATATTCAGAATTATACAGTGTAGCTGACTTAAAGATTCAGTTAACATCCACAAATGAATAAGCGTGACGATTCAGGGGAGGTTCAGACCTTGGCTGGAGCAGCTACACAGTGAATTCTGAGAAAACGCTACGCTTGAGCAAACAGTTGGGAATAGGCTACTACAAATGATGGCCGTGAATAAAATATAATATTCAGATATTTTTAAACCCCAACCCTCTAATGTCAGAATGTTTATTTTTTGGAGTGGCCACTGAGTGTGTGCGTGAGCCAGAGTGGCCAGCGGCTAGAGCAGCAAATGTCATGATCCTGGTCCTTCTTTCTTTCTCTGTCTCCCTCTTGTGGTCATTCACATACACTCACACACACTTTTACGCACCTGTACTCACATTCACGCTCTCATTATCTCATCCCCTACAGCTGATTCCACTCACCTCATCCTCTGCGTTGGTTTTCGCCAGCTGTTTCCTAATTTTCCCCTGATTGTTTCTCCTTCTAGCTCTTCCTGTCCTTGGCTCTTTGTCAGATTATTCGATGCTGAAGCTCATGCTATACGCTCACTCTATTGATCCGTGTCCCGTCCTGTCCTATCCTGTCTGGCGGTGTGCTGATGCTCTATTACCTGCAAGTATTACCGTGTTATCTGCTTTCTGAATTCTGTTCAGTTCTGGACGCTGAGATCCTCTGCCTTGCCATAGACCTTCTGCTGGCGTCTCCTCTCTTCACGGGTCGCTCGAGGTCTCTCTGATTCTGCAGTCACCAACCGCTCCTTCACTGTTTGCTGCCCAGACGAGGGGATCTCTGTTCTCGTTAAGAGCCGTGTGGCCGATCCTGATTTTTCAAGTTTTTTCCCCTGAACAAGTGTCCTTTTGCTAAAGGGCAGCTGTATATAAATAAAGGACTGTTGGTTGCCGCATCTCGCTTTCGAGTTCTCTTTCTACCGTTCCTCAACAGAATAATCTGACCAACAGAATGGACTCAGCGAGTGGCAATCCTCTTTAAGCGGCCGTCAAGATGCAGCGCGCCTTGCTAGGCAGACACGAGGAGGACATTTCGTCTGCAAGACTGGCTGTCGAATCACTGGCTGCCCAAATGACGGATCTCTCTCAGCGGGTTCATCACTTGCGCAAGGAGCCGTCTTCTATTTCTGAGCCACGGATAAATAATCCGCCTGTTTATTCTGGTGAGCCCACTCAATGCCGTTCCTTTTTGACACAATGTGAGGTGTTTTTTTCACTTCAGCCCTCTACGTATGCTACTGACCGGTCCAGGGTTGCCTATGTCATCTTACTCCTCACTGGCCGGGCACGGGAGTGGGGTGCGGCCAACTGGGAGGCTGAGACTAACTGTGTGTTTGATTTTTCTCTCTTCAAGCAAGAAATGATTAGAGTTTTTGATCGCTCAGCTTATGGTGAAGAGGCTTCACGTTTACTCTCTACGCTTCGTCAGGGGAGACGTGCTGTTTCTGATTTTTCCATCCAGTTCCGTACACTGTCAACGACCTGCGGGTGGAACACCCCAGCCCTGGTGGCGCGTTTTTTGGAGGCTCTTAACCCAGAGATCAAGGATGAGATTCTCGCACGTGAGGTACCAACCCAACTCGACGCGCTCATCGATCTGGCCATCCGGGTGGAGAGGCGTTTCGAGCGACGTATTACGAACCGTCTTGTCATGTATTGTGCTGCTGCAGGTCATTTTGCCTCTGACTGTCCAGTAAAAGCCAGAGCTCGTCAGTAGGCGGAGGGTTAATGGCGAGCGCTATTTCTAGGATCTCTCCGTCTAAATCCTGTACCACTCTACCTATTCATCTTCGCTGGTCGACTTCCTCTGTGTCCTGTTCTGCCTTGGTCGACTCAGGTGCTGAGGGTAACTTCGTCGACGAGACATGGGCTCGTGAGCAAGGTATTCCTCTCATTGATTTAAGGAGCTCCACTCCTCTGTTCGCCCTTGATGGTAGTTCCCTTCCTAGGGTGCGAAAAAAGGTAAAGTGTAGAACTTGTTACGTTCACTTGTTACGTTCTCTAAATGTCTAGGGGTCGGAAGGAGAAGTAACAAAGGAAAGAGAACGTAAAACTAACATAAAAAAAAGGCGAGAACACACTTCAATTCCTCTGTCCCAGAGTGAAGACCACACTAGATGATATATGAATCAAAGAAAGGATTTTATTTACAATGGCAAAGTAAAAGACAAAACACAGGTAACTGGGAGCAATGGCTCAGGGGAGAGCAAGGCCCAACATAACAAACAAAACAGCCCTCTACCTAATTTAGGAGGAATCTTAAATAACCTAATATTAAAGAAAAATAAATTAACAACATAAACTTCCCTCAACTCCCTTGCTATATCAAAAACAGGGACAAAACAGTATTAAAGAAAAAAAGGCACTCACCCCCTACAGCTTCCCTCACAAAAGAGCTAAACAGATTAATAACAAAATACCTTCTGGTTGATTTTGTAGTGAGAACAAGATCTCTAAGTACCAGCCACTGCTGAACTCAGTTAGCCACCGCTAACTCACAAGTTTAGTCTCACTGTCAGACAAACATATCACAGAAGCAAACCGCATTCAATCTGGAGCAGGGGAGAAGTGTGTCTCTCTCTGCAACACTGGACTGCACCCTTATACTCTCCGTCTCAGGCACACTCACAAACGAGATACAGGTGCTGATGATTAGGCCTGAGAATGAGTAGAGAGAAAGAGAGACAGCAAGCAGACAAAAACACAGGACACACAACCATGCCCACACAGTCATAAATGATCATAATAACAAATAAATTAATGAATACGTCCTTGGACGTAACACTAGATAAATAAATAAATGAATACGTCCCATGGGACGTAACACCCCCACCGATAAGTTTGTTTTTCTTGGAAATCCACAAAATGAAAAGAAAAACAAAAACAAGTTTCTGTACTGGAGAACATTACACAGTAGGTGAATATCAACATGATGAATGTCACAACAATTTAGACAAATCAAAATGGGGTTACAATTTCAAATTGGTGAATTTGTCACAAAAGCAAGTAGTTCCACCATCCGACATTTGCTCAGTTTAACACCACATCAAAACAGAGCAAGGAAATGGTTCTCTGCACCCCACATCTTTACCAACATAGTTTGGGCGTTTCCTCATTCACATTAGTTCCGTCACTGATTTCAGGCTCAATCCTCTGCTGACCTCAGGGAGGTTCAGAAGGGCTTGTCACCGTGAATCGACAAGGTCAACAGCGTTTCTGACTGGCAGTTGCGCCACTGCACACTTCAACGATGCAGACGAGGCGTCATCAGAATTACCGTCATTAACCACAGTAGGTCTGGAGAAAACCTGGTCACCTGCTAGATCATTCACCAGTATGAGACCTGCTCCTTTAAATGGTAACTGAGAACACACCGCTAGTTTGACTTTCCCAGTCACAAGGTCTGACTTCAAGTGTACCCGATGGAGAGGAACACAATTACACCCCATCTCAATACCACGTATTAGTACGTCAGAATCGGTGTAGGAACTCTGTGAGAAGGGAAGTAACTCTTTCAAGATTAAGGACTGTTCTGAACCAGTATCTCGTAAGAACACAACCGGTTGATGCTCAATGTCAGTCAAGGAAACTGTACCAGCATGAATGAAAGGTTGCATGGACTTCTTAGACCCAGACATCGTTTGTATAAGAGCAACATTTTTAGAGTTACCATCTACATTCTTCTTTTTCCAAGCCTGGCAGTCGGCAATGAAGTGATCTGGACCTAGGCAGTAAAAACAGACACGTCGGCCTCTTCCACCAGGGCCAGATCTGTTGTCTGAATAAGCAGTGTCTCCTGATACACCTGAGAATACATGTGTCGAATCTCGTGTCACAGTGTTTGAATGGGTAAATTGAGTGTTCGACGTCCGAAGAGATGGAAAGACTTTTCGGTGTGTCAAGATAAATTCATCTGCTAACACAGCAGCATCTAAAAGCGAAGTTACACTTTCCGTTCATTTAGATGAACAACGACACTTTCGGGAAGACTCCCTTTAAAATCCTCTAGCAACAGCAACTCCTGCAACTGGTCTAAGGTAGTTACCTTGCTGGAGAAACACCATTTTTCAAATAATGCTCTTTTCTCTCTTGCAAATTCCACATGAGTCTGTTTTGCAGTTTTCGCATGCGCTCGGAACTTTTGGCGATATGCCTCAGGCACCAATTCATATGCCCTGAGAACAGCAGCTTTGACTACTTCATAATCGAGACTCTGTTCAATTGGTAACGACACGCAAATTTCTTGAGCCTGACCGGTCAAACTGCACTGTATGAGCAAGGCCCACATATCGCTTGGCCACCTAAGCTTACCTGCAATGCGCTCGAATGCAACAAAGTAAGCATCAACCTCGGACTCGCGAAAGGGAGGCACAAGCTTGATGTATTTACAGATATCAAATTCCTGAACGTTTTGCTCTACATTCGAGGTTACAGGTATAGCAGGAATGGACGCGGCAGAAGAACCGGAGGAAGACCTGGAGCGCGAAACAGCTTTCATCTCAATAGCTTGCAAATCTAGACGCCGTAGATTAATATCTCGGTCAGCTTCTACCTCAACAATTTTGAGTTTCAAGCGCAAATTCTCGTTCTCCTGTTGTTTAACTTTGAGTTCCAACTCTTTTAAACGAATGGCCTGCACAGGATCAAAATTGCCACTCTCAATAACATCTTTACTAGGATTACCAATTTTCTCAGTCTCAACTACAGGACGGTCCTTAACCTCAGTGTCTGATAAGATGCCATTGCGCACAAGCTGTTCATACAGCGAATCCTTAACTACTTGTTTTGTCGCTTCTTTTGGTACCTCCAAATTAAAGAAATCTGCAATCAAAAGTAGATCCTTTTTTCTACACTTCAGAGACTGTTCCCCTTACTCTCTCCGTCTCGGGGAACCACAATGAGACTGTTTCTTTTTTAATTTTTCATTCCCCATTTTCACCTGTGGTTTTAGGCCATCCTTGGCTTGTTCAACACAACCCCCATATTGACTGGTCAAACGGCAGCATATTTTCCTGGAAATTGTCGTGTCATGTTAAATGTTTAACCTCTGCTGTTCCCCCCGTGTCTTCTGTTTCTGTTTTCCAGGAGGAACCAGGTGATTTGTCAGGAGTGCCGGAGGAGTATCACGATTTGCGAGAGGTCTTTAGTCGTTCTCGGGCCACTTCTCTTCCCCCTCACCGTCAGTACGACTGTAGCATAGATCTTCTTCCGGGGACCACACCTCCTCGGGGTAGATTGTATTCGTTATCCTCTCCCGAACGTAAGGCGCTCGAAGATTATCTATCAGATTCTCTTAATGCTGGTTTAATTGTTCCCTCGTCGTCCCCTGCCGGCGCCGGCTTCTTTGTAAAGAAGAAGGATGGCTCTTTGCGTCCTTGTATAGATTATCGAGGGCTGAACGAGATCACTGTCAAGAACCGATACCCCTTACCACTGATGTCGTCAGCTTTTGAGATTTTACAAGGAGCAAAGATTTTCTCTAAACTCGATCTCCGTAACGCATATCATTTAGTTCGTATTAAGGAGGGGGACGAATGGAAGACCGCTTTTAACACACCCCTGGGGCACTTTGAATATAGGGTTCTTCCTTTCGGATTGGTCAACGCTCCCGCGGTTTTTCAAGCCCTCATTAACGACGTCCTCCGCGATATGCTCAACATTTTTGTTTTTGTCTATTTGGACGACATTCTGATTTTCTCTCCGTCGCTTCAGGTCCATGTCCAGCACGTCCGCCGAGTCCTTCAACGGCTGTTAGAGAATCGACTCTATGTCAAGGCAGAGAAGTGCTCGTTTCACGTGTCTTCAATTTCGTTTTTAGGTTCTATTGTCTCTGCAGAGGGGACCAGTATGGACCCAGGCAAGGTATCGGCAGTTACTGATTGGCCACTTCCAGAGTCCCGCGTCGCGTTGCAGCGGTTTCTCGGCTTTGCTAATTTTTATCGCCGTTTCATTAGAAATTTCAGCCAGGTTGCCGCGCCCCTCACTGCTCTCACTTCTATCAAATCCAACTTTAGATGGTCAGACGCCGCTCAAGAGGCGTTTGATCACCTAAAGACCCTCTTTACTACTGCCCCGGTTCTTATCACTCCCGATGTCTCGAGACAATTTATCGTCGAGGTGGATGCTTCTGAGGTGGGGGTCGGGGCTGTACTCTCCCAGCGCTCCGCCGCTGATGGGAGAGTGCATCCCTGTGCTTTTTTCTCTCACCGTCTCGCCCGCTGAACGAAACTACGACGTTGGCAATCGAGAATTACTCGCTATCCGCTTAGCTCTAGGAGAGTGGCGGCAATGGTTAGAGGGTTCCTCTGTTCCGTTTCTCGTTTGGACAGATCACCGTAATCTGGAGTATATCCGTTCCGCAAAGCGATTGAACGCCCGTCAGGCCCGTTGGGCTTTGTTTTTTACTCGCTTTGATTTCTCGATTTCTTACCGCCCTGGTTCGAAGAACGTTAAGCCCGACGCTCTCTCCCGTCTATTTGACACTTCAACCACTCCTGCTAATAATGAGACTATTATCCCTTCTGGTCGTTTCGTGGGGGCAGCCATTTGGGGAATCGAGAGACTGGTCAGACGGACCCTCTCTCGAGTCACCGCTCCTCCCGATTGTCCTAGGGACCTCCTCTTTGTCCCCGAGTCGGCACGTCAAGCGGTCCTTAAATGGGGTCACTCTTCCAAATTAGTCGCTCACCCGGGTGTTCGGGGTTCGCTTGCCTCTATCCGTCAACGCTTCTGGTGGCCTACCTTAGAGCGCGACACGTGCCGTTTTGTTGCCTCTTGCGTCGTATGTGCTCAGACGAAGTCTGGTAATTCCCCTCCGGCCGGTCTCCTTCGGCCCTTGCCTGTGCCTGCTCGTCCGTGGTCGCACATTGCGCTTGACTTTATAGTTGGGCTCCCCTCTTCTGCTGGGAATACAGTCATCTTAACCATAGTCGATCGCTTTTCAAAGTCTGCGCACTTCATTTCGCTCCCTAAACTCCCCTCTGCTAAGGAGACCGCCCAAATTATGATTGACCATGTCTTTAGGCTTCATGGTCTGCCCACCGATGTTGTGTCTGATAGGGGTCCGCAGTTTGCCTCATTATTCTGGAAAGAATTCTGCCGCCTTATCGGGGCCACCGCCAGCCTTTCGTCTGGTTTTCATCCCCAAACTAATGGACAGGCCGAACGGGCCAATCAAAGTATCGCTCGCATTCTCCGTAGTCTGGTTTTTCGAAATCCCGCATCTTGGTCAGAGCAGCTTGCTTGGGCTGAGTACGCTTATAACTCTCATCCGTCTTCCGCCACGGGTCTTTCGCCTTTCCACGGTTGCCTCGGTTACCAGCCCCCTCTGTTCTCCTCGCAGGAGACGGAGTCTAGATGTCCGTCCGTTCAGACCTTTATTGCTCGCTGTAAACGCACCTGGAGGAGAGTAAGATCAGCACTTTGTCGTTCTAAGAGACACATGAGAGCAGCGGCTAATAGACGTCGGGTTAAGAGTCCTCGTTACGTTCGTGGTCAGAGAGTGTGGCTTTCCACAGCCAATTTACCGCTCCAATCCGAGTCTCGTAAATTGGCACCCCGTTTCGTTGGTCCATTCCGCATTATCAAGATCATCAATCCTGTCACTGTCCGACTTCGCCTTTCGTCCAGTCTCCGTCGGTTCCACCTTGTTTTTCATGTCTCATGTATTAAACCTGTCATTCGTCCTCCCTCACGTCCCTCTTGCCCCCCCGTTCAGGTTGAGGGCGCTCCTGTCTATAGAGTCAGCTGAATTTTGGACAGGCGCAGACGGGATCGTGGGTACCAATATTTAGTCGACTGGGAGGGGTATGGTCCTGAGGAGAGAAGCTGGGTTCCCTCCCGGGACGTCTTGGACCCCTCGCTTATCGAGGATTTCCTTCGGTCTCATCGGTCTTCTGCCTCGGGAGCGCCAGGAGGCGCTCGTTGAGGGAGGGGTACTGTCATGATCCTGGTCCTTCTTTCTTTCTCTGTCTCCCTCTTGTGGTCATTCACATACACTCACACACACTTTTACGCACCTGTACTCACATTCACGCTCTCCTTCAGCTGATTTCACTCACCTCATCCTCTGCGTTGGTTTTCGCCAGCTGTTTCCTAATTTTCCCCTGATTGTTTCTCCTTCTTCTAGCTCTTCCTGTCCTTGGCTCTTTGTCAGATTATTCGATGCTGAAGCTCATGCTATACGCTCACTCTATTGATCCGTGTCCCGTCCTGTCCTATCCTGTCTGGCGGTGTGCTGATGCTCTATTACCTGCAAGTATTACCGTGTTATCTGCTTTCTGAATTCTGTTCAGTTCTGGACGCTGAGATCCTCTGCCTCGCCATAGACCTTCTGCTGGCGTCTCCTCTCTTCACAGGTCGCTCGAGGTCTCTCTGATTCTGCAGTCACCAACCGCTCCTTCACTGTTTGCTGCCCAGACGAGGGGATCTCTGTTCTCGTTAAGAGCCGTGTGGCCGATCCTGATTTTTCAAGTTTTTTCCCCTGAACAAGTGTCCTTTTGCTAAAGGGCAGCTGTATATAAATAAAGGACTGTTGGTTGCCGCATCTCGCTGTTGAGTTCTCTTTCTACCGTTCCTCAACAGCAAAAGCCGATGTGTGCTTCTTTTACCGATATATTTACCGATATCTTTTGCATTTCTAATCCAAACAACGTCAAACTCGGCACTGCACTTACTCGTGCCCGTAGCAAGACACCTGTCAGGTTTGAAATCCATCGGGCTAAAGGTTCGAGAGATATGCGAATAACAGATATGCCCGTGCAAAATCTGTTTTTGTGTGTTTTTAGTAATTGTTGGTTTGGTATGTTTGAGTTTCTGAATAGCCTAGGCTACTATTACACAGGAGCCTAAACTGTGAGAAAACAATAACGTTAAGCGCACCAGAATAAAATATAATATTCAGAAGTAAACAGTGTAGCTGACTTACAGATTCAGTTAACATCCACAAATGAATAAGCGCGACGATTCAGGGAGCAGCGACACAGTGAACTCTGACAAAACGCTACGCTTGAGCAAACAGTTTGTGAATAGGCTACTACAAATGATGGCCATGAATAAAATATAATATTCAGATATTTTTAAACCACAACCCTCTGTCAGAATTTAATTTTTTTTTTTTTAATTAGTTTATTTTAAAATCACAACCTTCTAAACAACATCTAAACATCTTCAATGTGTGCTTTTACCGAGATATGCGAATAACAGACACACAGACAGACGTTTATATAATTTATAGATAGATGTATGTGTGTCTGTGTTTAGGCTATATTATTTTTATATATACTGTATATTATACGTGTGTGTACTGTATATTTTTTAATCACGATTAATCGATTTGACAGTATGTATGTGCAAAATCAGTTTTTGTGTGTGTTTTTAGTAATTGCTGGTTTGGTGTGTTTGAGTGCTCATTGTTTCAATTACACAGTAAAAGTTCAGTGACATTTTTAATTGTGCATGGTTGAAAGCAAATACTGATACTGACATAATGACATACAATAAATATGGAAAATTGAACTACATATATAACTAGCTACTGACAACTAACTACTTCTGAATAACTACAATATTCAGAAGTAAACCGTGTAGCTGACTTAAAGGTATAGCGGAGGATCTTTCCGAATTTTAGAGAAGACCCGCCCTCTCCAATTTTTTTAAAAATGCACATGCGCAACACTCCCGAGAGGGAACGCCTATTAAACGTGTGCACGAGAGAGCATGCACGAGCCTAGTTTCTTTCTCTAGAGGCCTTTCTCTTCTTGTCATACAATTCGTAGACACTTTTTCTCTTGCGACCCTCAGACATTTTGAAAAAACCCCGTGAGAACGGCGAGCTTCAATGAATGGCTGAAACCGTAGCTCACCACACATATACACCTGAAAGTGTGCATGCGCAGAAAGTGGAAACTACCTAGGGAAGAGCACGTACGACGGCCTTATGTAAACATATCACCAGAATGATTGACAACTAGGAGGACCAATTGTCTTGATGATCCACCCGGAAAAAGAAAATCCTCCGCTATACCTTTAATGTTTAGCTGACAGAATGTTTATTTTTAAAACACAATTTTTAAACCAATGTCAATGTTTAATGTCAGAATGTTTATTTTTAAACTTCAATGTGTGCTTCTTTTACCGATATATTTGACGATATCTTTTGCATTTCTAATCCAAACAACGTCAAACTCGGCACTGCACTTACTCGTGCCTGTAGCAAGACACCCGTCAAGTTTGAGATCCATCAGACTAACGGTTCGAGTGACATGCGATTAACAGACACACAGACAGACAGACAGACGTTCCTGTAATTTATAGGTAGATATTTTATATATTTATGTTCATCACACGCCGGAACTCAACTCTCCTGTGAACTCGCAGACGGACGTTACCGGAAACCAGTGATTCTAGTTTATAAATTTATAAATGTGGATATTTTTCTTACAAAAACGCATCGCTTTGCTTCAGAAGGCCTTTATTAACCCCCTGCAGCCATATGGATTACTTTTATGATGGATGGATGGATGTGCTCTTTTTTGGTCTTCAAAATCTGTTACAATTCACTCCCATTATAAAGCTTGTAGGAGCCAGGATATTTTTAACACCGATTGTGTTTGGCTGAAAGAAGAAAGTCATATATACACCTAGGATACACCTTGAGGGTGAGTAAATTATGGGATAATTTTCATTTTTGGGTAAACTAACCCTTTAAGTTGAAATGACTTAAACATCCGAGTTTATTGTCCGTAAAGTAGTAGGTTTTTTTTTTTACACAGTGCAGAGACTTAGTCACTCATACATGTTAATGCTAATTTTGTTTATTTATGAGGGTAAAGATACACAGTTTGATTGTTTTTTCAGGCTTTCTCTATAAACTTCACTTCAAAGTTCTTTTTAAGTGTTTGTGGCAATGACATTGAGGGTAGACCAGAGTCGGCTCATGGATGTGTCAGGGAGATGGGCGTCATCAGCGCTCTGTGACAAGAGCACTGTAGCGAAACAATCAGCAGTCGTGTCACCACAGCTCACACTGTGGAACCTGCTTTTCAAAACGCTCCCAATGTGCTGTCAGCTTCCTCAATTCTCACCAATACTTTATACGGTCTCCCAAACAAGCTGTTCTGAAATACACATGGGTAATGCTAGCCCTTGTCAATGCTCTGTACTACTGACAGAAATACTTCCCTTATTTCACAAAATCGCACCGCACAAGGCAAATTACAACCAAAGCTAATCTAGCATGTTTTGTTTGGCTTCATTAACTTGGTTTCCATCCAAAGTTACAAAGCTCATGCACAAAATTTGTGAATAAAGCACTGTTTCCATCTCATGTGTTTAAGAGAACAAAACAATCTCTTCCTAGGAAATTGGTGCAAAATATCTGTAATAAAAATGGAAGTTGCTGCAATTGGGGAAGAAACTGTGGCTTTTTTGTACATACTCTAAATTACTTGACTAAAAGTGGGCAGACAAAGCGTAATAAATGCTGTCATGACGTGTGAGACCAGTCATCATACATAGTTCCCACATGACGTCACAACATATGGGCATTTGCCGACCCGGCGCCATTTCTGTGGGCATGTTTCGGGCAGAATATAAGAAGAAGAAGCTGAAACGAGTTCATTTCGTGATAAAAAGTGAAAATGGTCATCTCCTGCTGTGTCAATGGATGTTCAAATCGTCCCGGAGGTTCAGTTAAATTGGGATTTTACAGTATACCCGTATTTAGACTTCATGAATGTGAGAAGACTAAGCTTTTGACAGAACGACGGAGGTTATGGCTGGCGAGGATAATAAACAAGTTAACACTTTGCAGTTTGAATGATGTCCTATTAACATAATGATGAGGTATTAAAAACAACAGTTTCCACTGTTCAATCGCGCGCGCGACTCTCTCACACACACACACACACACACACACACACACTCCAGCATTGCAATCTCAGATTATGTCCCTAAAGAACCCGCGTATAAAGTAGTTCCGAATTACATTAATTAGTTTGCACGTGAGTGTTATTTATTTTTATACCGTGTATATTCATGCACTGAACCGTGACGCCCGTACAGTTTCGGTTCAATACGAATACATGTACCGTTCCAACTCTATTCTTCAGTGTACAAATAAGTACATGCATATTACAGAAAGCACCGATGACTGTTATAAGGGCAACAGGAATTAAGTTGTGAAGGCTATGGCTTTTTAATTGACAGATAGTCTAGCATCACGCAACATACATTCGCTATGATGACTACTTTTCCATTGATTGCACTTGAGCAAACTTCACCAACCCAACCCTCGACAAACTGATTGTACGCCTCCAGTGATCTCCAGGCTTGGAATTGCTCACGTGTATAAAATACCAGATAATGGTAACGTTACACATGATAATACTGTATGAGGCAAAGCTGCATAATCAGTGCTCGGTGCTTCCTCCACACCATTTATGACTGAAATTTTCGCATTGTACCTCTCTCTGTCTTGTGTTAATAGAGTCTCTTTATAATCTCTGCCACTTTGTCTCTTCATGATTTTCGTAACATTATAAACCGAAAGAAATATTCAAAATTTGCTTGTAAAACTTTGTAAACAGCAGCTTATGCCCTCAAAGATGGCGTCTCCGGGGAGGTCACGTGACATTAATTGGCCTGTGGGAACTATGTATACCTATGTTGACAACACTGGACATTCTGTTGTATGGAGAGGGGAAAAAAGACATTTCTGAATATTACAGTCAATGACCCAAAATTCTCATTAATAGTGACATATTAGCTGTCTTGTTGTAATTTCTAATAAATGGAGGCTTAAGGCCATTCAGTTTATTCTAAGGATGTGCTTATCTGGCCCTTTAAATGCTCGAGCTTGTTAGGATGGATTCTGTTTGGCTGTCAATGTTTTTATCCTTCATCAGCTGAATAAAATTATTCTGAAAGGGATTCCAACGATATTGTTATAGCTGTGGTGGGAACTCTGCTATTCTTTAATGTTGAGAACGATTTTTAGAACTATATCTTTATCGTTATCTTTATAGTTATCGTCCTTGGTGTGAACAGGCCTTTAATCTGGATGGTCTTCAGGTTAATGCGCTACATGCTTACATATTTAGAAACCCTTTTTTTTTTACTGTAAAAAAACTGTATTTAGACTGTATTTTTGATAAAATAAATGCTGCCTTGGTGATCAAAAGAGACTTCCCTAAACATTCAAAAAGATCTTCCCAACTCTAAACATTTGAACAGTAGTGTAGATTTGCGGCCGTTAATATGCTTTTAAAACACCTTTACCAATGTTCTTGAGGCTTGTTTAATGCCAAAATCTCAATGTACCTCAATCAAAGTCATTGTGATTATCATTTAATGATTCAGTCTTTTTAAATCTGAAGAGAGGGAGACAATCCTCTTGTCAGCCTTTGCTTTTATGTTGCCGGGGTTTGACAACATCCGTATGTCTCCGGGGCTGTGTAGCGTGCAGACGGCATGTCTGTCTGGTTTGGTTTTGACAGGGATCATCTCCACGTCAGATTAACGTGGAATCTTTTCATGATATCAAAGCTAAATCATTTTTTGGACTTGCATTGTTTTTACGCTGCTTTTGTAAATGTAAAATGTAACTTTAAAAGGCAAATAACAATGCAGGTATGTTTCTCCTGCTTTGCATTATGTTAGTAGTGCTTATATTTGTATTGGAAGAGTCGATGCAGCCACACGCAGAGATAGCGAACGCTCCAGCACATTAGGGAATTGATCATACAGCTGCTACTTCGGAAAGTGTTTGCAAAAGGCCCCAAAGGAGCCCATTCAGCTTATTCCTGTATAATTACCTCAGATGGCTAATGGAAATCGATGGCATGTCTGTCGCATCAGCTTGATATGCTGTGCTTTGTAATGAAAGTTCACATACCTGTCCAGGGCTGAACAGGAGGCCTGTTGGTTCAACCCTTTGACATGCCAAGTCAACGCTTTTGTCAGTAACACAGTAATGGAGGGAAGGCCCAGCTAGACAGAGATGCTTTCCTACTTAATTAGCCAAAATGTGACATGCCGTTTTTTGCACTCTCAGTGCTGAAGTTTGTCTTGCCATAAAACATGCTGGGCTTTTATGAGAGGAGGTGATTTTAGTGGTGTCAGACAGAGTAGATGTTAGTGGCTGTAGGGCAAATTAGCTGTTAAACTATTCCAAAACTCAAATCAGGATACACGATTTAATGGAGGGAGCAGATGACGCAAGTGTACAAAGGCAGTTGTAACAGATTTTATGTGAATTGTTTGTTTTGTAGTTGAAATTGTTCTTTGTTTATCTAAAATCTGCTCAATATATTCTTTGGTCAATCTTAGTTAATATTCTTTCTTAATAAGTAGTTTTATTTTTTGCTTTTAACTTAGAATATCTGTGTAAACCGTTCATAAGCATTCCATTTATTTCAAAGACAGTTGTTTTGCTGGCAGAAAAGAAACATCAATTCTGTCATCTTTGCTCATGGGATACAGGTTTGTTTTGTGTGTGTGTGTGTGTGTGTGTGTGTGTTTTTGTTTTGTTCTTATTGTGTTTTTGGGCTTGTTTTGTTGTTGTTGAACACCCATGATTACACTAAAAAAAAATGCTGGTTAATGGGTTACTTGGCATCCCAACGCTGGGTGGTTTTTATTGAACTCAACTTTTGATAAAAAATTACTGGCTTAAAATTAACCCACAAATACGTTGAAATTAAAATCACACACATAATTACTAGAGTAACAACAACAGGCAACAGTAATAATCGAAAGATGAACATTTATTAATTAGCAAGAACACCCAGGAATGCACAAACATATAGGCAAGAGTTGAAGGGCACCTATTATGCCCCTTTTCACAAGATGTAAAATAAGTCTTTGATGTCCCCAGAGTGAGTATGTGAAGTTGTAGCTCAAAATAATATAATTTAAATTATAATTTAATTTATAATATAATTATTTTTTACAGCATATTTAAATTGTCATTTTTTGTGGCTGAGAAAAACAGTTTTAGTGTGTATCCCTTTAAATGCAAATGAGACATTTGAAACATCCAGTGGAGAGATCCACCTACTGTATGGGAAGGGCATCCGTACCTGACCTCTGCAGAAGCATCCAATTGCACCAAGTCTGGCTAGACAGACAGAAGCGTGCAGCCAATGCCAGGTAAGGCCCCACCCCTTTACCAGAAGGCATATAACGCCTGCATGCGCTGCTATTCTCCAGTAAGTACAGGTCCTTCTCAAAAAATTAGCATATTGTGATAAAGTTCATTATTTTCCATAATGTAATGATAAAAATGTAACTTTCATATATTTTAGATTCATTGCACACCAACTGAAATATTTCTGGTCTTTTATTGTTTTAATTCTGATGATTTTGGCATACAGCTCATGAAAACCCAAAATTCCTATCTCAAAAAATTAGCATATTATGAAAAGGTTCTCTAAACGAGCTATTAACCTAATCATCTGAATCAACTAATTAACTCTAAACACCTGCAAAAGATTCCTGAGGCTTTTAAAAACTCCCAGCCTGTTTCATTACTCAAAACCGCAATCATGGGTAAGACTGCCGACCTGACTGCTGTCCAGAAGGCCATCATTGACACCCTCAAGCAAGAGGGTAAGACACAGAAAGAAATTTCTGAACAAATAGGCTGTTCCCAGAGTGCTGTATCAAGGCACCTCAGTGGGAAGTCTGTGGGAAGGAAAAAGTGTGGCAAAAAACGCTGCACAACGGGAAGAGGTGACCGGACCCTGAGGAAGATTGTGGAGAAGGACCGATTCCAGACCTTGGGGGACCTGCGGAAGCAGTGGACTGAGTCTGGAGTAGAAACATCCAGAGCCACCGTGCACAGGCGTGTGCAGGAAATGGGCTACAGGTGCCGCATTCCCCAGGTCAAGCCACTTTTGAACCAGAAACAGCGGCAGAAGCGCCTGACCTGGGCTACAGAGAAGCAGCACTGGACTGTTGCTCAGTGGCGGATGCAAGGTGCCAGAGTCTGGAGGAAGACTGGGGAGAAGGAAATGCCAAAATGCCTGAAGTCCAGTGTCAAGTACCCACAGTCAGTGATGGTCTGGGGTGCCATGTCAGCTGCTGGTGTTGGTCCACTGTGTTTTATCAAGGGCAGGGTCAATGCAGCTAGCTATCAGGAGATTTTGGAGCACTTCATGCTTCCATCTGATTTCATTTTTCAGCACGACCTGGCACCTGCTCATAGTGCCAAAACCACTGGTAAATGTTTTACTGACCATGGTATTACTGTGCTCAATTGGCCTGCCAACTCTCCTGACCTGAACCCCATAGAGAATCTGTGGGATATTGTGAAGAGAAAGTTGAGAGACGCAAGACCCAACACTCTGGATGAGCTTAAGGCCGCTATCGAAGCATCCTGGGCCTCCATAACACCTCAGCAGTGCCACAGGCTGATTGCCTCCATGCCACGCCGCATTGAAGCAGTCATTTCTGCAAAAGGATTCCCGACCAAGTATTGAGTGCATAACTAAACATAATTATTTGAAGGTTGACTTTTTTGTATTAAAAACACTTCTTTTTATTGGTCGGATGAAATATGCTAATTTTTTTAGATAGTAATTTTGGGTTTTCATGAGCTGTATGCCAAAATCATCAGTATTAAAACAATAAAAGACCTGAAATATTTCAGTTGGTGTGCAATGAATCTAAAATATATGAAAGTTTAATTTTTATCATTACATTATGGAAAATAATGAACTTTATCACAATATGCTAATTTTTTGAGAAGGACCTGTATATTTGCTTCTCGTGCGGCAAGCGGGGCAAAGCTGGTGGATCTCTCCACTCGATGTTATAGAGAACCAAGGTTGCAATAGTAACCTATTGTTCTCTTTCATCCTCTTGTGTTCGAGATCACCCTATGGGAGAGACATGGACAGCTCCCCGATTGCCCAATACACTCACAGTGAGGTTCTGTAAGCCAGAGAAAGACGGTCACCCCAGGGAGGCGGTGCCTGACACGTCCCATAATGATGAACCTGCAATCCTGGCGCGCACACATAACTTCTGTGCATATGCAAGATATGAAACATGTATGTCGCGCACACACACGATAATAACCCCAGCAACACATATGTGTATATATACACCCAGGAAGGAATGTAAATGCATGCTTGGTGACAGGAATGTGCATGGCCTGCCGGCCCATTCACCCCCTATTATTTTACTTCCAAAGGGGTTGCAGGGAAGGGCTAAGAAGACCCCATCCCTAAAACAGAATGTGCTACTGAATTCTGGTGACATCCAGCTGGTAGTAATGCACAAAGGTATGAGGAGAAGCCCAACTAGCAGCGGAGCAGATGTCCTGCAGTGACACTCCCCTAAACAAAGCCCAAGAAGCAGCTAAGCCCCTCGTGGAATGAGCTCTGATGTCCCCTGGGGGCTGCACTCCCTTTGATTCATATGCCAAAGCTATAGCATCCACAAGCCAATGTGAGAGGCGTTACTTAGATATGGGACTCCCTCTGTGAGGGGGCGCTTATGAAACAAAGAGCTGGTTGCTCTTCTGGAAAGCACTGGTCCTTGGTCATATTTGTCTGTAAGGCACGGACAGGACACAGAGCATTCAGCCTCTGATCCTCAGCGGAGAAAAAAGGTGGAGGGTGAAAAGTGGACAGCTCTAACACCTCAGATGTGAACGCAGGGAAGCATTTAGGCATGAATACCAGATTATGCTTAAGGGAAACCTTATCTCCACTAAGAGAGAATTTAGTGCACGAGGAATGAACCGAGAGTGCATGTAGCTCACTGACACTTTAGCTAACGCCAAGGCCGAGAGTAACGTTGTCTTTTCAAGACCGCAGCTTTAAGGAAATACTTCCCAGAGGCTGAAAAGGATATTGACATATTAGCATATAACAGAGGGATTATCTCCGCCAGCCATGGTGCTTTGGGCCACCTGGGTGCTATCAGAATAAGACAGGCCCTGTTCTCTCACCCTGGCCAGTGTGGGAATTATCAGGCACAGGGAAGGAAAAGCATACAGCAGTACTTTGGGCCATGGGTGGGCCAGTGCATCTACCCCGAGGGTCCACGTCCTTTAGCGAGAAGAACATAGGACAATGGTAGTTTTCGCGCGAGTTGAGTAGATCTACGGTTGCCTGTCCGAATCTCATCCATAACATGTCCACTATCTGAGGGTGAAGGCGCCAATCTCCGTAGATTGGGTTTCCCCTCGATAGAAGGTCCGCGACTCTGTTCAAAATGCCTGGAACATCAGTCGCCCGTAACGACAGGAAAAACCGTCTGCTCCACATCGAAAGCTTGTAAGCTAGAGCGTGAAGTTTCGGCAGGCGCACGCCGCCCTGACGGTTGATGTAAGCCACTGCCGTGGTATTGTCGCATCATACAAGCACATGATGTTCCTGCAGGCAAGGCAGAAAATGATTCAGAGCTTTCCATATGGTCATAAGCTCTAAATAAAATATGTGCGCAGAACGTAGTCTGCTCGGCCACAAACCGTTCACCGTTCTGCCCTCCTGGGTGGCACTCCGGCCTGTTAAGGACGCATCTGTCGTCACAAGTTTCCGCATCCTAACCGTCCCCAGAGGGGTTCCCTGTCCGTAAAAGTCTGCGCTCCTCCAGTGGCGCAAAGCTACCGAGCAGGCATGAGTCACTGTTACAGAGTGGCAAAGATCGCGTATCGGGCTGAAATGTAGTAACAAAACCCATTTCATGAACGCTTTCATTCTCAGGAGTCCCAATGGCAAAACCTGGATAGATGAAGCCATAACAGCCTGCAGTCTGAGGCATGTAGGATATTGTACTTTCGCAACATGTGCATTTGTTAGGCAAAACGGAGAAACTTCCTGTGTGGCGGATAAATGCTTATGTGGAAGAAAGCATCTTTCAGATCGACCGATGTGAACCAGTCATTCCGTTTTATGGCACGGGCAAGTGAGCCATAGGTTAACATACTGAAATTGTATTTCCTCAAATGTTTGTTCAACACACAGAGGTCCAAGATTGGGCGGATAGAGCCGTCCTTCTCTGGGACCAGGAAATAACAAGTATAAAATCGCTGATTTATCAGATTGGGGGCACCACCTGAATCGCTCCCTTGTTTAGAAGGGAAGATATTTCCTCTTTCAGAATTTGTGCGGCTCTCTCCTCCATGTGTGAAGAGAGAACGCCGTTGAAGTGCGGGGGTTTCATTTCAAACTGCAGTCTGTAGCTCTGCATTAATGTACGTGTCACCCACTCGGGAGCCGAAACCAATTTGCCAAGCCAATTTGTGGCTCGCGAGTGTTCCCACCCCACCCGAGCCCAAGCGCCGTTGTGTAAGCCCAGCTGGCTCATTTGTGATGCAATGGCGCCCTCTATTGGACGAACTAGGGGCGACATTCAGGGGTTCACAGAGATTTTCTCTCTCTGCAGGGAGATGATTTCTCTCTGCTGAGATCGGTCCTCCCTCTGTAACAAATTCATTTGATTAATTTGTTTTAATGTGTTTTTTGTGTTTTGAATGTTTTTTTGTGTTGGGGAACACTGGTGCCGAAGCCTTTATTAACTGGGTGAGGGGAACACAGTATGTGCGGTGTGGTGACACTGCTTTTGCACTTTTTCTCACAACAGACCCCCTGATCTTGGGGGGAGAACACACAACGTCCACTGAACACATGGACTGTGCAGCCTTGAGAGGGGGGTGGCCGACCCCTCCATAAGAAACCCTCCATCTTTTAAACAGGGGCTCTAGGACAGGAAGAGAGTCCGAAGATATTGCGACTCGTGAGCGTGGACTCGATGCCCCCATCGGCCGAACCTCAGGCAGGCCCCTTGCATTTTGAGGCGGTGGGGGTAGGGTTCGAGGGTTTTCCCATCACGGCAGGAGTCGGTTTTCCCCAGGGCTTAGCAGGGGGTGGGTTGCTCTGTCGTGGCAGGGGTTTGTTATGGGGCCTTTCCTTACCTTGATGGAAGTTATGTCCCGAGACAGGGGGCTTAGGCAAAGGCGCAGGGGGCATATGGCGTGGGGCAGCCTTCCTGGGAAGGACTAACTTGAAGGCCGGGTCTTCCTTTTTCTTGTCGTCGCATCATTGATGCATCAATGCGACGGCGGGGCCAAAGGGCCCTAACAGCCAAGGCAGAGGATCTATATGCGGCCTGGTGCACAGAGGCAGAAAAACGGTCCATCTTGTTAGGCAAGACCGGCTTCGAGGGAGCGAGCAGCCTGCCCTGGACTGGATTGAGGTGCCTGGCGATCGACGGCTCGATACCGGGGGGATCACCCATGCCGAGAGCCGCCATATCCTTCACCTCTAGGCCTGCAAGACCGTGTTTAAGATCAAGCGGGTCGCTCCGGTTGTGCCTTGTGCTTCGCGCATGCTGGGAGGACGGGGAAGAGTTGTTTCCTCAGACCGGGAGGGGGTCCCAGCACTTTCCCGTCATAAATGTCCCTTTCCTGGTCGGTGGCACTCTGTGGAGCCCGCCATTCAATATTGAGGCGAGCAGCCACTCGCTCTCACACTTCCAAGAGGATGGACTGAGGCAAGTCCGCGGGGGCGTGGGTCGGGTGGAACGCCATAGGGCGGAATGGCCTCCTCGTCCTCTGAGACCCCGAGAAGTCCCGCGTCATTGTCACTGGCAAAACCGGCCGATTCGTCAATGAGCAGGAGGTTGCCCGCGAAGATGTCCTTTTCGGAGAACGCAGGATTGAGCTGGTCAGCCCAGATAAGAGAAGTCGCGCCCCTGGAGGCCCCCGGTAGCACATCGTCGTCACCATGTCCCCCATCCGAGTCAGAAAAGCCAAGCTCGACACCGGGTAGCGGCAACTTTAAGGCGGCGTCGCAGGAGTTTTTTCGGCAGCCTCAGGCAATGACTACAGTTCTCTGGGTTCTCCAAAGCCTCTTCCGCGTGCTTAAGGCCCAAGCAGACCATGCAGAATGGGTGAAGTTCCTTCTCGGCAATCAGCGCACCACACGCGGCCGGGCAGGCCCGTGATATGAGGTTCCCGGGAGAAGCGGCAGATTTAGAGAGTGACACCTGGCGGAGGCTGATCTGGCGATCTGTCCTCCTGCAGACATGTAAGGTGAACAGTGTAAATCCAACCAAGCTGTTCAGCTGTTTAGACGCTGACAGACGCTTCTGTCTGTCTAGCCAGACTTGGTGCAATTGGATGCTTCTGCAGAGGTCAGGTATGGATGCCCTTCCCATAGGTGGATCTCGAACATGAGATGATGAAACAGAAACTCTTAGTAGTAACTCTCGGTGTTCATTTCGACCTAGAGTCAGACAATAATACCCACACAGAGTCAGCGAATATATGCTGTATAGAAATAGAACAGGTATAGTTTATTTTAATTACGGTTATAACTTGTTTTTCAGCTTGCTTTTATCCACTATTAGTACAAGCCTGTTGTAGCGGGCCGCATCCGAATAATGGGAAAAATTTACTGATGGGTTTTTACTGTTTCTGCTTTGGCGTCGAAACGATGTTGGACTGTTTAGCTCACTCAGGACAGGTCTACGCTAAAACTGCAATGTCAGTCAACAGTTGTGGGCAGGGCTTGTGCAAAAGTACATCAGATTGCCCCGAATCTTGTTCCGAAAATGTTATGATTTATGGGGATTTAAAAAAAAAAAGCACTGGGTGGATTTTTATCATTATTGGGTGGTTGTGCACACACACTGCCAACACACATTTATGTTCAATTCATTTATGTGAATTTTGCATAATAGGTGCCCTTTAAAGGGTTAGTTCACCCAAAAATTCAAATTCTGTAATTCAATTACTCACCCTCATGTCGTTCCAAACTCGTAAGACCTTCATTCATCTTCGGAACACAAATTAAGATATTTTTGATGAAATCAGAGACCTTTCTGATCCCCCTCCCTCTTTTTTGTTTAAAGTTAATAATTTAATAACTTGCGTTTTTAAATCAAATTTTGACAGGCTCCTTATAACCTGCACTAGAGATGCGTCTCTAACCTGCACATAAACAAACAGTACAGAGTTTTGAGAATATATTTTATCATCCAAATGAATTGGATTCAGTATAATGACGAATAAAAATCAGTTTATTTATTCAAGGAAAAAGGGGTTTCCATCACGCTAGACGACTGATACTGACTGACGCATTTAGCTGACTGACATCTCACCCCTTTGTTGCGTTGAATTAATTTACAGATAAAATAAAATGTATACTATCCATTTCACCGAAGAAATGCACCAATTCTGCAGCATTGAGAACTGCTCTCTCCTGACAAGGATGCAAAAAGCCCAAGCTCAGTGCAACCCATCAGCTGGGTTGTTGCATCGAATGGCGGGTGGGGGAGGTGTGTATTGTTTCAACTGTCAGTGTGATTGACCCAGCCACTAACCCAACGGCTGGATTACACAAACACTACCCAACAATTTGACCCAACAGGCACAACCCAGCGTTTGGGTAAACAAAATAACCAAATAAGTCTTAACATGCTAACAATGCTAACAAGAGCCCTCCAAAAAAATCAAGCATTGGTAAACAATCTCCTATAACAAAATTATATGTTCTTTTTATATTGCTTGCAAATAATTTTACCATTATCTTTTGAAGTAATGTCAATGAGAAAATATGTGTTTTGCCCCTGGGCACACCTGGCTAACTGGATCACGCTAGCCAGCCAAACATTAATGTCTTGGCTGGAACTTTAGCGGCAAAAAATTCACTACAAATTTGCACTGATCTGGAACATCTAATACTTAAACATAAGAGTTGAAAAACTATGTTGTTAATTTACCCAAGATCAAGAATTAGATGCTTAACTGAATCTTGAGCTCAAAAAAAGTGTATTTCCGTGTCCTAGTGGCTGAGTGTGCCAGACCTATAAACTGACAAAGGCCACTTTGCTGCCAAATCAAAACTGACGGCTTCTAATGAAGACAGAGATAATTCATAGTTTCAATTTCACAGTCAGCAACATTCAGTGACCAGGGCAGAACAGCATGTAAGTGGCAGCTCACACTGCTATTAGAATAGGTAAGGTCAAATCTTTCAATGAGTAATTAATTTCACCAGCTTTTACTCCACAGGGGGAACATAAAAATACATGTGCCTGTGGACTTCATTGTTTTTAAGGTAAAGAAGTTTTAATAAGGAATTAATGTTTGCTGTGTGAGTGTGTGAGAACACATTTGTTAAGACTGCATAAACAGCCTATGTTAGGAGTTTGCATTTGCGTGCACAAGCTATTAAGTCTCTGCTATTGTTGATCTGTTTTGTTCTTTATTCAAGTGAAAAGCTTAAATAATCCTGTCCTGTAACCCCAATTCAGTTATTTGTTTAGTCTTATTTTGCTACTGAAATGAAATCAGCTTAGCCATTGATATGTTCCCCTCAAACTGTAAAAATAATTGGTAGTCAAAACCAATATCCATCTTCGAGTAAAAAAAAAGTAAGTACATTTTTGTAAAATACAAAGTCATAATTTTTAAGATACGTCACAATTTTAAGTTACATTTCTTTAAATTAAATTATAACTCATTGTAATATAATTGATAATTGCCTTTATTTATATAGTAGTATATATTTTTTGCTCTGCAGCAGAAATGGACTTCTATACAAACTACCATTTTTTTGTTTTATGCTGGAATAAGAGAAAACTAGAGGCATTTGATTATTCACTGCAAAAAAAAAAAAAAAAAAAAAAGGATTAAAATAATAATAAATGTTTTGCATTGCATCCTAGTTAAATGATCTAAAAAAAACTGCATGAAATAGTAAGACCTGTTTTGTCCTCAATTCAGGAAGGAATATCTGGCCTGCACTTCAGAGGTTGAGCAGCATTCTATTCTACCAGCTTTTTCATGTTGTTTGATAAAATCAGAGCTGTTGCACACGTGGCTTGTCTTCATTTAGAGGTCTATAAATGGTTTCCTCCTTTCCATCGTCAGTAATGATTGCTTCCACCTCATTTTAAAGTCTCTCTGTGTCTGCAATCAAGTCCCATTTATCATGTACATCTCCAGAACTTTTGCTTTCTCTATCATTTTTAATACCGTTTTTACAATTGTTTCGCCGTGCTGTCTTGTCATTTGCTATCTATAGTCACTGAGTCACTGGCCATTTTAGCTGACATTTGTGATGCATGTATTGCATGATCCGCCATGTTGATGAAGGTCTTATGGCATTTGCTTGCATATGATATGCCACTGGCTTTATGATTATGAACATTTGCTGTCCTTGGGTCGTTTGTTCCTTAGGTCTTTTAGCTGAATTGCTTCAGCAGATGGCTGTGAATTACCATACACATCTCAGGGCCTGTTTGGATTCCATTTCCTGCTTGTTTGGAGTCTGCTGTGCTGACAATACTATTCCATATGAATTTTCACTGCCGTTTTATACCGTGCATCATGAACCATGTTATGTTAAGCCAAAGTGAACTTGAATAGTGTGAGAGGAAACCAAGTCGTTGTTGTTGTTTAGCCGTTGCAAGCTGTTTCCTCAAAGCTTTTTAGCACATTATATAATATATTGAATATCTATGCATATTAATGCAACATAAAATAATATAACAATTCTATTTTATTATCATATTTAACTATCATATTTTGCATTATTATTATTATTGCATAAATATTATACATAAATAATTCAATTCAAGTTACCTAAATGTATAATGGAGACTACTTTTTTTATCTAAATAAAAACACACTAAAGTTAATAAGTTTTATTTAAGTTAAATAGAAAAAATATTTTTTTGTATAGTGATCCTTAAACTTATTTTAATATTTCTGTGCAACTTTAAACATTCTTTCCATTTTAATCAATTTTTTTTTGTTCGCCTCATTTAAATATTTGATACAGAGTGTAATTACACTAAACTACTTAAATTAAAGACAAGAACTGACAATGAACTGAACTGAACAGAATACGGACTATAAATACACAGGGAAACATAATAATAAACAGCTGAACGTAATCAGTAACCAAGAAGACTAACTATAGGACATAATCAACTAAAATTTAGCACAATAAACAAAGCACATAGGAACTAACTAATAAGGCAACTAAACAAAACATATTCTTGACATATTACTTTTTCGTTATTAAAGCACTTGCGTTTACAAAACACTATAATTTGAACAAAAAAATCAAGCATACTGTATGTGTGATTTGGCATATAGCAGCCAGTTCAAATAATAAATAACCAAGTTTTTTCATCAAATTCTGAATGTATTATTTATTACCTTGAAAGCGTGCAAAGAGCACTCCTTTTATCATCACTAAACAGCTATCACTCATCTCAATTCATTGCGATCTCACAAAATTCCACTATAATTAATGTAGCTGACTGCACAGTGAATATCTTATTTAGCCTTCATAATGCATTCACTTTGTTTGCTATAAGTTTAACTTATAACAAGAAGATTTGCGAGTGTGCAGAACTCAGCACTGGACTAAAACTTTTGAGTGGTGAGTGGATTCTAACTGCGTTAGAAATTGCGATTGTGTTCAAGAACTCAACGGATATGTTTGTGATTGGCTACTTTGCTCAATACTGCAAAATAAATAGAAAACTTTGACGCCCTGAAAACCGATCCTAGACCAGCAGTTATGGGCATATTGTCCCTCTTATAGTGATCAGAAGCAGCAGCAGTCAGTGGTTTGAGTGAGAAAATTCCACACCAGTCTCAAGTTGCCCGGGGAAGGCTAAGCCCTCCGCCTAGAGACAGTTCTTTAAAATGTTGGTCTCTTTCAAAATGCTGGTCACACATTAGTACACAAAAGATTAATGATTTTGGTTCTTTACACAATTGGTCAAAACTGCAGACAAGTAAACAACCGTATCTGTTGTGCAGTCAAGAAGAAAGATGTGTCCGCTCATAGTGAGTTGAATGTTCAAAGGCATATCCATCAGATCATGAATCACAAGGATTTTGCCACTTGCAGCCATGTGTAAGTAATGCGGCAGTGCATTTGATCAATGATAATGACTGCATGCTTGATTATGTTTTGCTTATCAAGGATTCAACACATTCTTAGAGGTCATAACTTCTAAGTCTGTAAAATCGAACACACCTCAAGGATTTAGCTTCTCTGGCTAAACCCAGCAGTGAATATTCACAGAGAAATAAAGTTGTAGTTCACCAGAGCAATCTGTGGTGCAGTTATTATTTGTGTACAGAGTTTATGGGATATTAATATTTTACGACAACTATGGACACGAATACACAAGTAGGACTTTATTGCGGTCTTGTTTTATGTTTGCCATTGCCCTGTGCAAGTGAGCATGTTAAAATCGATGTTCTCACTAACTTAATGTTTCTGAAATTATTTTTAATAATTGGGCAACTGAACATAAGGTGCAAAGGTGAGGTGAGTCATACAATATCTGAACCATTAGATTCCATTTCTCTTACAGTAGGTCTGATGGCAGTACAGATTCTGGGCAGAGGTCTTCTCATTTAGTTAGTTAATATGCTATCTGTATTTTTTAAGGTGCACTCTGTATTTAAATTATTTTATGTACTGCCATGATTGAATTATTTGGATACCATGTCCATTATGTGACCAGCTCCATCTTAAAATAATCAGCTTTTTTTTATATATAATAATAATAGATCTCTGTACAGTACATTTCACTATAAATTGATGTTCACCCCCCATATTTGCATATTTTGTGATAAGTATATGCATGGAATAGAGAATAATTAGCCTAAATAAACAGCTTTATGCAGTAAATGTTTTGAATAAAATACTAGAAGGCAGAAAATGTGTGGTTTCTTTTTGTTTTTTTCTATAGCCGAGACATAAACATAAGCCACTCATGAGTTTTTGTTTTCTTTGGTTTGATATAAGGATAACATCATATTGTTTATATCCTTTGCATGAACTGATGGTAAAGTGCATGCAGATAATGTTACTGTATAAATGAATGAGCTCTCAGTGTTTTCATGTGTGACGGAATTACTGTTGAACAGTATCATTTCCATGAGCTCGGAATCCCACATCAGAAAATTGCTTTGTCAGGTGGCATATACTGTAACATCCAAAATGACTATATCTGTTTATGCTAGATAGACAAATGCAGTAACATTTACTGGAGTGTATATGTTAGCAGCAGCACATTCATCCTCGGGTTATGAGGTCAAAAGACCACTGTAGGTAAAAAAAAAAAAAAAGCTATTTCTAAAATGTTCTTCTTTTGATAAAATAACATTTAAAGAGTGGAAAATTGCAAACTAATTGAGGTTGAGTTTATTCTGACTGTAACTGCTTGCTTGTAAATATATATAATCTGAATACTCAAATATACAAAATTGTAGAACTTAGTAGGCAATAAATCATTCATATTGAAAGGCATGGCCTTTTATTGCTCCAACATAAAAACAGAGGGCTTGCTCTGAATGTATGTAAAGGGTGTGATTCACCTTGTGACCACCGGAATGTTACCTCAATCAGTCCACATCCTTCATATGGCCTTCAAATTTCATTTCCTACAAATTTCATTTACTTTCTGACATGTGTGTCTTTTTTGTAAGCATTACTGTCAATTATAATAATATACAAGTCCTGCACAGTGGTTATTTTGAGCGATTCCTCTTCCATTGGCCATCTGATGCTGGTTGAGGAATACGTTTTCTGACTTGCTCCTCTAAAAAAATACCCCAACGGGGCTCTAAAATATTTAAATCTTGTGACAGTGCAGGCCATGGAAGATGTTTAACTTCACTTTCATGTTTATCAAACCATTCTGTCACAAGTCTTGCTGCATTGGTGCATTATTATGGTGATACACTGCCCCACCTTCAAGGTACTATGTTTGAACCATTAGGTGCACATGGTCCTCCAGAATGGTTCGGTAGTCCTTGGCAATATCATAGCGTCCATCAATGCTATGATATTGCACCCCAAACCAATCTCTGATCCACCCCCGTGCTTCACTCTGGGCACGCAACAGTCTGGGTGTTAAGCCTCTTTAGGGCTTTTCCACACTGTAACTCCCACGGATGTGGGAAAGGCAGTGAAGGTGGAATCATCAGAAAACAATACATGTTTCACATTGTCCACAGCCCAAGATTTGCACTGTTGGCGCCATTGAAATGTCATTCGGCATTAAAACGAGCGACCAGCGGTTTGGCTATAGCAGCCAGACCATGAATATTGGCTTTGTGGAGCTCCCAAATGTACAGTTTTGGTGGAAACAGAAGAATTTAGGTGCACATTTAGCTGGGCAGCTGTGTTTTTATGTTTTTTTTTTAACAATCCAGGTTATTACCTGGGCAATACTTTCAGACAGCTTCCTCTTGAGTAGACAGTTACTCCTGTTGGATGTGGTTCATCGTAAGTGGTGGTATGCCGACATTACCCTGGATAATATAGCTCTCAATACACCGCAAAGACTTGCTGTCCTGGTCACAGATGAGCCAGCGAGACGTGCACCAACAGTTTTTCCTCTTTTGAACTCTGAAGGAATGTAAAATCAGTGAATATTCGCCACCAGGTCACGGATATAAACCTCCAATATTGGCCTGTATTTTAGTTTCATTATCCAACATCTGTATATATATAATTTGTCCTGATTTGCTTTAATGTTATAGGAGTAGATTGACAAATCATATTTTATTATTATTATATAGCTTTTTATGTGGAAAACAGCTTTTATCACAACAGTCCAAGACCAAATCTCTTTCACTGTTTCAGCCATTCATTAAAGAAATTTAGGGGGCTTTCACACTGGCAGTTTAGTTCGGAACGGGGCACGGTTCGCATGAAAAATCGCTAATGTGAACGCTGTCATGGGACCTGAGCGCGCACTGGGGTACCGAACCCGAGACTACCTGGAGGAGGTGGTCTGAGTTCGGTTGCTCCCGAACCGTGCTGCGGTTCGCGTGTATGTGAAAGCAACACGGACTCAGGTGCGCACTTGCTCAGGAAGAAAAGTATCCTGCGCATGCGTTTTAGCCAATGATGATGTATTTAGTTAAATAAAACACATGTAAGGGATGAAGATTTACCTTGGACACAAGCAAGAGTGAGTCTGCAGTGTATTCGAGCATAGTGCGTGCAATCAGGGCAACAAATTAATGGAAATCCACTGTCTCCTCAAAAGAGTCCATTTGCAAGCAGCGGAAAGATAGCTTATCCGACACACACACACACACACACACACACACACACACACACACACACACACGCACACACACACACACACACACACACACACACACACACTAAACCTGTGTTGTTTACTCAGCTATGCATAATAGCACCAAATTAATAAAAAACACAATATATTGACCTGCGTCGTGTTTTCTATCATGCGCCGTGCACGTTTGCAATTACGTAAGATGCACGCAAATGCACCAGAGTTCGATAGAATCAAGTTGAGTGTGAAACCAGACCAACGTTGCAGGGGGCACCGGGAACAATCACGCTCGGCATTGGACCGCAGCAAACGAACCCAGTGTAAAAGCCCCCTTAGACTCAATACAAAATATTGATATTCTCTAAAGGAAAATTATTTGTGTTTTTCCATTGGTTGTAATCCCAATAACCAAACTGTAGTGATTTATCTGTTTATCAGAGGAACTGAGGAAAACCAAGAGCTTAAATACACAAGGGAATCTTGTCAACAAAACAGGGAACAGGTGTGAACTAATTAGAAACCATAGAAAATATATGGCAGGAAAATGAGAACTAAGGAAACAGGAGCTAGAACTAAACCAAACCAAAACACAATTAAACCAACATACTGTACATGTGACAATATAATATAATATAATTATATATAATAATAAAAATAATAATAATGATAATAATTATTATGCAGTAGTACTAGTTCACTATACAAGATAATGACACTTTATGGTAACAATAGGATCTATTTGTTAACATTAGTTAATTCATTAATTAGCAAACTAACAACAAGCAATACATTTGTTACAGTATTTATTCATCTTTGTTGATATAATTAATAAAAAAAAAAACTGTTCACCGCTAATTCATGCTAACTCATGGTCCATTAAATAATATTAACAGAACTTTTGATTTAAATATTTTTGAATTTCCAAAGTTCTTTTTAATTTTTAAAATTAACATTGACTAAGATTAATAAATGCTTTAAGATTAAAAATTTACAATAACAGTATATATATATTATTGTTATTGTTTGTCAGGTCTAATCTTGTCAATGGCACTAAGATGCATACAATAAATTATTTTGGTTTGTTACCGTCTATTGAAAAGCAAGTTTTACAAACCAAACTAAATTCAGTATGCCATGGCATGATGAACTTGCCAAACTTCCGTTAATGAGCCTTTTAGTCCGACTGATTTCCTTAATCACTGTAATCTCTCTGGGATCTCATTGTGCCAGTCGTTAAATGACTCAGCGTTCCTCTCCCTGACACATCATTATCCACTTCATTTGTTTGTCCCTATCAGAAGTCTGACACAGCATCCTCAGCCACACAAGACTTCATTGAAACTACATTGTTTGGAACATATACAAACTGTGTCCACTGTAATTTGATGTTTTATTACCACTTATAATAAAACACAATCCATTCAGCCAACCAGCCCAGATTCCATCTGCTCAGAATGATTGTTTTGTTTAGATTTGGGCATTTTATTAGTGTCTTTGGCTGGAGTGGTTTATAGAGAGCAGCTTGTATAGAGACAAATATCGACTACAATTTTTAAAAAAAATTGTGAGGACCCTTCTTCACACACTCTAAGCAGCCACACAGAATTGTGCAATTTATTGTAATATTCAATCCATTAAAGTTCTTTTATTAGGCCATCTAAGAATAGAAACAAACAAAGATGGTCCAGTGAAGCGTTAGACCTCTTGGATAATTTGGCCTATTCTGAGCGCAATGTGAATTAAATGAGGTGTCTGGGCTTTTCATTCTGTTTGCCACATTGATTCAATTAAGATGTGGAGGGATAATGAAGAAGTCAATTCAGGGTTGAATGATTCTGCCCTTTAGTTTTTAATTTGGAAGTTTTATATTTTGATTAATGTCTCTTTTCATTAGCAATGGGGCAGCAGAGGAAATATTCAGTATATTATTGGAGATTCAACACCACTCTTGCGTTTCATCTCTAGTGTTTGTCATGCATCTTATCCAGTCTGATGCACACTAATGCACATATTGAGAATGATATTGTAAATTTGTGTTTTGTTGGATTTTGAAGTGTACACAAGGGTCAAACAAAGGTAGACATTTTCGTTTACAGGCAGAGAAGCATCTGAAACATTCTGATGTTCATTATCCTTCTCATTTTATGGTTCTGTAACTTGGCTAAATAGACTTAATGATGAGGCTTCTGCTATTCGGAAATGAAAGGTTGAGGGAGCTAATTAGCTCCCATTTACGACAGCTGATGCAGATGTTCTGCTTTCCCCACATAAGGGTCTTTGTGTGACTATTTTTCAGTTGAAGGTCAGCAGAAAAAACGTACTCGGTTACTAACGTAACCTCGGTTCTCTCTAGAGAGGGAACGAGTACTGCGTAATATCTTACGGTATGGGGAAAGCCTCTTTTCCACGAGATATTGAAGCCAAAAATTATCCTTAATTTTGAATTAATGTAAAACGCTGTGCGGCAGCATGCAGACATAGGCAAGACAGCTTGCATGCCTATTGGCTGACCTGCGGCAACAGCAGCAGCCTATCGAGAGTGGCCCTGCGTGACGCCATATCCAATGGGAGCGATTCGCGCCCATTTCGTCACGTCCCGCCAGAAAGGGCGTGGCCTCATCCTATAAATATGCTCGACAGGGTGATACAAACTGGTTTTCATCGCCGAAGCGAACCAGAGCGTGTTGTAAGCACGGCAAGATATGCAGTACTCGTTCCCTCTCTAGAGAGAACCGAGGTTACGTTAGTAACCGAGTACGTTCTCTTACGAGAGTATCTCTCGTACTGCGTAATATCTTACGCTATGGAGAACACAATGTAACACGCCGTGCGTACTGGGATCCGACACCAAAGTCCCAAGGGCAGTAGCCCGGGGCTCATATAGTGCATAATCACCATAGACTCACAGAGAGTCGGAGTAGAGAGGCTGCAAGCATCATTCCCCAATAGCATCCTACAGGAGCTAGTTATCTTAACAGTATTTCACGCAGAGAGGATGAACATGTTCAGCCTGAACTGGGTAACAGTACGTGTTATTCAGCACCCATTGGAGCTGTTCTATTGATCAGTGAGCGATGCACAAGCAAAACTCAGCATTCTGCGGCGGCGCAGCGGGGCAGATAGTACTGAATTCTAGACCGACAGCAGCTTGGCCTGTAAGGCGGGAACCTCTAGGTTATAAAACCTTATAAATGTAGACGGCGAGGCCCAGCCTGCCGCCATACAGAAATCTTGCAAGGAAATCCTGCTAGACCACGCCCACGACGAGGCCACGCCTCTCGTGGAGTGCGCTCTGACACCCAAAGGACACTGCAGGCCCTTAGAAGTGTAAGCCAGCGCTATGGCATCGACTATCCATCTGGATAGGCTCTGTTTTGATGCAGCCAGTCCCTTGGAGCGTCCGCCGAACAAAACAAAGAGCTGCTCGGTCTGTCTGAAGACAGACGAGCGGGATACATAAGCTCTCAGTGCCCTGACAGGGCAAAAGAGACTCGCATCCTCCTCCTCATCATGAACCGGGAGGGCACACAGGGAAATAACCTGGGCCCTGAACGGTGTGTTGAGGGATTTGGGCACGTACCCGTGCCTTGGTTTGAGTATGACTTTTGAGTCATTAGGCCCAAACTCCATACATGACGCTCTTACCGAGAGCCATAAGAAACACCGTTTTGAAAGACAGATGTTTCATGTCTGACAAATGGATTGGCTCGAATGGGGCACCTTTCATGGCTTCCAAAACCGTAGAAAGGTCCCACACAGGGACTGAGGGGGGTCTGGGAGGATTTAGCCTCCGAGCTCCCCTGAGGAATCGCACGACCAGGTCGTTTTTCCCCAGTGACTGGCCAGACGTCGGTTTTGCAAACGCCGCTATGGCCGCCACGTATACTTTGAGCGTGGATGGGGTTCTACCCTTATCCGACAGCTCCTGAAGGAAGGAGAGCACTTCCGTGACCCCACAGTCTACGGGTGAAAAGCCCTGAGCTTGACACCAGGCAGAGAACACTGACCATTTTGAGGAATAGAGCCGTCTAGTAGACGGGGCTCTAGCCTGCGTGATCGTGTTTAACACTCCCTTCGGGAGGTTAGCGGGTACCCGTTGATGGCCCATGCATGTAGGGACCATAATTCCGGGCGAGGATGCCAAATCGAGCCCTTTGCCTGAGAGAGGAGGTCTCTCCTCACCGGTATAGGCCATAGAGGAGTGCTGGTCAGCCGCATTAGGACTGGGAACCAAATCTGGTTCGTTCAGAGCGGAGCCACGAGCAGCACTGGGCATTCGTTTTCCCTGATTCGTTCCAGCACTTGAGGCAGGAGCGAGACGGGGGGAAAAGCATAGAGGGGGCAGCGGGCCAGACGTGGGCCAGCGCATCCCTGCTCTTGGAGAAAAAGTTCGGACAGTGAGCATTCTCTTGGGACGCGAACAGGTCAACTTGCGCTCTGCCGAATGTCTCCCACAGCAGTTGGATCGTCTGCGAGTGCAGCGACCATTCCCCTGCTGGGACATTGTTTCTGGACAGACTGTCTGGTCCCAGATTCAGGCGACCAGGCACATGCGCTGCTTTCAGTGAAAGCAGGTTGTGCTGAGCCCAAACCAGGAGGCGTTCCGTCAGCCTGTAAAGGTTTCCGGACCTGACGCCGCCCTGGCGATTTATGTATGCCACCACTGACATGTTGTCCGACCGGACCAAAGGTGGCCTTTTAACTGGGGACAAAAGCGCGGTAGCGCGTTGTCGACTGCCAACAGTTCTAGACAGTTTATGTGTAGAAGCTTCTCCCGTTCTGATCACTGACAAAAGAACGGTCTGCCCTCGAGCAGCGCTCCCCAACCCGAGGTGGAGCGTCCGTGGACACCCCCTTCACACTCGAGGGAGTCCCCAGACTCACGCCTGACTGATACCAGTCGGCTATTTTAGGTCGACCCTGAGGCGAAACAGACCAGAGGTCCATGCCCGGGGCAGAACTCGCGCTCTCAGCCACAGCTGCAGTGGGTGCATGCGAAGCAGACCCAGCTGGAGTACTGAAGCTGCTGAGGCCATGAGGCCCAGCATTTTCTGAAACCTTTTGAGCGGGACTATAGAGCCGCGGCGGAAGGATTTCGCACACACACACTCTCAGCAGAGTAAAAGGATATCGATGCCGGAAAGCGTAGCAGGTACGGCGACTGAAGGCGGCGAGGTGAAGGCCAGCGGCTTCAGGTTCGAGGGCTCGTCCCGCAGAAGGCTTGTGTCAACGGCGCGGCTTCTCACTCTGGATCCAGCGATGCGTGAGCTTCGCTGAAGAGATGAAAATCAGTTTGTATCAGCCTGTCGAGCATATTTATAGGATAAGGCCACGCCCTTTCTGGCGGGACGTGACGAAATGGGCGCGAATCGCTCCCATTGGATATGGCGTCACGCAGGGCCGCTTTAGATAGGCTGCTGCTGTTACCGCAGGTCAGCCAATAGGCACGCAAGCTGTCTTGCCTATGTCTGCATGCTGCCGCACAGTGTTTTAAATTAATTCAAAATTAAGGATAATTTTTGGCTTCAATATCTCGTGGAAAAGAGGTTTTCCCCATAGCGTAAGATATTACCCAGTACGAGAGATACTCTCGTAAGAGAACTACAAATCTAGATCCATATAGGCTACATTTGTTAAAGAAGTGCTAAAGAGAAAAATTTGAGTAGTTTTACGAAAATGAATTACTGTCATGTAGTATTTACTGTATATACGGTGACATTTGATATAATTCATTAACATTAGTTGGTATCATCAACTACCAATTAAATTTTTTTTTATATCTAGGTTGGTGTTATTTAAAAAATATACCATTGTTCATTGTTATTTCATGTTCATTCATGCTTTGGCATTAACAATTCTATGTAAAACTTAATATTAACTAGGGATGCACCGATCCGATACTCAGTATCGGTATCGGCTCCGATACTGCCATTTTTGCCGGATCGGGTATCGGTCAGACGAGGCCGATCCAAATCCGATATTGTGCGTTTACTATTCAGTGGTGTTGTTAAGCCCCACAAAACGCACACAAACATTATAAAACACCATGAGTTTTCTTGCACAATATTATAAGTGTTCTGAAGCCATTATATAGTATAATGTGAGATAGAAATTAATATTTAAGTCGTTAAATTCAAGCTCACGTAAACGTTTCCCTCAGCTGCAGCTGTCAATCATTCTCCATTCAGCATTTAAACAGCGCGTCGCGTTCGGTTACGACAGTTAACACGATGAAACTCTCTGTAAGATGATTCAATGTTACTATTATTATACTTGATCTGTAGATAAAGGTCTATGGTTTCGCATAAAACAACTTTATCTTGCTGGACTTTATTGCTGTACCTTAATCATGTTACTTTCTACCGGGTGTCTAGATCACAACACTGCAGTAAAGTCAGAGCTCTATTTGTTCTTCACGTGCACAGTTACTGAAATTTAAAACTGTTAAAAGGAAATGCTGAAAAAATATTGCATAGATAGATACTCTATAATAGACTACGCATTAATATGTATTTTCTTTGTGCTTTAAACTTTTCAATGCGGACTCGACGCGCTGCGCGCTGTGACTCATGTTGCTTCAAGCGCACCATTCTGCGCTCGGGATGCGCATAAGCGCTTTGAGCCGCACTGTATTGGAGCCTTTCATATCATAATACAGTGACGCAATGAAAGATTATTAATAGCAGTTATTGTTCTGTCCTATCTATCATATGTTGCTACCTCATTAAACAGCTGTGCTATACATTTAAAAAATGTATTTAAAAATATATATATATAGTAGGCTATATATAAAATAATTGATATTTTTGATTTTTGTTATTTTGTTTTTCATGAATGTATTTTACAACAAGATTTTACCAGATTTAGTGTTACAATTAATGTCTCTAATTTTTTCCCAGCTAAACGTTTTTTTTTTTTCACTAAATGTTCAGATTTTATACAATTATTGTGATTTTCCTAGACTAAATTTTACTGCTGAATTATCCACTAATCCAGTGGTTCTCAATCCTGGTCCTGGGGACCCACTGCTCTGCACATTTTATATGTCTCCTTTATCTGACACAGCCAGTTCAGTTCATAGAGCTCTTTCCTAACGAGCTGATGATCTGAATCAGGTGTGTTAAATGAGGGAGACATACAAACTGTGCAGAGCTGTGGGTCCCCAGGACCAGGATTGAGAACCACTGCACTAATCTAGTTTATAATAGCATTTATGTCAGATTATCATCATATATATTTTTTGTTGTTGTTGATTTTCTTTATAATGAAGTTGTCTGTATTAAGTAGATTGTGTTTAACACACAAAATAGTGATTATCAGTTCAACACAGAGTTATAGAAATTCTACTTGATTTAAAAAAAAAAACTGCACTGGTATCGGTATCAGATCGATATCGGCTGATACTCAGAATTTTTGGGATCGGATCGATTCTGAAAAAATGGTATCGTTGCATCCCTAATATTAACCTAGAATCTAGATCTAGAACCTAATCTAGTTCCTAGGTTATTAAACGCTGATTCTTTTTTTAGTTTGTGTAACCTCATTTCAAAGTTTTACCGTAAATACTAAATGCACTCTACCGTTGAAAATGTGAAGTCCATGAGAATTTTATTATTTTTTTTTATTTGAAAGAAGTTCTTTATGCTCCCCAAAGCGGCAAGAATTTGGTCAAAAACTATAGGGCGATTCCACAGTTTAGGTCTAACTGCAAGGACAACAGCCTGCTAAATCAATCTTCATGGAGAAAGCCATTGTCCTCAGGTTAACATCCTGAGAAATCCTGGGGTACAGCTGTGTGAAAGGCAGGATAAATCTGGCAATGGTAAACTAGTAAACTTTGATCAAAGTTGAGTTGATGTCAAATTTAACGTATGTAACATGGACGGAAAAACAGTGTAAGTTCAAGCAGAAAGTGTACTTAATCTAATTCAGTTTAATAAAATTCTGGTTGAATCCCAGTTCATGTTTTGCTTTGTTCCTAATTTGGTATAGTTATGAGTCATGCGTTGTGTATGGTTCACAAAATAGGACATCCATTGTGGCAGGGTGGCCATCTAATATTATCTGTTCTATAAACTTAAAGGTGCATTTTGAGTCTGGTATGTTCATTAACTGAAAGCCAGCAAAATAACTAACAAATACCACAGGTATATTTTTCAAATTTATTTGCCAAATGTAGAAGACAAAGGAACTCCTACAAGTGTGCTAAGTTATAACGTGTGTAACGTGGACGGAAAAAATTAAACAATCCTGCAAGATTGCCTCTGTAACACAAAATAATACCATTTCATGAAAACTGGCAAAGAATAGAACAAGTTCATAACACATTAAAATAACCCGTTATCAAACTATCAAATTTAAAGATCGTACAGATTGTGTTAACGCACTATTAACGTGTTAACTTCGTCAGCCTAAGCTATATTCTTATGAACATTGGACAGAAAAAAAATATATAAAAAAAAAACAAAAACAGAAAAATGTCAATGACGATGTTGAATTTCATGAACAGCTTATTGAGTCAAAAATACGCCGAAAACAACGTTGGAAGTTGGACAGGCTGAAAATTTCCGTCTAATTTACGAACAAGATGAGCAGAATCTGTCAAAATATATAAAACCACCATTCATGCATGATCTTTCACGGAGAACGACGCTTTCGATCCGAAACCACTTGCAATCATCCGACTTGCTCACTCTTTTATCCTTTCTCACCACAATGATCCTATTTAATGTTTACTTAACAAAAGTTTACCACGTTCGTAACATTTTAACGTTCGTAAACTTTTGGCCAGAATCCACAAACTTACCCACATTCGTCGAAATCCGTGAAATCCTTTTAACTCTTCCTCCTGCGCTGAGCGACCGTGACCTAGACAATCTTATTTCTGACATGAGAATCGTTGAGACATTAGGAGATGGAAATTCAGTGTCAGAATAAAATGTTCGAGCGTTATGATTTTTTGACAGAAAATCTCGGCCCCTGTTTCGTCCCGATTTATTAACAGTTTATCATGTAGCAACGCATATGAGAATTTAACCCACACAAGATGTTTTTATCGTTATGCTACTGATAGAATTACATGGAAAATATATATCTCCGCTTCCTTTAGAATCATATTTTAATTATTATTCAATATATATTGTTCATCACACACCTTGTGGACAGAAACTGTGGAATCGCCCTATAGTAAAAATTTGTAATAGTAATTTTGTTAAATATTATTACTTTTTCTATTATTAATATTATTACGAATGATAAAAGAATTTTTTTTTTTACTATTTCTATTGCGCTGCTTATTATTTCTGTGGAATTTGAAATAGAAATGTTTTGTTACATCCTAAAAGTCTTCACTGACACTTTTAGCAATTTCATGCATCCTTGCTGCACAAGGGTATTGTATGAAACTTGAATATTGTGAATTATTTTTTTTCTATTCTTTATATATAAATAAATAAACATAGAATATTTTTTAACTCATAAATAGTTAAAATATATACCAAATATATTCTAGCAAAGCATGTTTTTGTGAACAACATATTGATCGTAAATATTTGATTAGATGTTTAATGCATCATATTGTCCTTCTTTTTTCTGTGACATTCACTGACAGAAAATGATGGGTAAAAAAATACAGAGCAGAACTAGAGAAATATATGAGCCAGTCCTCAGCCAGTAACATCGAGGATCATCACCAACCATCAGCCTGCGGCACTGAAAACATCCATCCATTCATGGGAGGCTCATCAGTGTGTGCTTAAAAAATGGCAGAAGAGTTGGCATGTCCAGGCAGCTTTTGTAATGTGAATCTGAGTCTGGCTGCAAGTCTCTGAGAGCATTGACACGGGCAGATACAAAGCTTCTGAGGTCAGATATATTCTATTAACCTGGCCGTACCACCTAACGGCAGCTCTTATTTACCTGTCAGATCCTTTTTTGTGTGGAGGAAACAAAGGTATTGTCCTGTTCAGTGCTGCTGACAGGGCCGATATGCATTATTCATCTGCTCATGGTAATACAGCCCTGTTTCTTTCTCTCACTTACACCTCCCTTTCCTTATTTCAGCTTCTAATCAGACTCAGAAATGAGACCTGTTGAATAGAAATGAACTCTAATGCCTCTTTCTGCATGGCTCTTAAGAGATATTATAACCACTCTGTCAATCCAGACGCCGACTCACCAACCCACAGTCATTTAAATCCATCAAGACAGATTTCCTTCCCTTTTGGACAAACTGCACATTATTTAACAGGATAGTTGACCTAAACATGAAAATTCTGTCATTTCATTTACGCACTTTCATTTCATTCCAAGTCTGGATGACTTACTCTATTGTGCTGAACACAAAAGAAGATATTCTGTAAGATGTTTGTAACCAAATAGCCCAGCTAACAAGGAACGTTCTCAGAACTTTGGCTAATGTTCTGGCAAGGTTTTCTAAAAACTGAATGACACTGAATGACACACACCAGAAGCGCCCCGAATTCAGTTCTCTTCGTGCCTAAATGATCAAATACACACACAGTTGTCAAAATGCCCATCATGTTGAGTATCTCACGGAAATACAGTTGATTATGGCTTAACATAAACAGCTTGGTGAAAACCGGATGCATGTCTGTGTCATACTGTACCTGAAAAACGTAGTTTATTTAATTTGTGACTGAATGTATTTGTCCTATCGTTTATAATTTTGCTTCTTTGTTCTTTTTTTTATATAACAAAAATAAAATAAAATGATATATATCGTTATCATGAAATGAAATTTATCATATCATGAAACATTAAATGGGGGAAGGGGGGGGGGGGGGGGGGCCTGTCCATCTCGTCCCATATTCAACCATGAGAAATCTGGTCACCTACTCAAAATATCTTATGACATGTGGGTGAGTAACGTCTTGGTTACATATGGTAACCCTCGTTCCCTGAGGGAGGGAACGGTGATGTAGGTCATGACTGACCAATAGGAATTTCGCTAGAGAGGCCAATCTACTTCGAGTGAAACTAAAACAAACCAATACACATTGGCGTGCAATCATTTGCATCAGCAGCTGCTGCAATTGCACTTCAGTTTTTGCTGAGGAGCCAACCTGACAAGCTGGCCGCCCCGGTGGGTGGCAGCAGATGTGGCGACGGGACCTACGTCTCCGTTCCCTCCCTCAGGGAACGAGGGTTACCATATGTAACCGAGACGTTTCCTATCGGTCAGTCACTACAACGTAGGTCATGACTGACCAATAGGAATCCCTACCAAAGCGTGGAAAATGCATATGGACTAACCCGAAGGTTGTACTGCATACGAAATAATGGGTGACTTAGCCCAAGGGAAAGACACAGGCTTCCGATAGGAGAATATACAAAAATGGGATCCCCGTAGGGTCACACATATGGAGCCCAGCCCAGATCCGGCTCTCAAGGATTGATAGCTGTTATAACAGCTTTTTTTGCTTTGCTCAAAAAAGAAAAAAACGTTCACGCTGCAGCGCCGTCACGCCCGCACCAAAGTGAAGAGGTCCGTTGTAAGAGGCTTGTCTTCTCAGATTCACTCTTGAAAACAGCATCGAAGTATTGGCTCCGAAGCAAAAAACTGAAGTCCAATTGCAGCAGCTGCTCGTTATATACCCACGCTAACGAGGCCGCGCAGCTGATGCAAATGATTGCACGCCAATGTGTCTTGTTGTTTTAGTTTCACCTGAAGTAGATTGGCCTCTCTAGTGAGATTCCTATTGGTCAGTCATGACCTACATTGTAGTGACTGACCGATAGGGAACTGAAGACAGAATCATTTTGGGTAAACTATCCCAAAAGGGAAGTGGACGTCCCAAGTTCCTCCTTCAGGAAGAACTAACCCAAAAACTACCCATTATGTCATTTTGTTGGCACTTTAAATCATCAGAGTGTGGCACTTGCCCTTTAAAGACCTCCTCCTTCCCTGACCCGCAGACCTGGGCAATTTTTCGCTGAAGAAAGGTCTCTCAAGATGAGTAAAATCAATAATCTCTTTCACACCACATTCATCCTCTTGTTTGCATTTGCCTCATCAGCAATAGCGAAACTGATCATCAGTCCCCCGCCTGTATCTGCTTGTCACTGCTTAAGATGTTGGTTTGTGAGCTGTGGCATTTATTGTGTACGGCCTTAATTGTATACTGCTAATTTGAAGTTAGAGGGAGCTCTAATGGAACTACAACCCTAGATCCATTAATCTAAACCCTCACTCACTGTTGAAACCAGCATGGTCCTTAAACCTACATGTACTGCTCCTCAGATTACACAGTCAGTTTGACTGTTCCAGAGGGACCATTTATTCATTCCCTCTCAATGTGTTCAATCACTGTGCCTGCTGTCATCCGTTCTATTCAATTATCCTCTTCTCCTATGCTGTGTGTTTACATGACTATGTCTCCATTCCCAGAATGCCCCGCTGCTTTTGCTGAGATCTTGCAAACACTCAGAGACCATGAAGATCTCCTCGAAAATGCAAACAAAGAGGTAAACACATGGGCACATAAGAGGGTCAAGGTTGGAAGATGTTGGTAGAAGCCATAACTACACTATTCTGCTGCCAAAAGGCATTTTTTATGCATTGAAGTAAAAGTAGCATGGCAATGTTCTCAAATTGGTATATGAGCTTGACATATTGTCATCATATTGTTACATCAATTAATCCAGAGAAGAACATCTAATCTTGGTTAAATTCTTTCCAACAATATTAAGAATTAGTCGACTGTGTTGATGCTCACTTTGCTCACCCCCCAAAAAATGGGGAGGGAAAAAAAGCATCTAAAAACATCAATATAGTTCTCTCTGTAAATTATCTTTTCTTTTAAGATGAATTAAAATAAATTCTGACAGTCACTTTAGGAAATTAAATAGCGTTTAAAATACAATGCAGTGTGACAAGAAAACATGCAAGTTCCACATGCATTAAGATTCTCAGAACAAAACATTTTGAAAAGCTACTACAGTAATAACAGTCACTGTAAGGATCGCCATAGAAGATTGCCTGAAGCATGCCACTAGCAGAAATATGTTTTTGTTCAGAATTACAGATAAACACTTATGATCCTATCAGCAAACTGACAGATCTTAAAGGTGAACTTTGTCATTTTTGTGCCACTGTAGGTGTAGTTGTAGATTTCAAATAGATTTACCCATCTTCCTTTGGTGAGACAAACCGAGTCTTGCCCTTAAAGCGCCACAGCCACAGATGTTGGGTTCTGGGTTCTGGCTCACAGTTGCTGTTATTCATCCCAAAGGTATTCAGTGGGATTCAGCTTCAGTGGGATTCAGTGGGATTGGAGCTTTGTGCTGGCCAGTTAAACTCTTCTTCACCAGATCTGAGAATCTTTCTCAGTGGAACTTTTTTGTTTTTAAATATAGAAAAAATACCATTAATATTAAAGGGGCTATATGTAGAGTTCAGAAACCCTTGTTATTAGTGACATCAGGGGCCATTAGGTAAACTGCAGCCTGCAACTATTGCTCTTGCTCACACTCGTGCACACACTGCGTAACAAATCAGAAAGATTGTATTTATGAGTTGAATGCACATGAATGCCACCACAAAGTTGTAAATACCAGTTGGAAACTCGGGATTTAGTTGGATGCGTGTTAGTGAGAAACATGGCGTAATACCGGTAAATTCACAGTAATATGCTCTGTGGGAATGCGGAATGAAGATTACCAGTATGATTACGTACGAGGTCAGAACGTGCTGACATAAGAAGTCTGCTTTAGTCCAATCATAAAGTTCTTATGGAGATGACGTAATCACTCAGCGCTGTTTACAGTAAGCTTTTTAATAGTTTTCTATTTAAATATGCGCAATATGATCATCATTGGCCGTTAAGCCACGTCTTGCAGCTTTTTCAACGTGTCACGTGTTCATTAGCGTTGCGGCTCTGCAGTTGGATACTATTATGTACCACTGTGTTTTTAAGAGCATAAACACTTTCTGTTTGATCATCCTCTTATGCCTTTCACTCAGATGTCAAAAAATGCTGTCAAATTGAACAGATAGTGAAATTAAAGTGCGGATGAAGACAAAGGCGCTGTCACATTCACGTTAGTTTGGACTCGTTATGTTTCGTCATCACCTGCCTTCGTCACTCATTTGTGGTCACGGACACTAATTAGGTTTAGCTGTGCTTTCATCAGTCACTATCATTACCACCTGTATATATGTTCAGTTCTGTTTCAGTTCAGCGACCGGTGTTGTCTATGTATAGTGTGTGTTGCTACTGCCTGTTTGCCCATCCTGTGGAATATTTAGTGTCATTAAACTTGTTGGAACTTTATTCATCGTCATCATCATCGTCTGTTTGCCTGCAACCACCCAGGACAGGCATGGCGTTTAAAGATCACTTTAAAGGTGCCATATGTAAAATTTGAGGTAAAAAAAACAAAAAAATTAGCTACACGTATCAAAAGAATGAGAAGAAATAAGTGCAATGATGTCATTAAAAAAATGACAAGTTATAGTGCTGCCGAGATATAAACCTGAATTAGCATGCTAAATTACTAGCCCCGGCCCGGCCGGTGTCTAATACCAGTTTTGGCCATGGGAGGCGGTACTTTCTGGAGGTATACTGCCCCCATCTGGTATGGAATATGTGGAGTATGAATTGATTTTTTGACAAGGCACCTTTAAACAGTGACTGACATCACAGAATGTACCACCGTATTTTGGAGCTGATATGTGAATGGTCTCTTACCGGTAAAAAGCCGGAACGCCTTTGCTTGTGTTGTCTATTTACCGGTAAATTCATTCTGGCAATTTTACGGTAATTTATCGGGATTGCTGTGTGAAAGGGGCTATTGTCAGGCTGTTTTTTTTTACTACAAAATAATCTAATTGCCTGCACAAAATATGATAGAATTGTAATATAACAATATAATATGTAACAGTGGTTTCATAAATTAATTAAAAACACAAAGCAAGACACACCCGAGGCACATTCTGTTCTTCATTTTATGGAAGTAGAGTTTAAAAAAAAATCTTGCTGTATTTTTGTGTAGTTAAAGGGTAACTAAACACTAAAACAACTTATTTTAATTAATGATCTGTAAGACTGGAGCTTCATAAATACTGTTCATTGTTTCGAGTAAATTTTTTGACATATGGTTTAAAGTGTTTTAATACTACAATATATGTCCTGTTGAACGGTGGCTACTGCAGTTGAATTTTCCTATTGGAAGTACACTGTTAATTTTACACCTACAAAAGTACACCTATTGTAGAAGTACACCTACAATACACTGTTAATGAACATCCGACGCCATCCACTCTACTGACTGACGTTTAGATGAATATGTAAATATGTGCTGCATCCTTTCCTTTCAATAAAATAAACACACAACAAACATGACAGTGGTGAAAAAACAGCGGTTAAATTGGCATCTGATCATAGCGTAGTGGATATGTTTGCACCATCTCTGCGATTCACCTGCATCATATCGACAGATGAGGTCATTAAAATTTCTTATTTATAAAGTATATATTTGAGACTATAGACCAGGGGTATTCAATTAAAGAGATCCAATCTCTATTTCCTTCCAAGCGGAGGTCCGGACAATACTTTTTTGGAACAGTTATACATTTCCATCTGGGCAGCCGTAGTACTTTGTAAAAGAAAGAAAATCTTAAACACTCAAAATAGTCATCAAAGATGAGAATCTTGGGCCCCGAGAGCCAAAACAGTGATGTCTAAGAATTTTACCAATATTTACCCAAAAAATTGGTAAAATAACCACGTCATCTGCAGCTCTTAGTCCGGGCCTTTACACCTTTATCGGGAGAAAGCAACGTGCATGGAGCAGAAAGGGCTTGAATGAAGCGTGTTTGGCTCTAGATAAAAATGTTTGAGGATGTGGTGCCGAAAGATCATCACCATAAACGTTCCTGAGTGCTTGTGGTGTAAACCGCTCCGTTGTTCAGTCTACAAGCTTTTATAGACAACCTAGTGAGTCAGGGAAGGTCTCATTTTCTAAGTTTTGTTTCAAGCTGGTCACACATTGGCAATAAAAAAAAGAGTGATTACAGTTTTTCTCAGTCGCTTTGGTGAATTTCTCACATCACTATTTACATTTGCATAACAGTTAGTTCAACCTCCACAACATTTAGTCATTTGTGCACATCATAGTAGCAGTTTCTCATTCTTTCCAACAAATTGCAAATGCTTTTGGACATGCATCAATTGCTTTCATACAACTCTCTGCTGTTTTATTTGCTTATGTCATGTCAGTCAAAATTAACTATACTTGTGAATGCTGAATAGTCATTCCATATAAAACTAATAGTCCTCATTTCATTGCTTGAGTCATTACATACAAAAATGTTGAACTAGTTGTCAAAATCTGTCAAGCAAATTTTACACATTTTTATTTTATCTTTTTTTTTTCCTTGAAAATGTCTCCTAAATTGAAAAAAATTCTCTCAGGTGAACCTCAGCTTTCACTGATGAGATGGGGTGCGTGAAGCATTGGCTGCAACCAATGATAAGCCACTTCTCTACAATCACTCAGAGCTGAATCCCATAAACCATACAAGCATATATGAACCAAGCAGGACATAGTGTGTACCTTTTCTACAATACTGTGACACAGAAATGGAAGGTCAGCCTTGTGGAAGAGGGATGAGGGATGAGGTTGTGGGGAGGGGGAGGAAGAGGAAAAGGAAGGGGAAGGGGAAGAGGAAGGGGACAAAACAGGGGAAGGGGAAGAGGACAAAACAGGGGAAGAGGAAGAAGAGGCCAAGTACATAGGCAGATTCCTGATGAAATCAGGGCTACAATTGTTTATCATGTTGTCAATCACGGCCTCACAATGGCTGAGGCTGGTCGAAGGGTGCAGCCAAATGTTGGGAGAACCACTGTAGATTTAATTATTCAAACATTTCGTCGGGAGAACAGGTGTGTATAAATGGACTGTAATTCAGCACTAAACAATCTGCACTGCACTACTGTCATTGTGTCATACATGAAGCTTGCAGTGGGACAAGAACTTGTCACTGTTTACATTTTACATTTAGACGTACAGCTTTACTGCATCACACATTTAGTGTTTTGAGTAGTGTTACAGTAAATAGTTGCCATATTTACTGTAATTTTACTCTGCACCACACAGGATTGCAAGACAACCTTGCAGAGGAACCGTTGCACACATTCATATACGTTGATGAGGCGGGTTTAAATCTGGCAAAAGGTAGAAGACGTAGAAGGAATAGCATTGGACAGAGAGCAACCATTGATGTCCCAGGCTAACGAGTAGGGAATATTACTGTGTGTGCACTGTGCAGCCATCTCAGAAAACGGCGTCCTCACCCATATCCCCCGTCTTGGTCCATACAACACACAACATCTGCTGACTTTTTTAGACACTCTTTACAGGGACATAATCCCTGAGAATGAGAGGGGTCTAACTGGAGACCATCTGAACAAGCATGTTGTTGTTTGGAATAATGAGCGTTTTCACCACTCAGATGTCGTCAGACAGTGGTTTGCAGCACATGATAGGATGCTGGTGGAATATCTCCCTCCCTACTCACCATTCCTAAATCCAATAGAGGAGTTTTTCTCTTCCTGGAGGTGGAAGGTATATGACCGGCATCCACATACCCAAATGGCCCTGCTAGCGGCCATGGATGCAGCATGTGATGACATCACAGCAGAGTCCTGCAGAGGGTGGATTCGCCACTCGAGGAGATACTTTCCTCGCTGCATTGCAAGAGGTGATATTCGCTGTGATGTAGATGAAATTATGTGGCCAGACAGAGAGGAACGTCTGGATGTGCATGAATGATTTACAGTACTACAGTATGTTGTATGTTCAGTTCCAATATGTACTGCAATATTGTTTACAGTTGTACACAGCTCTACCCAAAGGGAGTTTGTTTGTTATAAATAAGGGTGTATTTTTTCTTTTGCACAATGCTGTGAACAAATTAGAATTGCAAAGAGCATAAAAATGTGAAACATACATATACAGTGTCTTGTACTCAGTTACCTCACTACAGTAATGTGTAACTTTACTGTAGTTTTCAAATGGCTGTGCAAATAGTATATAGTGCTGTCTTGAGCATTTTCAGGTAGTGTCACCAAGATCTGACTTTTTTGCATTGGAAAACATTTACAGAGTACACTGTCATAATGAAAACATGACAAAGCCATTTGACTATCTTGTTCATAAACAATGGTGTCAGGACTTTTCATCTTGATGACACTGACACTTTCATTGACATGAATACTTGCTTTAGAGGAATGAGTTATCCATTTTGATCAAGTGACACGCTTTTGCAGGTTATCAACTAGGTTTTGCAGTTTGTACTAATTGTTTTGAGAACTGCATTAACTGTTGCGTAAATGTAAATAGTGATGTGAGAAATGCACCAAAGCAACTGAGAAAAACTGTAATACATGAAAATTCTTTATTTGAAAAATAGCATAAATTGTTAACCTTTTAGTTACCATAAATTAACCACCAAGGTTATTAGAAAAAAAGTTGACCGATTCAGCTGCAGTTTTGTTTGGTAAACAAACTGTGTTTCCATTTTCACATTGTTAATAAGGCAGGCTCACCCCCTGAGGTTCCTCCTGATGGCGAGATCCCTTATTATAATTGCTTTGTTGTAGCTGTGAAATCTGCTCAGAAATCGTATCACCTCTTTCAGCGGATTTTAATGTGGCATTCCACCATTTCAAACCATGCGTAACATTTTTTCTTTCTTTTTTCCCACACTTTCTTTTCAAATACTTTTCTCCCACTGCTTGCAAAAAAACATAATATTGTATTGAAGAACTTCACGTGTAAGTAAAGGGCAGCTCTTCAAAGGAACATGAAAAAGTGATGTTAAAGCTGAATTTGTCTTCCATGCCACGTGGCTCCTCTGAAGATTGTCCCAACCCTTCACATGGCAGTTTAATGGAAAGTGTCATCCTGGGTAACCGCCTCCTCAAGATCACAAAATAAACTAGTACATGCACTGAAGCATGACTGGAAGTGTCATCATTTGATAGTGGTGAAGAAAAATTGCATTCATGATGAAATCACAAAACAGTCAGATATTAGAAATAAACATTCCTGAAATATTGGATTTTGTTTGGTAGAAACAAGTCACATCTGTGCCTGATTTAAGGTGATATATCACAGAATGCTTATCTAGGTTTCTTGGTTGTTTCATTGTTTATGGAGTTTAAAGATCGATTTTTACAGTAACAGCCTTGAATCTCTTTATATTGAAGTCTCATTTTCTACTGACTTTATGACTACAAAAAGATTGTGATTGATGAACCAATCTATGTATTGTGCATTCAATTATTCAGTCCACTTAATTTTTGTCAATAATTCATCTACGTGCAAAATCCTCAGTCTCAGCTTTCCTATTTGATCAGTTTGACATTTCAAGACAACATTCAAACAATAAATGAGTTTTTTAGATCGCTAACATTACGTAGCACGTTAGTAAACTCTAGAGAGGAACATATTGCTGTAAAAATATATAGAAAACTGTTCAAATGTTTGGCATCTTCTTAATGATTTTCATGTTCAATATTCATTGAACATTCTGTTTATAACTGGTAAATCGTGATTCTGAAAAGTTGCAGGTCAATGTGTTCAAAACTGAGAGCTGAAACCACATTGCGAGTCAAGCTCACGAACATTAAGTTAAAATTTTAAATCCCGTCATGATTTACTCATCCTCATGTCATTCCAAACCTGTACAACTGACTTTCTTCTGCAGAATACACAAGAAGACTGTTTGAATCCGTTTTTGTCCACACAATGAAAGTCAGTGGGGTCCAAAACAACATTAGAACACATTGACTTACATGTAATATGGATATTTTTATTATTTTCTACTATACTATCCAACCCATAACAAACACTGAACTTCTGAAATTGTTTAGATTGTTTGTCTGAGTTTAGAAGTAATTTATCTCATATCACACACATACAAGCATTTAAGAAAATATAATATTATATAGTTACCGGTCTTCAAATTTGGAGGATGAACGCTGTTACCAGCTGAAGAAAGAATGCAGCCTTATAAACCTTTACTAATATTAAACCATTCTTTTTCTACATTTTGTTAAAACGGTTACTTCCATCGACCCATTGAAGACTTCCACATATATTAAAGTTGAAGTTTCTAGCGTTCATGAACATGTATTCAGGAAATCATGCTTGCAGACATAAAGGAATAGTTCAGTCAAAATGGAAATTCTGTTACTTACCCTCATGTTGTTCCAAACCTGTATTACTTTATTTTTTTCTGGGAAACACAACAGTAGATATTTTGAATGTTAACTGTTTGTGTCCATATAATGAAAGTTAGTGGGGTCCAAAAAATATTAGACCACATTGACACATTGAATATGGACAGATTTTTTTATGAAGTTCAGATTACTGTGATAGTGTTAACCTGTTATTAATATAAATTGTTGTATTCCAATCATTTTCACTGCTCGCCTGTTTTTACATGATCACATGCCTTAGTTTAGAAGTGATTTATTCATAGTTATCACATGTATACAATTTAATAAATTATAATATAATATAATTAGCTGTCCTCAAATTTGATTGGCTAAAGGCTGTTGCAAAAATGTGTCATAAACCTTTGTTAATATTAAACCATACTGTTACCTTCCAGTTTCTTCCATCGATTCATCGCTGACTTCCACACATTGTCGGTTTGAATTTTCTTCCAATCAGGTAATTCTTATGTTGTTGTCGTCATCCAGAATCCGGTTGTTTGTCTTCGTCTGGCATCTCAGCTAAGACCTGTCCACCTTGGGTGACCCTACCAGTACTTTTGGCGCAGCTCTCAGTCAAGTCAAATCATAGTCACCTTTATTTATATAGAGCTTTACAGAGATAACAGGAAAATAATGCAACAAAGTTTTCCAGAAGAAAATGGCATCACAGTCCAGCTTAAGTAAGCTCAGTGATGTTTCATATTTGTTGTAAAAAATGTTATTAATTTAATTAATTTATATACATATATATAGCCGCTTTGGAGAAAACCGAGATGTCATCGTCCAGCTCAGTTCAGTTCTCATATAACGGTGTCAATACAGGCAGATCAATAATATTGTTGAATATTAAATTAAATGTCCCCAACTAAGCAAGCCAAAAGCCAATGGCGACAAAGGCGAAAAAAGGTGAAAAAAGCGACAGTGGCAAGAAACCAAAACTCCATCAGGTGACAGAATGGAGGAAAAAAAACCTAGGGAAAAACCAGGCTTAGTCGTTGGGCCAGTTCTCCTCTGGCCAACGAACGAACAGTGTATGATTATGATTCAGGCAGCATAATAGGTCAGAAGTCAGATTGGATTGGAACATTCAGAATATTATCCAGTTCCATCTGGTTGAAAATATCACTCAGCATCACTGATGCACTCAAGCGCTCACAGCACATCAAGCTGCAAACCATGTGAGGGACCCTATCCTACCCTAACCCATCTGGTTTAAAGCAACCGTATTTCAACCAACCGCTCAAAACATCCTAACAACCACATAGCAGTGCATGAAAAACCATTCAGAAGACTCCAGCAACTGCAAAAAAAAAAAAAAAAAACAGTTTAAAAACCACGCAGAAAACCATGGCAAACCCTTCAATGCAGGAAACCACAACATCCTGACAACCACGTATCACAGCTCTAAAAACCACTTAGAACAAACCAGGAACACATTATCAACGCATTGACAATCACCAAAAACATCTTAACAACAACACCGCAATGTGCTGCAAACTATAAACTTCCTCTATAACTATAGTATTCCTGCTGTGTGGTAGCCATGTGACCCTGTGATGATTCAGTGTCTGGGCTTCTTTCTTCTGGGTTCCTCAGGCAGGGGCTCTTCACTGATGTCCACGTGGATTCGAGGAGCGATGCGTCTGTTGGTTGTGGCCTCTTAGTGATCAGGACACGTCCATCAGGCTGCTCCATCTCCACCGGTGAAGGGCAGTTGAGTTTCTCCCACAGCCGCTGCTTGAGCATAAGTCCCAGCTCAAGGCTGTAGGGACAGTGCCGACAAGTGTGTCTTCATCATGGGCTCCACCACAGAACGGTAAATGCCCTGTAGCCCTGCAAGCTGCAGCTGTCGATAGAAACAGGCTCTTCCTGCTGACACAGGAGCTGGACACACGTTCACTGAAGAGACTGCGGCTGCTGGACGGATGTCGGGACGGACAGCAGAGTTATTTAGTTAACGCTCCTTCAAACCAATGGGTCGTTTAGCTTTAGAGATGCAGCTGTAAGTGTGATCCAACCTGATTACAGCTGTCAGCTGTGGAAGCTTACAGGGATTTGGAATGGAAGAGCCATGAATACCTCCACCATCCACCATGAATACCTCTCTATGAGAGGTGTGTAGGAAGAGCCCTGGTTCTTCTCTGGTGACGTTGCTTCATGATGACCATGTGGTCTTTCCAAATGGTAACATTTAAAGAAACTTATCAAAATGTTGAATTGTAAAGTGTGTAATCAGGCTTCAGGGACAGTTGTGTTGATTTCAAATATCAACATAGACATTGAATGTTGAGGCTCATTTAGATGTAAACAACACTTGATAGCAGTAAGTCATGAGCTCTATGTTACATGTACTATATGCTTCTCTATATGTATGCACATACATGTAATTCATTCTGTTGGTAATCTGTGTCTTGATTTTGTAATTGCAGACACCAAGGACCACAAAAACTTAAGGTTGTGAACAAGAAACATTGAGTGGCTGAAAAGATGAAAGCAAAGATACATTGAAGGTATATTTAGTCATCTTCAGTCATTAATGACTAATGCATATGCTTTGTTTCACATTTTATCTTTTTTAAAGGGGTGGTTGATTATGATTTCACTTTTCTATCTTTGGTTAGTGTGTAATGTTGCTGTTTGAGCATAAACAACATCTGCACCGTTACAATGCTCAAAGTTTAAAGCAATGGGAGATATTTGCTTTTAAAGAAATTGCTTTTTAAAGACTACAACAAACGGCTGGTAGGGACTACACGACATTCCTCCCAGGCTAGTGACATCACCAACCCTAGAATTTACATAAACCCTGCCCCCTGAACACGATTTATAGATTATCAAGACAGAATATGCTAATCAATGACTAGAAGATAACTACAAATCAGCTACATTAATTCATCAACTAACCATTCAGAAATGTCCTGTTGCAATCTACATGTTGTCACTTCTTGAGTCTCTCCATCATTGACTCCGTTGACATCATGTGACTCCAGTTTGAACATAAGAGGCTAAAAGTTTTTGAAATTTTCAGTGCATGTCTGTGTGAGGAGACAAAAGCTGTTGAAGCTCCACCCTCTGTGCCGCGAGTAGCCGCTCATTTGCATTTAAAGGAACAGACACAAAACGGTGTGTTTTTGCTCACCCTCAAAAAGTGACAACTTTAACATGCTATATAAAAATATCTGTGGGGTATTTTGAGCTAAAACTTCACATACACACTCTGTGGACATCAAAGACATATTTTACATCGTGTGAAAAGGCCATTATACCACCCCTTTAACTTGCAAATCAATACATATTTTCTGTCTGCGTAGATTAATCTCATTGGCTTGTTAACCAGGTTTATAAAATATTTCCAATAATGTCCAACAAAAAAAGAAACTTTGTCATAATCATGAAGATTAAAAAAACACTAAAGTGTAGTTAAAAACAGTGTTGTTTGGATTTTTGATCATTTGCATTTAATCAGATTTGCTTAATATAGTATAGTGCTGCTTGTGTGCCTTCATAAACCTGTAACTTTAGTAGTTCACTCTTATTTTGTTCCTTCATAAAAGCCTATATTGCAAAATATTGTGTTGCTAAAAAAGTTTATGGGCCATTCCACCGAATGGGTGACATTTGCTTGTTGTAAGTCTTCAAAATTAAACTTTATTTTTTATCTTTTTCAACATTGAATCTAATACTACACATATTTAACTATTCAAAATGTGTATTGGTCAATCTCAGGCAACTTTATTTATTTTTTTACAAGGTTTAAGCAGAAGATGGGCGCATGTTTTCTCAATCCTGTTACCGAAAACCCTGTGCCATTTAAAAAGCAAGTTTAAAAGCATGTCAATTAATTCCTTAGTTTTCCCCACAAGAAAGTGTTTATTTTAAAGAAATTGTTGGTTATATGTTCCAAAAATTGATATTTGTGACAATAAAATCACTATTAAGGCAAGGTGTATTTTAATAAAAAACACAAAGCCATTTTTTTTTTCATTTTAAAGAAGACCGAAGCCTCAAGTTTATATATTTTTTAAATAATTTAATTTATTAAATAATTGTATAAATGATGGGCCAAACAAAACTGATAAAAACAGTGATTTAATTTTATTTTTTTAGAAAAATGAAAAAAATAGTAACAGGACTGAAAGTAACAGGATTGAGTTTTTAAGCAAAAAGTTATCAAATACATGGCATATGGACACATAGTACATGCTAATAGCATGAGGACACTGAGCCATTTCTAGTGCCTTACCAAAAGTTAATATTTAAAATAAACAAATAAAATCTAAGAAAAAGTTTAGGTAACAGGACAGTATGTTGAGATTGACCTTCTCAGTCGTAGTTACAATTTCATCAAATATACAGAAATTAAAATGAGAAGACCAACTTATGGTCTTCCCATTGCCTTCAGAAGTTCCAGATGATGCAACTTACTGTTGAAAATGTGTCTTGTGGAATATTCCCAGTTTTTCAGAGGGGTAATTTGTTAGGGTAACAGGACTGAGTGAAAACCCAGGGACATGACTAAAATGTGTATTTTATCTAAAATATTAGATCAAATGTCTTTTTCTTTTTTCATTTTAAAGCAGATTGGATATAAAGTCTCACAACAATGCAAAAAAATTCTGATTTCTGAAGGATTTGAATCATTATATTTCATTGTAAAGTTTAGAGATGGAGAGTGGGGACATGCAGAAAATGCAATTTTTTAGTGTTCTATGTAGTTTTTATCAAAGTTTTTAATTATACATTTTAAATTTGTAGTTAGCTTAATGTTCAGGACATCTTGCTTAATAATAAAATGTATTTTAGAGTTAATTTTCATGCAATTTTATACATATAATGCCCTGGGGACAGAAATGTCACCCTTTCGGTGGAATGGCTCTTATAGTGCATATCAACATTTTTTTCATATTGCGGCACTAGTAGTTTGAATGCTGTTACAGTACCTGTTCATTTCAATAACCAAAATACATATGTGCCGCTTTCACATATGGTGTAAAACAGGCCTCACAATAAAAAACTCTCTGATTCTGGTGATCATTCAGCCATGGTAACCCTTCAATACAAGATCATGTGTTATGATGCGCATTTTGCACTCTGAAATGCTAGTTCACCCACAGGTCATGACACCATCCTGTTTCGGAGTGTTCAATCTCTACTCACTGGTTGTTTTGGAGAACCACACATGATGTAAGTCACCCTTGGACAACACATTCATCACATTCATTTCTCCCCTGAGGATGCTGAGGGGCCGTGCATGATTGATACCTCCTCTATGGTAAAAGGTTAGGAAAAGGGTCTGTGCTCAATTATGTAAAATCCAGCCCAACACAAGGCCGGTTCTTGCATCAGCCTGTTTCCTGAGCTGTCAATCAAATTGGTGACTCAGCTGAAAGGAACGCCAGCATCTGCTGCAAAGCTTATCTGTACTGCTCAACTGCCTGGCCGCTGTCAGGTTGGCTAGCCACAGAGACATGTGGCATCTCACTCTTTCTCGCACAGGCAATACTATCTTTTTCGGGTGGTTTCAGACCTAGTCTTTTATCTCAGCCCCCCTAAAAATCTATGATTAACTAAGTAATTAGCCAGTAATTTCCTTTTTTATTTCTTTTTAAAAATTATTATTATTATTGTGCTTGTTTGCCCATTCCTTCATATATTTTATTTGGTAAATATGTGTTTATTATTATGTTTTGTTTTTCTTTCCCTTTTAACTCTTATTTCATTAATCAAATTATTGGAAGTTTGATTGTTTGTTTGTTTGCTTACTTGTCCATTAAATTATGTATTTTATTTATTTTAAGTGGTATCTTTCTTTTTTCATTTTAGAAAATAATTGTTTGTTTGTTTGTTTGTTTTATCTTTCTTTTTTGCTTTCATTTCAGAGATCAAATGATTGTCGATTTGTTTGTTTGTCCATTGGGGGGGGGGGGGGGGATATTTAATGCTTTAGTCTCACATGTATAATTGATATAGTTTTAATATCATAAATTTAAGGCATTTGTTAGGGTTGTTTATTTGTTATTGTTGTGTTTGTTTGTGTTTTCTTTTTAATATTTTTTGTATATATTTTATATATATATATATATATATATTAGGGCTGTCAGTTAAACGTGTTATTAACGGCGTTAACGCAAACCCATTTTAACGGCGTCAATTTTTTTATCGCGAGATTAACCGTCTTTTTGGCCTAGCAAACTTTAGTTTTTTTCACATGCTTTTGCAACAGGGGTGCTATGAAAACACCCCCATTAGCAATTAGTGCTTTCCACCTGAAATTAACACGCCAAAAAATCGACCAATCAGAATTTTGGTCAAGCCAGAACGTATCGACCAATAAATCGACTAGTCGACTGGGAGATTACAGCCCTAATAAACTGACCAGTTTGAGTATTAAAATGAAATGTCCTCAGTCCTTTTATATCCGTGGGACTCGCGTGTGGCAATGATATCTATCTCTCTTTAGCAATCGCGACCTGCTTCATACCATAGTCATGTTAAAAAACATGAATGTATTCACTCATCCATAAACATTGTTTCCCATAAACATTATTAGATCCATCGGCATGATGACAAGTTCCATGATTCCGCTTATTCCCTGCGTCATCAATCTATGCCTTTGTTATTGTAAGAGGTTAGCGACCTCTAGCGGCGAAAGATTTTAATTAGACTGCAGCAATTAACATTGTTTTAGAAACTCTAGTAAATTACATGTTATTTTGTTTGGCTGTCTATTCCAAATCGTGGGAGAACCATGATCTCAATTTGAAACACACACACACACACACACACACACACACACACACACACACACACACACACACACACACACACACACACACACAAATCGTGATTCGCAATTTATCCAGAACTGTGCAGATCTAGAACAAAACAGTTTAATCAGACTCCTCTTGCAAGGAAGGTAAGTGTGCTGTAAACAGAAAGAGAGAAAACTTGCCAGTATCATTTGCTTGGTATGACATAGTTGAAATTGTCATAATTGTCATAAAGCTTTAGATCATGCTCCTAAATTATATGAGTCACAAAATAGTGACAGAATCAGTTTGCTATTTCTATATTGAACCATATGAGTTCATTTCATACTGCACGAGCAAGTGCTCATTAGCAGAACTGACTCATCGTGTCCCTGAAGTCAGATGATACTTTACAAAAACTGCCACAAATAATGGCCAGGAATACAGCACACTGACATATTGTAAAGCGGCTCCATCATAAATGCATTACAGAGGTAAAACTGTGCTTTTCAGTTTAATATAGTATTTCATCAGATTGGATTTCTGAAATCACATAAAAGTTTGAGCTTGTTGTTTTACGCAGTGCTTCAGTGGCTAAACATTTTCATTTTGCCTCATTAATTGTATAAAATAGATAAATGTAGATTATAATAACCAAAAATTCATCTCATTAGTAATTTTCTATTAATTTCCTATTAATTTCCTATATTATATTATATAGAAGTAATCTGAAAATGAGCCCAATACCATTAAAGATGCTCCCATGTGGCCTGTCTAGTCTAATTGGCAGAGGTCCACAGCACTTTCATCCTTTTGTTAGGTGTGTCGCAGGGCGAATAAGAAATGATCTGTCCGCCTAACCTATGGCCGCATGACCAAATTAGCTTTTGAAATATTTAACTGCTGCAAACCTTAAAGGTCCCTCTGCTTTGAAAGAGTAATGCGTAATACTGTGGTTTTCCACAAATGGGTCAGCACAGACTCTGATGGTCTATTTCCAGAACGTCCTTGGTGTGCAAATGTAAAATCACAATGTGATTGAAAAAATTCTAGATAGAGAGTGAAAACATGCTGATGTCGACAGATATGCACCACTTCAATCAATCTCTGTCACGCACCAGCTGTTGTCACTGAGTGCTGGCAATTTCCTATATAAAGGGGTTCAGGAGATGGATTTGTTTTGGACAACAACAGAAATCAACTGCAAGTGTTGTGAGTTAGAAGTACTCAAATGAACTTGTGACATGATAACTTTAGTTCCTACATCTGCTAGGTCCCGGGATGTATTTGCAGTCAGCGGATGAATGTTTGAATAAATATAAAGCTTCAGTTAGTTGTTGGTCAAGTGAGTTTTTGCTTTGATTGCGAATGCTTTCACGAGTTTTCCCGAACCCAGAGTACTCCCCCCGTATCTCTGGTTAGGAAGATAACCAGGCAAGTGTGAGGAGATGGGGTGGTGTAGGGATGCTGAAAACTGTCAAGGAATATGGGTGAGTCAACTGCGTATATTTATAGGCCTTACTCATGCTGATTGAATGGACCTGTTGATTACTGATTGCTGACAGCTGGTTGGAATGACTTGATTGTTTGATCATTAGAACGTGTTCCTCCTGAACCTTGTTAATAAAACATAATTTCACGAGTTCACACTTACGAATGATCAGAGAGTAAATGGTTATGCGTATTTGGCGTGCTGTCCGGGGGGAGGGCTCCGAGCTCGGAAATTGGGCCTGAACCCAGAGTACTCCCCCCAAAAGCCAAGTGAGGACAGGAGGGTTCTTGCAGCATTAGTCACGGCATCGGAACGGCAAGCTTTGCCAGTCAGGAAAGAGAAAAAATGTAAATGCTTGACCGGAAGGGTTTTGCTGCGTCCGCTGGGAGATCAATACTCGCTGGACAGAAAAAGAGAAAACATGGATGCTCAGCCGGGAAGCCTCTCGCTGTGTCCGCTGGGAGCTCAATACTCGCTGGACGGAGAAGGAGGAGACGAAGATGCTTGACCTGGAAAACTCTCGTTGTGTCCGCTGGGAGATAAATACTTGCTGGACGGAGAAAAGGAAGACATAGATGCTCGACCGGGAAGGCTCTTGCTGCGTCCACTGGGAGATCAATACTTGCTGGACGGAGAAAAAGAAGACAGATGCTTGACCGGGAAGGCTCTCGCTGTGTCCGCTGGGAGATCAATACTCACTGGACGGAAGAAAGAAGACATAGATGCTCGACCGGGAATGCTCTCGCTGCGTCCGCTGGGAGATCAATACTCGCTGGACGGAGAAAAAGAAGACATAGATGCTCGACCGGGAAGGCTCTCGCTGTGTCCGCTGGGAGATCAATACTCGCTGGACGGGGAAAGAGAAGACAAAGATTTTTTTTAAAATTTTATTTATTTATTTATTTTTATTTATTACCCGACAAGGGTTTGGTGGGCTTTTTTGATATGGAATCGGTTGGTCCTGATGTAGCTTTGGAAAGCGTCTGAGGACCATCTTCCGAGAGCTTGGATCTGCTGCTGGGAGAGGCCTTATTGGGCTGCTGAGGTTGCTACCCCGATGCGGAATGAATGGCTGGAGAAATTTTTGGCTGGGATGCCTGATTGCTGGACAACGGATTTTAGGTGCTTTTGGAACCAAAAGCGTGTCACGGGTTTGTTGGAGTCGTCTACAAATAGGGGTTCGAGAGGAGATTTAGCGTGAGAGTTTCTCAGTTGGAGGTATGCCAGTATAGTTTGGTATGGTTGAGTTGGTGATGAGAGATTGAAAATGTATATGAAATGGCCTTTTTGGGTTTGGTCTTTTTTGCTTTGTTTAATCAGAAAGGAGATTGTTTCACTGTCAAGTACTGATAGGTCTGAGATGCTTGGGTGGACTTTTGGGTCAAATCTGGAAGTGATAGCCAGTTCCGAACATCTGATAAAACCCAAAAAATCTAAAATAAACATGGCGTTGAGTGTGCGAGAGGTATTAAGGGATTGGTAGCCTGTGCGGAGGGTATGAATACATTTAGTAAGAATATCTAACGTTATGGGTTGTGTAACGACTGAGACAAAACAGACACAATTATTTGGTATATGTACCAAACAATCTTTAAAACTCACTCTGGGATCTGTGGTCCCATTCCCCAGTGAGGGCAAGAAGGTCTTAGTAACCATGACTACGATAAGATAAGTTGGTTTTATTGTTGTTAAGAATGTGGTCAGGGCCCCTGCCATTAGAACCTACAGAAATTAAAACAGACTTCCCTGCATTTATTTATCGATAAACGGATCTATAAATGAGCATGCATCCCAGAACATTTTTGTGAATGATTTACTGTCTTGTATTTTATGTGTACATGATATGTCGATAACAACATAATATTAGTATTACAAGAATCTTTCATAGTTTCTTCATCAGCAACTAATCCAGCTGCACATGCAAATGAGCACGCTTGAAACAAATTCTCCCCCTTGGAAACTCCAACTTTCTTATTGGTTGAGCCAACCCTGAAAGGTGTGACCTTTTGTCAAGCTTTAAATGGCCTGTCCACAAGTCATCCCCTCTCTTGCTCCTGCTTCTCGACTGCTGGTTACAGACATCATTTCCATTTCCTACCTCCCATGGGCCCCGGCAGGCTGTGACCACAGCCTGCTATGCTTTCACTTTCACAACAGAGTCAGACTGTATTTTCTTCAATCCAACTCAGAGGAAAACTGCAACTTTGCCATTACCGAATGGGCAACCATCAACTCTTCCAACTTTCTCACTCCTTGGTTGCCTTCATGGCCTCTCCAGCCCAGGGCCAGCAGGTCACAAGCTGCATGTGCCCAGCCATGTGCTCAGGGAGAGAGAGAAAACCTTCATCCAGAACAGAGTCGAACTAACCACGGAAGTTCATCATATCTTCTTCATCCAACGGAGAAGAAAATGATTGCAACTTCAACATTTGACACTCACGGAACCATCAACAACTTCAATTTTCAACAACTTCAAGAATTGTGTCCACTGCAAAAGCAAATCGCAAGTATACTTTTAATGAGGTGCTTTGAAAATGATAAACTGATGGTTCTTTTCATAGTTAAATGGATCTTTTCCATAGTTCCATTTCCTACCTCTGGTTTCATTCTGTCACTTTAACCATCTACCTATGAATGCATGAATCAATGTCTAATTGTTTGTATATTAGTTATGTTTTCGAATTTTTGTTAATAAAACCTGTGCACAATATGTGTTTGGTTCTGATTCTCTGCTTGCATACAAAGTTTACTCTACGATTTAGATTGTGACTACATGCTCTTAATAGTACTGTACAGTAAGAAAGACATTTCCCTTCCCCGGAAATGAATATTGATATATATATATATTGATTGAAAAATTAATTTTACTACATTAAGTTAATTATATTAACTGATCCAAATATTCATAATCAATTATAACCAGTTATTATTGGTTATTAATATTTCATAGAGCTAATTTGCTGGGTGGGCTGGGATCGTTGGATGCCTTTAATTAGGAGGGAGGTTTGTAAAATATTTATCTCCGGGGAGGGGGCGCCGTGTATCAATATGTGAAAAAATTGGATGCCACTCAGGTAGCCTTTGATGGACCCGACTTGGAGGCCTTTAACGCTGTTAAGGTAAGAGATGAAGGAGGTTATTGAAAGGAGAGAAAAATCAGGGAATGGCGTGTTATAGGAAAAGTGGAAGGTTTTAAAACATCTCCATGCGTTCACGTAGGATTAGAGAGTTCTGGGAGAAACTGCTTGGAGAATGGTCGAGCGATGTGTCGAGGAGGGATTTTAACGGATGGGTTACAGAAATATTAATTCCGAATAATGAGGTACTGGAGTTGGTAATTTGTCCACCTCTGGAGCCAGCGTCCTGAATTTCTGAAACATAAAGCAAGACAGAGAGTCAGCAATTTGGTTTTTTGACCCGGGGATATGTTAAGCGATTAAGATAAGTTGATCACACGCTGAAATCCAGATTAGACGTCTTAAAAGTGACATCAGCACGGGTGAATGGAAACGGCCTTTATTAATGCACTGGACTGTAGCTTCATTGTCACAATGCACTACGATACTGCTAGCAGTCCATTCTTTTCCCCACAGGAAGGCTGCTACTACGAGAGGGTAAAGCTCGAATAATGCAGAGGACTGTAGCGTGTCCTGGATTTGGGGGGGCCATGGAAACGCGATCCAGCGTCCTTGGCAAAAACCCCCGAAGCCGACTGAGGAGGCTGCATCTGTGAATAGCTGGATGTCGATGGGGGAGGAAATTAGGTTCTTATAAAAAAAAGATAGACCGTTCCACTGTTTAAGGAATGTTATCCATAGCCTGAGTTTGTCGCGGCACGCTGGAGTTAGGGAAATAAGATCCTCTAGTGCGTGAGCTGAAGACACGAAAGAGAGGAGATGAGAAATGAAAGGGCGGCCTTGTGGAATGATGCGCATGGCGAAGTTTAAGTGGCCGAGCAGGGATAGGAGTTCGCTTTTGGAACACTTTGAACTGTCTACGAGGGTAGATGAGATGAGGATTATTCTGTCGATTTTTTCCTTGGGCAGGTAGGCCTGGTATTTAACTGAATCTAAGTTAATGCCAAGGAACTCGATGGATGTGGCGGGACCCATGGTTTTTTCTTGGGCGATGGGGATTCCGAGCTTGGAAAAAACTTTTTGAACTGTGAGGATCTGAGCTGCTGGAATGGCGCCGGGAGGCAAAATTATTAGAAAATCGTCCAGCAGGTGAATGAGGTGAGGAATTGCGTAATTGACAAAATCCAGCAAATGGCTTCAGATAGCATGTTGAAAATTTTGGGGCTGCTTTTGCATCCAAAAGTTAAGCGTACGGCGAAATAGAATTTCCCATGCCAGCGCACTCCGAATAAGTGCCATGAATCCGGGTGGATGGGCATCACTTTGAAAGCCAAAGTGATGTCAATTTTTGCGAGCCAAGCACCCCGACCCACGATTTTTATCAGGTCGACTGCGTGATCTACGTTGTGGTATTTGAGAGAAAATTCATCGAGTGGGATCAGGTTGTTAATGCTTGGGAACAGGGAATTATGCAGAGCTGACAGATCAACTATGAGGCGTTTCTTACCTGAAAACTTTCTCGTAGCCACTCCTATGGGGCTAATACGAAAAACTTTGAATGGAGAATCGTGGAAAGGGCCAATAATGAAGCTTGACTCGACTTTTTTAATCAGGTTGTCTACTACGTCGGGCTCAGCGAGAGCCGATTGGAGATTATCGCAGATGATGTTTTGGGAGAGCGGGCATTCCACTCTAGGTTTAAAACCGTGTTGGAGGCCGGACAGCAGATATTCAGTGAAGTCAAAGTCCGGGTGGTGAGCAAGTTCAGTAGATAGGCGAGAAATATTCACAGGAGTCGATAAATAATTTTTTGATTTTTTATTGACATCTTTAAACACGGGGCATACAGGACGGGCATGAGCACCGCCGCAGAAGCTGCAAATGTGCAAGTACCGACAACGCTTCCTGGTGCACTTGCCGATGTTAAAGTTGTTGCAAGGCTGTCTGCTGTCAGTAGATGCTCTGGTTCTGAAATTTGAGTTGATAGTTGCTGGTCTTGGCACGTAGCTAGTGGATTTAACTGGTGCTGTGTCCGGGCAGGGGGGAATGGAGGGGTTAACTTGTGGGTACGATATTGTAGAATGTGCCACAGACCTGCAGACCACACAAGAAATGTTCCTGCAGGCAAGGAATACTCTGCTGTGTAGGTCGGTGTCGAGTGCTCCCCAGTTAGGGCACTGGTTCCACTGGGAAACCTTAACAGCGCACTTTGCTGAGAAGAGTTTGTGATAAGTGTAAAAGTGCCCTCCCCCGTATGACAACGCGAGCTCGGCTATGAGCACTAAATAGTCATTCAGTTTGCGCCGCCTATGAGGGAAGGCTGAACAAATGATTTCTGTGAAGCGGCTTAAGGCGATAGAAAATTCGGAAAAAGAAAGTAAACGTGATGAATGTGTGTTTTGGTTTTTCAACGTGACTGTAAAAGTAAAAGTGAAAGGTCAATGTCCGTAACTGCCAGGATCTGTGCTCGGATGTTGTGAGCCACAGGGGGTGGTTCCGAGGCGACGGCGATTGATGGGACGGGCAAGGGTGTAGCTGTAAAAAGAGAATAATGTGATTTTATATTTAAAAGAGAGCTGTAGGGGAGAGAAGCCGGGGCTGTGACTATTGGTGGAGGCAGCCTCTCGCTTAAGTCTGCCTGTGGGGCTTGAGGAGGAAAATTGAGAGAAGCATAAGGGGGAAGGGAAGGGTAGAAAAGAGAAGCGCAAGCCTGTGTTGCAAACGGAGGCAGACTCGCAATTGCTTGTGCTGCAGTCCACTGAAAAGGGGAGGGGTTAGCGGTGGTCGCAGGAAGATGATGTAATGTCTGGGCCTGCGCCACTAGCGGAGGCAGCCTCACGCTTGCATCTGCTACGGGAGCTGGAGGCCACTGCAGAGGAAAGAGGTTAGAAACCTCGGGAAGAAGGTGCTGGGAGGTTATGCGGGGCCGGCGGGCCCATCTGTATATGGCGCTATGGCAGGAAGAGCCGTGCTGACATGCTGAGCTGAAACGGGAGGCGAATGAAGTCTCGCGGCTGTGGAATCCGGGGCGCGGCCTATGCTCGCTGAGGGCCTGGTGCTGTGGCCTGCTGCACACCAAAAACCGGATCTTGTACGAGAGGAAAGTGGCGGTGTCGGGCGAGGCGAATACGGGGCCTCCCGAGTTTTGCCCTGCTGCCTTGGAAGCTGGGGTGGACTTAGGAGAGAGGTTGGCTGATTGCAAGGTAACATACAGTTTGTACAGTTGTGCTTTGTTCATCCTGCGTGAGGGCTGAACATCACAATTTATCAGCGCTTGCCTCAAACTCAATACTGTCCACTTTCCAATAGGCGGAATCGTTGGCACGGCCGAACGATAGGAGGACGCCGGGGAGAAAGCTGGAGTCCTCGCCGGTGGAGGTGAGGGTAGGCCTCGGCGTCTTGGCGTGTGGTGGGTTGCTTAGGCAGACCAGCGTCCACAAGATGAAACCTGGGGCTCGGTGGTGATATCAGGCGGAGAAGGAGTGGTCTTAGGGCCGGCTGATGCTAACAGAGGGACCGGATTACAGCCGAACTCGTCGTCGGACGGAGATAGTTGAATCTGGGACATCGTAGCAGTGTGGTAAACCAAATGCTGAAAACTGTCGAGGAATATGGGTGAATCGACTGCGTATATTTATAGGCCTTACTCATGCTGATTGAGTGGACCTGTTGATTACTGATTGCTGACAGCTGGTTGGAATGACTTGATTGTTTGATCATTAGAACGTGTTCCTCCCGAATCTTGTTAATAAAACATCGAATCCGTTAAACAGCGCTCAAAATGCTAGAGGAAAATGCTGGTATCGTCACATTTTTTAAAATATCAGTACCGACTTGGTACCAAAGTTGGTACTTTTGACAACACTGTCTCAGAGACTACATTTATTTGATCAAAAATACAGTAAAACACAGTAATTTTGTGCAATATTATTTCAATTTAAAACAACTGTTTTGTATTTTAAAATATAATTTATTCCTGTGATGGCAAAACTGAATTTGAAGTAGCCATTATTCCAGTCTTCAGTATCACATGATTCTTCAGAAATCATTTTAATATGCTGATTTGGTGCTCAAGAAACATTTATTATTAGTAGTATCAATGTTTAAAACAGTTGTGCTGGTTAATACTTTTGTGGTAACCATGATACTTTCAGTCATGAAAACAATGCTGACTGATCAGTCCTTTACATGCAGTCTGCAAGCAATCACATCATTACCGCATTGCACAAGCTGATTGGCCTCCGCTGATCCTGCAGCCAATTAGATTGCTTGCTCAACATTTAAATAGCCTGGTTCATTGTTTGCTGTAAGGTAGTCCTGCAGCGAGTCCGAGTTCGTCTGAAAGCCTCCACCTCCCCCAGCTCCACCTCCCTAGATCTGCTATAGGATTAAAATATGCTGTATTTATGCAGCAGCAGCATATCTTACAAGCTCACAGCAGCATGTCTGTGTATCTATTAGCAGCAAGTCCATACTTGCTCTGCAGCAGCAGAAGCAGCAATAATCAACAGCAGCCGTATACAGATCTAGTCTGCCAAGACCAAATACATTAACATTGCAATATTCAAAACATGCTAAAACTATCCAGAGAGATATCACGATTTAAATATATATATATATGTATGTATATATATATATACATACACTATATTGCCAAAAGTTTTGGGACGCAAGCACTTTACATGCACATGAACTTTAATGTCATCCCGTTCTTAAAGCTGCAGTAGGGAGTTTTGAGAAAACGTTGACTTAGCCTGAAAATTTGAACAAGCACAACTTACAGGTCCAACCCCCTTGCTCTCTGCTGCGCTACAGCCCTCCCTCCACAGCTCCTCCCCCACAGCAGAGCCTGCCGTGAACGCGCAGGCTAGTAAGCAGGGCCACCGATTACGGCGGATAAACAGTTATGGCACATTCACTAATAGGGACGAAACATCAACAATATGCTTTACATTGACTATGGCCTGCCCATACTTTGACTACAAACTTGGTCGTCAAATCATTATGTATTTTGCAATACATGTAACTTTATAACGTTGCACTCTTTCTATAAGTTATAAATAGCTTGTAAGATAACGTTAATATAACGGTAACTAACGTTACAGTATGTAAGTAATTATTCTAGCGATATGTAATGCTAGATAAGGTTTACTAGTACATTATTTCAGCAACATGACAAGCCAGTGAATTAGCAGGTTTCAATTGTTGCTTAGCACAGTGCGTGACATTTTATCTACATGTTATGCGGCTAGAGTTTTGACACCGAGTCAATGGGCTCTGTCTAATTCTTTCTTTTTCGCTTGTTTATCGTCATCGGTCTTTTTCCTTTTACCTCTTTGTTTTATGAGCAGGTGCCACTCAAGAAATTGGCAGTTTAGGTTGTTTCTCCGCCATTAGCACAGCTGCAGCACACCGGCAATCTTGAGTTTGAACGACGGTACGCGCTGTGCAAGAGAGGGGTGTGATCAGCGCGTACACGAGCGTGATTGACACTGCTAAGACATTCCTCCTGGCTCTGATTGGTTGTTTCTGACCGGGAGCGGTGTATTTCTCCAAATGGCAATAGGACCACTGGGAGGAGCCAGAGGAGCTTGATTTCTTCACAGATTATCTGTCTCATATTCTACTGTCAGGACATAATGACAGTTTGTCATAATGACATAATGACAAAAATATTTTTTTACAAAAGTTACCTACAGCAGCTTTAATCCGTAGGGTTTAATATGGAGTTGGCTCACCTTTTGCAGGTATAACAGCTTCAACTCTTCTGGGAAGGCTTTCCACAAAGTTTAGGAGTGTGTTTATGGGAATTTTTTACCATTCTTCTTGAAGCACATTTGTGAGGTCAGGCACTGATGTTGGACGAGAAGGCCTGGCCCGCAGTCTCCACTCTAATTCATCCCAAAGGTTTTCTATCGGGTTGAGGTCAGGACTCTGTGCAGGCCAGTCAAGTTCCTCCCCAATAAGCTCGCTCATCCATGTCTTTATGGATCTTGCTTTGTACACTGGTGCGCAGTCATGTTGGAACAGGAAGGGCCATTCCCAAACTGTTCCCACAAAGTTGGGAGCATGAAATTGTCCAAAATGTCTTGGTATGCTGAAGCATTAAGAGTTCCTTTCACTGGAACTAAGGGGCCAAGCCCAATCCTTTAAAAACAACCCCACACCATAATCCCCTCTCCACCAAACTTTACACTTGGCACAATGCAGTCAAGCAAGTACCGGTCTCCTGGCAACCGTCCATCAATTTGCCAGACAGAGAAGCATGATTCGTCACTCCAGAGAACATGTCTCCACTGCTCTAGTCCAGTGGTGGCGTGCTTTACACCAGTGCATCCAACACTTTCCATTACACTTGGTGATGGAAAGGTTGTATGCAGCTGCTCAGCCATGGAATCCCATTCCATGAAGCTCTCTACATACTGTTCTTGAGCTAATCTGAAGGCCACACAAAGTTTGGAGGTCTGTAGCTATTGACTCTGCAGAAAGTTGCCGACTTCTGCGCACTGTGCTCCTCAGCATGCACTGACCCATCTCTGTGATTTAACGTGGCCTACCACCTTTTGGCTGAGTTGCTGTTTTTCCCAATTGCTTCCACTTTTATAATATCACAAACAGTTGACCGTGGAATATATAGTAGTGAAGAAATTTCACGAATGGACTTATTGCACATGTGGCAACCTATCACGGTACCATGCTTGAATTCACTGAGCTCCGGAGAGCGACCCATTCTTTCACAAACGTTTGTAGAAGCAGTCTGCATGCCTAGGTGCTTGATTTTATACAACTGTTGCCATGGAGTTGATTGGAACACTTGAATGCTGTCACGACCACTAGTCCTGCTAGTTTCCCCGATAACCCACGACGGTCGATCTCCCCCGAATACTGACTGGTTCCCGAACTACAAATCCCACCATGCGTCACTCATGCGCTGATTCCATCCCCACCTGTGGGTAATGATCATACACACAGCTGTATCTCATCCCCAGCCCTATATAACTCACGCTCACAGCTTGCCCAGTGCGAAGTCTTGTTTCACCGTTGAGTACAATTCCGAGCATTTTCCTGATTGTTATCCTGCCTGTGTGTTCGACCCTGCTGAATCTCGTCTTCGATTGTCAGCCGCCTGCCCATTGACCTTCTGCCCGTTTTTTGGATCTCGTCTTGACTGCTGCCTGCCCATTGACCTCCTGCCCGTTCCCTGGATCTCGTCTTGTCTACTGCCTGCCTCTGATCTCCTGCCTGGTTCCCTTTACGCTATTGTCTGCCCTGCTCCACTGTTCTCGCTGGTACTGGACCCTTGCATGTCGACCTTGTTATATCTGAATCAACTTTTGCAAATGGATCTGACTGAGTCTGATGAATCACAACAAATGCAATGATTTGGATGGGTGTCCCAATACTTTTGGCAATATAGTGTATATATTAGAGATGCGCGGTTGGCGGTTACAGCCGCGGACTCCGCGGATAAACCGCGGATCGGGCGGATGACGTGACGAAAAATAATATTTTAATTAAATTCGGGCGGGTGGCGGGCGGTTGAACCAATCAAATGAAAAATATATGTATACATTGTTAAATATTTTTATCTGACTATAGGCTACATCCAAAGAAAACAAAAAAAAAAATCGAGCACACTTTGAAATTGTCAAATTTTCATCAGGCAGCTAGTCGAGTCTATGCAGAGACTGCTTGTTATCAGAGATGGCAACGCCGGCGAAGGAGGTACGTGACAAACTCAAAAAAGGAGAATTAAAAACAAAGGAAATAGAAGGTCAGAAAAGTGTTGCCTGGAATAAGTGTTGCTGTTATTTTCAGCGTGAGCCGCTTTACAAACGGCGCCCCATACAATAGCAGCATGTTGAAATTATGTGCCAAAATGCGTTTTCTATTAGGCTACAATGAAACTATTGTACAGTAGCCTATCAGATAAGGTCAGGTTTGCCGAAGTGCGTTAATTTAGGCTATTTATTTATTTTTGTTCCTGCGCGCCGATCGGAGACGGAGTTCACTGTTGATATTCTGAGAGCTTTCTAGTCTCGCGGCTGTCATCAGCAGCGCCTTGTATCGCCCAATCAGCGGATGGCGGGCGGGTGCGGTTTTGAAAATTGGTCAAAAACGTTGGTGCGGATGGATGGCGGACGGATGATGAGTTTTGTGATGCGGTTGCGGATGAAATAATACCCCATCCGCGCATCTCTAGTATATATAGAAAATAATATTACTGAAAAAAAGTTTTAGTGAAATGTCTTTCTGTCTATGAAGTGCATTAAAGTGCAACAAAATTGTGTCATGAAATACAGCATTTTGTTACATAATTCATTTAGTCTACAAAATCAGTAGGTTATTCTTCCCATCACATACATTATATGCATCTGGGGTTCACATTATATGCATTCTGGGGTGTGCTGGTGGCCATCAGGTTCAAATTCCAGTCCTGACAGAAGTACTATGTAGTGTACTGTAACGAAGATCATAGTTCAGGGAAGGAGGCGGGAACTGGCAGACATTTAAAGACTTTAATTTTAAAATAAAACAAATACAAAAACATAAGGAACCGCCTGCAGCCCCTCGCGGACGACTGCTGGCTACCAAAATAACAAACACAAAAACCAAAAGTCTGCCAGCAGCCCCTCGCGGACGACTGCTGGCTACACAAAACAAAAACCAAACACAAATAAAACACAGGCCTGTCCTCTCTCGATCTCCACAGTCGTCGCTCCTCCTTTATGCTTCCGCTCCTCCATGAGAGATAAGAGACCGGTGCGTCTCGCAGGTTTTATTCATTCACAATCATGCCACCGGCCTTGCGCCGTTCTCTCACGTCCCTCGGCCTCATCCTGCTCGTCACATGTACTTTCTTACATAAAACTTTGCCTTGTGGTTTGTTTGTTCAGGATGGAAAAGTTAGTTCCCTTTCAAGGGAACTCGAGCTGCGTTTGAGACGCGGTGGGAACGCTCTGCGTGATTACGTCGTGAAGCGCGTGTAAAATCAGTCCAATGGAAGCCCACTACGACATAGGTGACGTCATAGACCAGGAAACTATAAAGCAGCCCTGAAATCAGACCGCGACAGCTTCTGTACCTTCAGCAAGCGCTCTCTGTATATCTGTCCTTGTCTATTTATTGTTGTCTGTCAAGCCCAATATATCTATCATTATTATAGCGAGCAGGCAAGATTATAGACGGTGTGTGGTTCCCTGCCCTCGTTATATTACGGGTGGGGACACACATCAGCTTTGTGTTGCTTGTTTGGGAGTGGAGCATGCCCAGTCAGTCCTCGAGGGGGCTGATTGTGAGCATTGTATGAGTCTATCTATAAAGACGCTCCGCTCTCGCCGATCGTTCTTTGAGGAGGACGGTTCGGTTCGCGCTCCCCGCGCGGGTCCCGCTGTTGCCTAGACACGGCGGCGACTCGCATTTTGGGGTTCGAAAACGGATCTGATGGGACGGGCCCCGCCCTATCTCAGCTTTCACCTGCAGATCCAGTGTGCTGCGATTTCCAGTTCGGAGGAATTGGTATCGTTAGTGTTTTGTTAAGAAAAAGTGAACAAAACAAATAAAAATATGAAGAAAAAGGCAGATGTTTGATTTTTCAATAAATAGGCAGCTCATAACTCTGTTGAATAAAGAGGAGCTTTTAAAAGGAGGTTTTTCTAATGCTGTTGCTAGTTAAATATTTACTGGACAGCTGAACATTATGAGAGTGAAAATAAAAAGAGTTTATTAGATGAAATATATCTAAAAAAACAGGAAAACTCTGTATCTCAGCCTCCTCGTCGGGGACTACTGGTTTTTCCCTATCTCCACACTGAGGTGTCGAGATTGTGGAATAAACCGGTTTTTATTTTATGTGTAACTTAATACCCAAACGTCTAACTAGAGTAATGTTATGGGTATTAAGTATCATGGTATGACAGTGCCTTGGATTATAGAGACGCTTGCGAGCTTTCTCTCTCCCGAGTCGGCGTCATCATTTTTAACCCCGACGTTACCCACCAGCCATCTTTAATAATAAATAAGTTTTATTAGGCAGTACTGATGGGTAAAGTATTTAAGGACATAGATGAATGTGAGGATGTCAGCATTGACTCTATTCGAGAATATATTTGAGAATATATATATATATGTATATATGTTTATATGTATACGTTTTTCTGATATAAAGAAAAAGAAAGATAAAAATGTCTGTTCTTCTGGACACTCCACTTTCAAGAAAACTAAATCTTTCAGTGGCGTTCCAGAGGTTTCTTCCTCACCAATCTATGTTCCTGAAACTGGCATAGAGTGCAAAGAAGAAGACCTGATGCCGAGGCTATCAGGCTTCTAAGGGTGGTCCCCTCCGGGGTAGGGACGGTTTTGAGAAATCGTTTCTCCTCGGCGCCCTCTGGGGTGCGACTCTCTGAGGAGGGTCGCAGCGCTGCCAGTTCGGTTGTTCCCTGCCGGTTCGCCGTTCAGGGCACCGAGGTGTCAGCGTCCCCATACGATCCTCCGAGGAGGGTCGTAGAGCAGTCAGTTCGGTCTCCCTGCCGGTTCGCCGTTTCAGGGTGCCGAGGTGCCTGCCTTTTCCTACGATCCTCCGAGGAGGGTCGTAGGAACTAAGCTAGTTAGAGGTAGGCAAGATCTGAGGACTGTCGTCATCTCTAATAAAGCTTAGACAAGAAGTCTTGTCGAAAGGAAAAAAAAAAAAAAAAGAGGGACGGTTTTGAGAAATCGTGCGTCCCCGTGCAATCCTCTGAGGAGGGTTGTAGAACGGTCAGTTCGGTTGTTCCCTGCCGGTTCGCCGCTTCAGGGCACCGAAATGATTATTCAATCAAATCCAGAGGCCAGTCTCGAGAGACTGGTTCCCTTATCGGAATTTCTGGCAGCGTGGAAACTTCTGCCAAATATTTCTCTATGGGTCCTGCACATAATAGAAAAGGGTTACAGAATTCAGCTCGGTTCTCGTCCGCCCAGATTTCAGGGGTCCTCCCTACGGTAGTGGACTCACAGCAGGCTCTGGTTATGGAGCAGGAAGTACTGACACTTCTTCAAAAAGGAGCTATAGAAAGGGTTTCTCCTCCCAGCAGAGAGTCAGGGTTTTACAGCCGTTACTTCATTGTTCCAAAGAAGGATGGAGGGTTGCGTCCCATTCTAGATCTGCGCCATTTAAACAGCAGAGTTCAGAAACTCAAGTTCAGAATGCTTACACTCAAACAGATTGTATCACAGATTCAGTCCGAGGACTGGTTTGTCACAATAGACTTGAAGGACGCGTACTTCCAAGTATCTATCCATCCTCATCACAGGAAGTTCCTGAGGTTCGCTTTAAAAATGGGGGCGAAGCATACCAGTATCGGGTTCTTCCATTCGGCCTAGGTTTATCACCCCGCACCTTTACAAAATGCGTGGATGCAGCTCTGGCTCCTTTGAGTCTCCAGGGCATTCGCGTATTATATTATATCGACGATTGGTTGATCCTAGCTCAATTTGAGCATATGGCAGTTCGGCATCGAGATGTCGTTCTGTCTCATTTAAAGATGTTGGGGTTGCCACTCAACGCCAAGAAGTGTGTGATCCTCCCAGCTCGGAGGACCACTTTTCTAGGTGTAATATGGGTTTATTTAGGCCAGTGACTCACTGTGAAACAGTTTCAGACTGTGGGTCTCATGGCAGCTGCGTCCAACGTAATTACTTTTGGCCTTCTGTACATGAGACCCCTGCAGTGGTGGCTCAGGACCAAGGGGTTTTCTCCGAGGGGAAATCCGTTTTCGCATGATCAAGGTCACGCGGCTATGCCTTTGTGCCTCTGTCATGTGGAAGAACCTTGGTTCCTCGCCCAGGCCCAGTGTTGGGGGTTTCTTGTCGACGCATAATGCTATCGACGGATGCTTCCCTCACAAGTCGGGAGTGATCATGAGTGGTCGCTCGGCGGAGGGTCTGAACAACACACTGACGATCTCGTATATCAGAGCAGATATCCTGTTGAGGCAGGGGCTGAGGCCCGGGGAATGGAGACTTCACCCCGAGGTGGTGGAGCTCCTATGGGAGATCTTTGGTCAAGCTCAGGTCGATCTTTTCGAAAGGAAAACATCATACGATACAACCCATTGTCCGCTATGGTTTCCCTCACATATCCAGCTCCTCTCGGACTGGACGCTATGGTGCAGGTGTGGCCGAGGCTGCACCTGTACCCACCCTCCCCCCGATATCAATGCTCCCGGGAGTTCTGCTGGGGTGCGACTCTCTGAGGAGGGTCGCAGCGCTGCCAGTTCGGTTGTTCCCTGCCGGTTCGCCGCTTCAGGGCGCCGAGGTGTCAGCGTCCCCGTGCAATCCTCTGAGGAGGGTTGTAGAACGGTCAGTTCGGTTGTTCCCTGCCGGTTCGCCGCTTCAGGGCACTGAAATGATTGTTCAATCAAATCCAGAGGCCAGTCTCGAGAGACTGGTTCCCTTATCGGAATTTCTGGCAGCGTGGAAACTTCTGCCAAATATTTCTCTATGGGTCCTGCACATAATAGAAAAGGGTTAAACGGAGTTGTGGAAACGGTGGGCTTGGCCTCTGAGGGGGCCCAGCTCATAGAATCCGGTCTCTCAACTGAGGTCGTTGAGACCGTCCTTCAATGCAGAGCTCCTTCCACGAGAAAACTATGTACATTGAAATGGAAACTGTTCTCTACATGGCGTGGAGAACGTTTTTTAAATCTTGTTAACTGCCCGGTTGGTACAGTTCTCGATTTCCTACAAGACCGTTTCTCTGCTGGATTATCTCCCTCCACCTTAAAGGTGTATGTAGCGGCTATATCTGCTTATCACCCCTCTCGGGGCTTCTTCTCTTGGGAGAGATCCTCTTGTTATTTGTTTTCTCCGTGGTATATTGAGGCTCAGGCCTGCACTGCAATCTAGAGCACCGGCTTGGGATTTGGCCATTGTACTTGAGGGTCTGGCCTTGGCTCCCTTCGAGCCCATCGAGGAGGTTTCCGAAAAATTCCTCACTCTAAAGACTATATTTCTCCTTGCTATTTCGTCTATCAAGAGAATTGGTGATTTACATGCTCTGTCGGTTGCTCCTTCATGTCTGGAATTTGCACCTGGTATGGTGAAAGCATTCCTCTACCCTAGACCGGGTTATATTCCTAAGATCCCACTAAATGTTGGGGGCCCAATAGGGCGGCAGGCCTTGTATCCTCCACCCTTTAATACCCCAGATCAGGAACAGCTTAACCTGTTATGTCCAGTCCGGGCTTTAGATGCCTACGTTCACAGAGCTGCTCTGTGGCGTAAATCTGAGCAATTATTTGTTTGTTTTGGGTCACTCAAGAGAGGATGCCCTGCATCTAAACAGGTGATGAGTAAATGGATAGTCGAGGCTATTTCATTGGCTTATGAAGCGGCCGGACAGCCTTCACCTATGGCTGTGCGGGCCCATTCTACTCGGAGTATGGCGGCCTCTATGGCCTTAATTTCGGGAGTTTCCCTTCTTGATGTGTGTAGTGCGGCAGGATGGTCCTCTCCGCATACATGTGTCAGGTTTTATGACCTTGACCTCTCCACTCCTGGGGCGAGGTTGCTTGCTTCTTAGTGTGCGCAAGGACTTCACACAGAACGGGCATTTGTCACTATGGCGTAGTGGGTATAGGGTTCCCACCGCGTCTCAAACGCAGCTCGAGTTCCCTTGAAAGGGAACGTCTCAGGTTACGTATGTAACCCTGGTTCCCTGATAGGGAACGAGACGCTGCGTTTGCCTGCCATACTTCCTGCATGCCCTGATCGACTTGCTTCAGGTTTTTCAGAAGCTGTCGCGGTCTGATTTCAGGGCTGCTTTATAGTTTCCTGGTCTATGACGTCACCTATGTCGTAGTGGGCTTCCATTGGACTGATTTTACACGCGCTTCACGACGTAATCACGCAGAGCGTTCCCACCGCGTCTCAAACGCAGCGTCTCGTTCCCTATCAGGGAACCAGGGTTACATACGTAACCTGAGACGTTTTCTTTTTAGTTTTGAAAGTGGATTCATTTTCCCAGAGTTTTACACAGATAATCTCTGAGCACCTTGGTTTGTGAGGACTGAGACAAGGAGAGTGAGGTAGATGTGTGATAAGGAGTTTCTATTCTATTCCTCCTGCTCAGCCACCCTTATGACTTATTACAAAAGATACTGACAGCCTTCCTGATGTGTTGTAGGCTATCTATCATGAACCTCCACTCTCACAGCCCACTATAATTTGGATGCCGGTGATGGCTATATTTAGTCCATTCAATGTCAGTTAAGGACAGCGGCATATCTACACTGTAAGCATAATGGAAAAGTGGCTGATGTACACTGAACCCTCTCGCTAGTCTCACTGCATCTTCAGTTTAGAAATATAGCATGAATCATGATGCTGACGTCTATAGAGAAAGGCAGTTTTATTAGGTTGTGTATGTTTTGCATTTATTTGTAAATATAGTGTGATCTCTTAAGAATAAAAAGACGAATGAACGTTTTGTTTGCCAATGTTTGTATGGTAGTTTTACAGTAATTTTGTTAGATTTAGTATTCGAAGGTGCACTTTTCTGATTGAAAAAGTGTAATTTACAGATATTAAAATGAAATTGATATTTTCCCCTTTTTAATGCAAAGAACATTTATGACTACCATAACTGAGCCTTTGTGGAGGAATGAAGATGACAAATAGCCAATTTCACATGACAGAACTCAATTGCATTTTGCTGAAAATGACTCTAAAAGAGCCATTCTACTGGCTCTTAATCCAAGTGATGCATTTGATGGCCGTGAATGAGAAGATGACAGGAGACATGAGGATGGCACAAGTTAATGTGTGTTCTTTTGTTGTGATATGTCATGTTTGACAACTTAGATATATGCCATTATAACAGTCAAATTTTAAACATCACATCAAACTGGGGCCAAAAACAAATGGGGTTATGGTTTAAAGGTATCATTCTGTCATCATTTACTCACCATTGTGTCATTCCAAACCTGTATAACTTTCTTTCGTCTTAAGAAAAAGAAGATAATTTAAAGAATGTTGGTAGCCAAACAGTTTTGTTTATCACTGAATTCCATTGTATGAACAGAAAAACACTGTTTCAGATGTTTCTCAAATTTTTTTCTTTTTTTAGAAAGACTTTCCCTTTAAGATTGCTGTTACAATCTTACTGGCTTTTACACAGGCATAAAAGCACAAGCATTTTAGATAAAAAAATGGTTATGCAAGTCATGTAACAGCTTTAGTTGTGAGAGATTTTACCCGTTTATTGGAGCATTACATTAGATGTACATTTTTTTCTTAAAAGACAGTCTTGGCCTTTGCTTCTCAGCAGGTGGTTTTATACAGCGCAGGAGATGCAGGGAACTTTAAAGAGTTGTGTCTGTCTTGTCAGGTCTTTCTCCTTATGTTGGCTGCTTTCTGCTGTGTTTCCTTGCTCTTTTAAGGTCGAGCTATTTGTAGCATCCTTATTTTCTGTTCGGCCAGTGTTAAGAATTTCGAACTTTCTTTTGCTGGTTCACTTCATATATTATCAGGAAATTATAATTATAATATACAATTATATAAGAAAAGCGTATAAAAACTGTGTCATATGGTGGGAAAAAAACCTTCATACAGTGTTTTTTACAACAGTGTATGAAGCCATCACATTGGTGGTTGTCAACCAATTAGTGCTGATCCCTGATTAGTGATTATGCATGTTTACAAGATCTGGCATGCATCATGTTATAGCTATAGGATAAGCAACATACAAAGATAGAGGTTTAGCTATTGTTACCTGTCCTCATGATGAAGCAGCAAATCATTTTAAGTGGACATCATCAGTGTATTCATAGAAGAATGTATTTAATGTAGCATGTATAATGTCCAATTCACTATGGCCTCATCTTTTTGTGTGATCACCCTTGGACTATTATACCTTTGCTTCAGAAACATTTCCACCACATTTGCACGGGTGAGTTCAGTAATGCAATAAATTGAGCCTTATCTTATGTATATTGTACATTACATTACACTAAGAAATCACTTTTGATGAAATGATGAAATCACATCATCAAAAGAGTGAACAAAAGTTGTTCTCAAAGTAAGGAATGCCTTATTTGATATGGTAGGCCTATTTTCAGATGACCTTTACTGTAAGCACAAGTCTTTATGCTGTTGCATATCTTGTTGCTTAGCGACCAAACTCGACTGACATGGGTTGAGGTTTTCTTTAAACATTGTTAAATATCATTGTGCAAATTGGAACAAGTATTATCATGACAAAGTTAATGCCTCTGTGTCATGTAAAACATAGGAGGACATTTTTAAAGGTGACAATTAGCTTGAAAAGAAAGAACTTCAAGATCATTTTATGATAAGAAAAATATAAAATACCATTCGATTGATTCTGTGTCATTAGTGTGTAGTATTTGGGCTAACACAAACTGTATTTGGCAGTTCACACTGTGGGCTTCAGAATCTAGTGGGTCTCACATGTTGGACCAAATTAAATTTGTGAGTTTTGGTCACATGTTGGTGAGTACGAGAGTCTCAGATGACTATTTTGTTTACAGGGCACCAGCCAAAGAGTTCTACCTTGACAGTAAAGTACAATCTGGGAAGATAGATAAATAACGTTCTAGTTACTAACGTAACGTCCTGGTTGCGTATGCAACCCACTATTCCCTGAAGGAGGGAACGGAGGACGTAGTCGACTTCGACTGAATGGGGGTCGCGTCAGAGATCCAATCGTCTTTGAGTACTATTGAACGAGCCAATGGAATTGGCGTGCGTGATTCGCATCACACACTCCGCCCCCGCGGCGCGGGTATAAATACGGAAGTGGATGCACGCACTAGTTGCTTTTTCGCTGAGGAGCCGAGCGTAACCCGGAGTCAGCGGTGGTCCAGCGTTAGTGGCAAGGGGACTACGTCCTCCGTTCCCTCCTTCAGGGAACGGTGGGTTGCGTACGCAACCAGGACGTTCCCTTTCAGTCGATAACATCGGACGTAGTCAACTTCGACTGAATGGGGATAACCATTGAAAACGCCACTAAAGCTGCCATCTTCCAGTGCCTAGACAAAAGCCTCCTGATGCAATTTTAAGGCGGGGAAGGACAGGGCTTAGGCCAGGGAAGTCACTGCTGTTCCTACAGGACCACTGGGAAAGCGTTCCCTGTACATTGGAAGGAAGGGACGCTGCGGAAGCCACATCCTACCCGAAGGGAGGTAATGTGGAGAATACATATATGAACTGGGCGGATGACCGGGCAGTATGACATATGGAATATCACTGTGGTGGCTCCAGCCTAAGACGGGGGAGACTCACCGGACAGTGACGGCAGAGAGACTCTGCCGAGGGAAGACAAAGGCTCACCGTAGGGAGGCGTATAGTGGAAGAATACACATATGGGATCACCGTAGCGACCGCAACATATTGACCCAGCCTAACACAGGTTCCACACTGCTTACGAGTGGTAGGCCTAACACCAGACGTTCCGCACGTCCGACGTCGGAGGGGTGTGGAGGAAGTCAACAGGGTTCGGTTTAAGGGAACTCAACTGGAGTAGAATGTATCCAGTCCAGAATAGGGGAATGGCGCAGCAAGCCGACACTTGAACCGGGCTCACGGTGAAACTGGCTTCATGAGAAGGGAGCCCACGGGAAGCAGTGGTTCAATCTAGGTGTCGCCCAGCCCCCAACTCTAGAAAATCTGTCAGCAAAGCACTCTGTCAACGCCCAGGCGGAGCACACACTCATTATAGAGGAGCTCAACAACCTAAGTGGACGAGCATCTCGGAATTTTTCACCGAAATGAAGGCAGCCACCATTAGTGGGCCAACTTTACTTGGAAACAGCCTTCTCTCTCTGCTGATTCCTAACAGATAAGAGCTGGTCTGAGGTCTAAGGCTTGCGTTCTGTACACTTCTAACCGCTATGAAGCGGACGGACAGAGAAAGCCAGGGCTGGGTCTGCCTCCTCCGGGGCAGCACTTGCAGGCTCACTACCTACTCCTATTACGGGAGAGGTAGGAACCTTGGGCACAATCCAGGTCGGGGTCTCAGCTAGTGAGAGTTAGCCGGCCCGAACTACAGGCACAATTCGTTGTCCGAAAGCGAGCAAGTCCCTACCCTCTAGGAGAGACCATGCGAGCAGGAGAACTGTTTTAACAGAATTTTTAACTCACTGCCTGCAGTGGCTCAGGGGAGGTCTCTGCAGTGCAGTTGCACCAGAGATAAGGCCCAAGAGGATAAAGAGGGACGCAAGAATTTACATTACCTTGCTCCCTCAGGAACCTGATGATCTGGACGTGCTTCCCACGCTTCTGCATCATGATGAGCGTCAAGAACACAGAGGCAACATCATTTTGAGGGTGGAGGAAAACAGCCTACTCCAACCCATCTTGCAGGAAAGAGAGCACTGAAATAATCAAAAGTTTTCATGATCTCCTCACAGAGAGAAGACTCGCTCAACGACTAGGTTCCGCTTCTAATGCGTAAGCACACCACCTCTTTCCAGGGGGTGTTCGCAGAAGTGATGGTAACTACCACATGTTCCTGTGATAGCCACCTCAACCTCCGCATTCACCAGGGGTAGAACGCGGGTACCATCGTGCCCCGTCCCTGAAAATGTGTTCAGGAGAAGTCAGGAAGGCTGTCGAGGGGAGCTAGGTCTGGTTGGGCAAATAAGGGGCAACTATCAAGTCCTGCTCCACTCCTGACTTGGCACAGTAGGTGCAAGCGACAGGCGCACAAAAGACAGGAGCACTGCTTAACACTACATGTGAAGATCACTGAGCTTCAGGAGCATTTCTGCTCAACACTTGAGTGTGATAAATTCACTGAGCTTCAGGAGCATTTCTGCTCAACACCTGTGTGAAAAGATTCACTGACCTTCAGGAGCATTGCTGCTCAACACCTGAGTGCGATGAATTCACTGAGCTACAGGAGCATTTCTGCTCAACATGTGAGTGTGATGAATTCACTGAACTTGAGCAGGCACCAGGCGATAATGAATCGCAGTCGCTTTTTAGGAGGCTCACTGGAGAACGCATTTCTGCGGGCCCCCGGGGCAGTTGAGAGCCAGTGTCTGTCCAAGGGTTGTCCGCTCTGACAGAATAAATGCAACTGGCATAGAGACGAAACCGGAGAGGCAACTGTGCGGCCCCGGAGTGGTCATGACCCAGCTGGACTGCCAGGGGATGGAGTCTCCACTCACCCTGGCCATAACTGTTGTGAGGCTCGTCGGCGGCACGATTGAGTAGGCCGGGAAAATAGTGGAATGAAGCGTCCTCAGAAGCTTCTGACTCCTAGGAGGAGGTGACAGGAGAGTTGTGACATGAGAGGGAAGCTTACGCAACGGCCGCAATGTCAACACTCAATGCACAAATGCCCGGGCAGTCGCAGGTCGCCCAGGCCTCCGTTAAAGCACACCCTTTGTACATGGCCCTTCAGTCAGTGAAGGTTTGGCAGCAGACCGGGGTGAACTGTTGCCACACAGGGTTTGCTGCTCTGCCACGGTCACCTCGGGATTCGATCGGAAGCTAGCGCTGAAGCGGTCTTCATATGGAGGAAGCCTAACGGCTGCATCTGCCATATGCCCCAAGAGCCTCTGAAAGTTTCTTTCAGTGGGACCCTTTCTCACTTCAATACACACACCAGCTGAACACATTCTCGTGGAGAGAAGTGTTGGACCGAGTCCACCTCCAAACTGAAAAGAGATACTCAACCCGTGGGCGAGATTGCTCTCTCCCAGTTGACCTGAAAACCCAACTGGCTATGGAGCACTCGAAGGGAAGGACTCTGTACTGGTACTTCACACCCACACACGCAACACACAGGATGGCCTGCGGTATGCCCTGGCCTGACAGACCTGTAGCAGCGCCATGGCACGCAAAAGGAAGCGGCTTGCCGAGAGGCTTTGTAAACTCTGCCCGTCGGAACGGACGAGAACTCACAGGCCTTAGGGGGGGACGAGGATCCCCCCAAAAGGCAGCGGCCGCCAGACACAGGTGCACCTGTGTCGTGATAGACCGCTCCAATGGAGGGACAGCCTCGCAACCCTTCACCGCTCCTCCATCAAGGGTAGTGAGGGGGAAAAGCTATTCAGGCAGTTTCTGGCAGAGAAAGGTGCTGTCCACCACCTGATAAGCTCTCCATGCATTTCGGGAAAGAAAAGCACTGGGGCGGCGATGTGAGAACCAGCGCGGCCCGCCCCGAGATACCAAACCTCCAACTGAGACTGAACGGGACACGGTGGAGGTTCCACACAAGCCCGGCAGCCTCGGCGGCCCGTTTCAGCATAGCCGACATTTCTGTATCTGGCTCGGGCAATGTTACACTCCCAGAGGGAGATAACACAGCCGAGTCATCATCTCCAGAGGCCAGCTCACCCTCCAATGCTGCTATCGACATCTTATCCTCTGGGGGAACCCCAATTGAAACAGCTGATCGGTCCATTACAGAGGGACCAGCATGCTCAACAGGAATTCCATCGGCTGTGGTGTGATGGAGGAGTGAGGAGCCCACAGGAAATGGTTACCGGGCGAGACATCCATCACTATCCTCCGATCACCGATCCCACATGGCACCCGGGGGTTGGGCATGGTAATGGGGACTCGCGCTTCGCGGACGAAGGCGAGTCTCAATCTCAACACCGCGACAGTCATATTCCCGCAATGAGAACATGAGCTGTCCACAAAAGCTGCCCCAGCATGCTGAACATATAAATATATATACACACATATTTATATATACATAAATACATAGCTCAACACGTGATGCAACAATTGTGACCGTCAGAGAGGAAAAGGGAACGACCGCATCCAGAAACTCACGGGTGGAATGACATCTTGAAAAAGACGCAAACACACCCGTGTTGCTCTTTCAGGAAATAGGACCCATCACCAGTGCCGGAGCACACAGGGGAATGACCGCGGCAACACTGATCAGTGAACTGAAACAGTGAAGCAAACGAGCATGGCATCAGTTTTTGATGCTTATGGGAAAAACTCCTTTTTTCTCAGAATACTGAAACCTGATTGGTTCACATTTGTGCACCTGCACAGACAAATGGCTTTTCAGCCCGCCAAAACAGCCTATTTAAATGGCGATGAAAGACATTTTCGTCAGAATGTTTCGTCTGAGAAGAGGCAGCGGCGACTCGCGCATAAGCACAGTAGCATGGCAAGCTACACATTGCTCGTCCTCGTTATTTCAGGGAACAAAGGTTACGTTAGTAACCAGAACATTCTTTTTTAATACGGTTCACTTGCATTGCATGAGTGTCTGATGCTTATGGGGAATGCAATTCAATAGCACTGTGCTACTAGCGCAAAAAGGAAGCCGTCCTGCGATGCTGTAGCCCAGGGGCGCTTGATGACAAGGTCCCCAAAGCAGGATACCAGAAATATGGACCTAAAATATGTCAGATAAAACTCATGGGTCATGATGCCACTTAGAAAAAGCCCCCTAGGCAGGGACCAGCTAGACAGACAAAATGCTCTTTTTGTGAAGGTGTTTGCTTTTTATTTGACTCGCTGTAACAGTGTAAATAGGTCTGGGTGCACATACCACTGGTGGGTCGGACCTAGTACAGACAGCATACAAAACATCTTCAATGCCTAGAACTTCTGTGCCACTGTGAAGCGCTCAGTGAAGCCATCCACTGCGTAACCAAATAAGCCAGAGGGAGAGACATGGGAGTCCAGGAGGACTGTCTTGTCAGCATCCTTGATCTCCGTTAAGTTTGACTAAAGGTGACGCTCAAGGACCACCAAATTGGCCATGGCACAACCAATCGCTTGGGCCGTAGACTTGGTGGTGCGCAGGGTGAGGTTGGTCAATCTCATCCATGGCACAGAGAAGTTTGGCCTGGTAAACTTGGAAGACTGCTATTGTGTAAAGGGTGGAACCAGCCTGGACGCTCGCGGTGTATGCTGTGGCCGCGAGCGTAGATGTCGCTCTTCATGGCTTTAGTCTTCCAACCGAGGGCCATGGGTGGGCAGAGATTCGCAGCGACGGCCTCTTCCAACGAGGGAAGTTTGGTGTTGCCATTTCCCTCCTCACCGTCAAAAGTGGTGAGGGCAGCAGAAGAGGAATAATGGATGCATGCTGAATATTCGCTATGATTTCATCAGTTTGTCGTGGACTTCCGGGAAGAACGGGGCTGGTCGCTGGCGGCGCCCTGGCTGCTGGAACCACTCATCGAGGTGGCTGCGGATGGGCTCTTCTGGAGCTGACCATTCTAAGCCCAACTCCTTAATGGCGTTGGTAATGACGCGAATGATCTCAGTCATGCCGAGGCCTGACTGAGTCCATCTGTTTAGGTCGGCGAGTGGGCGGAGGTCATTGCCTGAGTTCACCCAAGCCTCTGCTTCAGATGCAACCAGAGACATTGTGTCGTCAAAATCCTCCTCTGAGCTGCAAAATGATGAAACCATGCCGCTTGCACCAGAAGAGGGGCAGTAGTCATCTCGGGTGAAGAGCACATGCGATTCAGCACACTATGGGGAGAGCGAGGCATGCAGGCACTGGGCTGACCCTGTTGCTACGCCCCGGAACTCCGCTGTTTTTTTCCGTCTTTGTTCGAGAGGGGAAATGAACGGGAGAGCACGAGGCAGGATCGCTCTCTATAAAGAAAGCGATCTGTGAGCGCAGCAGTGCGAGACTCATGCTCTTGCAGGATTGGAAGGATTTTGTCATCTGACCAATTTGAATGGTGGGGGTTTAAAAGCCATCCTGCTTGCCTGCTGTTCATGACAAGTGCATAATCTGAGGAAAAATGGCACCCTTCTTTGAAAAATCTCAGCAGATAGTTTTCTGGCTAAAAGTCAAAAAACTATTTAACGAAAGAAAAAATAAATCTTTTCATTGTGCTACTGACATCAAGCCACATTTTGCACATAAAACCATATTTAAGTAATGTTGAGTCATTGGGCATTACATTTAGAATGGAATTACCATTTATGGAAGGTTAATGGTGTCATCCATAGGAAGGCAGCATCATAAAGTCACTGTATTACTATCTAACATTCAATCCTATAGATGTTCATCTAGCTTTCATCGCCAGCCTCTACTGGAGCACAGAGCATAACCCTATGGCCCTTATTCTTATTGATTATTAATCAGTGTCTCAAAGACAGCCTGGTCTCGCACCCTAGTGTGTGATTGGTGAAGATCCAGATGTCTTGACATTTTAAATGCCAGTGGATGAGTTGGAAAGAACAGTGAGGCAAAGGAGATGGTGGATAAACCATAATGGTGGTTTATTCTGCATTTACTCAATTGTACTCCCCGTTTTTGTCTGATATTTTCCATTTCCTCCTGAAAATGTCTATTTGCAGAGTAGGAAACAAACACAAAAGGAGGAACAGTTTATTACTTGGAGATTCTGAGAAACAAACAACAGAGAAATAATCATAAATCTGAATGAATCTTTTCAGTCTGTGAGTGAGTCACTCAATAAAATAAAAACTTATTGAAATAAAAATAAATTACCAACGGACTACCTGACTGACTTTGTTTTTACATCACATCATTGAGGATGAGTGGAGGATGATGTCTGATAAAATTTTATTATGAGGATGGAAGCATGAATTGATGGAGGTATGTTTATTAAAGTGTGTTGCCCTTTAATGTACAGATTAAGGATTTCTTGAAAGATTAGACAAGTAATGTTGAGTTTATCATTTTTATAATTAATGTTAAAAAAAAGTATATTGTTAGATTATTGAATATAAATCGGTAAATGCTTGACTGGTCTAACGTGGCAGGTTGGAACATAGAAGGAAGCAGGATCCAAATGCAGCAGTAGTACTTTTATTAAATAAACTAAAACTAGACAGACTCAAAAACTCAGACATAGAGAACACCACAACCAACCTCTAACAACATCATGAACCCACAAACACTAACAAGACACAGGGTTTAAATACAGAGACTAACAAGCTAAACAATATAACAAGAGGGCGTGGTTAATCAGAAACACCTGGGGATACTAATAAAATAGAAAAACTACAAAGGACTACAAAACATGACACAGAACGGGACATGACACAGGCCATCTTGTCCGTAGACACTGGCTCGGAGGCGGCCATCTTGTCCGTAGACACTGGCTCGGAGGCGGCCATCTTGTCCGTAGACACTGGCTCGGAGGAAGTGACGTGAACAGTCTCTGGATCAGCAGAAGTGACGTGAACGGTCTCTGGATCGGCCATCTTGTCTGTAGACACTGGCTCTGTAGAAGTGATGTGAAGCGTCTCTGGCTCGGAGGAAGTGACATGAACAGTCTCTGGATCGGCAGAAGTGACGTGAACAGTCTCTGGATCGGCAGAAGTGCTGTCTCCTCCACGCATGCAGTACCGCCACTGCATGAAAGAGGAAGACCACTCTCTTGGCCGTGGCAGGACTGATGATGGGCTGCTTGGGCACGGCCTCCGGGATGGCAGCTGGCTGCTTGGACACGGCCTCCGGGAAGACAGTGGGCTGCACGGGGACCACCGGACTTGGGACCACCGGGACAGTCACGGAGGAAGTCTTTCTTCTCCTCCGTCTCCGAGAGGGCGCTGGCCTGGACGGGACCAGCGATGAGGGCGCTGGACTGGACCAGCGGTGAGGACTCTGGGCTGGACGGGAGCAGCGGTGAGGACTCTGGGCTGGACGGGAGCAGCGGTGAGGACTCTGGAAGCTCTGCTGAGACGTGACGAGGCTCTGGAATCTCTGCTGAGACGTGACGAAGCTCTGGAAGCTCAGACATGTCGTGGTGAAGCTCAGGCACGTCGTGGTGAAGCTCAGGCACGTCGTGGTGAAGCTCAGGCACGTCGTGGTGAAGCTCAGGCACGTCGTGGTGAAGCTCAGGCACGTCGTGGTGAAGCTCCTCAGCCTTGTCCACCAAACCCACAGTAACAGGGCCAAGTCAATATAAAACTCAAGAGTCCAGCTAGGGTCATGTAATGACATTAAGGAGCTGAGCGGTTCAGATAGTCCTCCACGAAAAAATATCATGAGGCACAGAGGGTCAATAGAAGTAATATTTGCCAGAACAACAAAATCCTGTACATACTCCTCAATGGGCCGGTCTCCTTGACGGAGACACATAATCCGTGCTACTGGATTCCTGGAGGTCATTGCTGCTGGATCCACCTTAGCGGTGGGTTCATCTGTAACGTGGCAGGTTGGAACATAGAAGGAAGCAGGATCCAAATGCAGCAGTAGTACTTTTATTAAATAAACTAAAACTAGACAGACTAAAAAAACTCAGACATAGAGAACAACCCAACCAACCTCTAACAACATCATGAACCAACAAACACTGTAACAAGACACAGGGTTTAAATACAGAGACTAACAAGCTAAACAAGATAACAAGAGGGCGTGGTTAATCAGAAACACCTGGGGATACTAATAAACTAGAAAAAACTACAAAGGACTACAAAACATGACACAGAACGGGAAATAACTAAAGTTCACACAAGACAAGGGAAACACAGACAGGAATCATTACAACTGGACAGGCCAAAGTATTCAAAAACAGTTGAAGACTTATTAGGGTAGGTACATTTAATATAAATATACAGATTTATTTCATGTTTTATTTTTTTCTCAGATAATGCCTCTTTTATTGATAAGTTTTGTTAATAGTTGTGTCACTCATCAACAACAGTAATGGATAATGTCATGGGTAAAATAAATGTAAACGCTTTTAAGTTAACACAAAAAAAAATAATAATACATTAGTATTCATGCCATTGCTTTGCACATTTAAATCACTACATAAATAACCAGCTGTCACATGTTTCACATAATATAATGTATTAATTAAAACATACATATCTGAATCTTAAAACATCACCTCTTAGTGCATTTCCATGGAAACAGCTCTACTGTAGACCAGAAAAAAATTCAGACTGGATTGTGACAAGGTTCTCTGAAGATGCTTGGATTTATTCCATTATAAGTACTTAAGAGTGCTTTGTGTTGATTAGTGAAAATGAAAAAAAGTACACTGGGAATGAATACTTTTTATGGGTACCGTATTATTTTCTTTAAAGCACAATTAAAGGGGATCGAAGCTTTTGAATAGCCCAATGTTGCCTATTACAGCTTATTCACCTAGCACAGATAAGGTTTTCTAAAAAAAACACACTTTTCCTTTTCTAATGCTATAATCTATATCTATATCTATCTATGAATTACAGGAACGTCTGTCTGTCTGTGTGTCTGTCTGTCTGCGTGTGTGTCTGTTAATCGCATATCTCTCGAATCGTTAGTCCGATGGATTTCAAACTTGACAGGTGTCTTGCTACGGGCAGGAGTAAGTGCAGTGCCGAGTTTGACGTTGTTTGGATTAGAAATGCAAAAGATATCGTTAAATATATCGGTAAAAGAAAAACACATTGAAGTTGTGGTTTAAAAATAAACATTCTGACATTAGAGAGGGTTGTGGTTCAAAAATTGTCATTTAAAAATAAACATTCTGTCAGCTAAACATTAAGTCACTGTTTACTTCTGAATATTGTAGTTATTCAGAAGTAGTTAGTTGTGGGTAGTTAGTTATATATGTAGTTCAATTTTCCATATTTATTGTATGTCATTATGTCCCCAGTATGCCACCGGCCCCCCTGCCTGGAGATGTACTGGTCTTGGGGGCGAAACATCTGTGAATGGCGGTGTCCAGCTGATGACCCTGCAGCTGTCCTAATGGCACAGGTGGAAGTGCGACTAGCTTGAAAGCCAGAGCAGGTAATACCATCTCAGCTGTACAACAAACTGAACACCCTGGGTAACCAGTGACTCCTGCGAAAGGGCAGGTGACAGCCAGGAAAGCCTGGTGGACAGCTGGGAAAGACCAGTTGACGGCGGGAAAGAATGCACTTGGAGTGGGCGGCTAGTCACCCTACCCACTAGCGACCTGGTAGCCCCAGGACGCACCACCTTTGACTACGAAGCAACAAAAGAGAAAACAGCCACGAGAGGTGGGATGGAAGATGGGCCCACAAGGACGGACCAAAAGGTAACGACAGGACCGAATAATGACAACGAGAAAATCCTCCGGAAGTGTGCGTGCGGATGGGAGAAGGTGACGTCAAGCAGGGGGCTGCATATCCATCAAGGGAAGATGAAGTGTATGAAGCAGGTAGACCAGCAACCTCGCACTGCTCAGGAAGCAGGTCAGACGATAGGGTCCAGAAGCCGGGAGTGCAACCACAGTGCTGCAGGATGCTGACGTAAGCGAGCTGTTGGAGCTGGCGTTGAGAGGGACTGTCGAAAGCAAACTGAACATCATTGGGGACTAGTGTTGTTTTTGGCGGCCTGTTTTAATTTTAGTTTTAGTCTAGTCTTTGTGTCAAGCTGTCATTTTAGTTTTTATTAGTTTTAGTCATGTTCATACTCTTTTTAGTCTAGTCTAGTTTTAGTCGACGAAAACTGATGACATTTTAGTCTAGTTTTAGTCGATGAAAACTGATGACATTTTAGTCTAGTTTTAGTCGACGAAAGACATAGTCTAGTTTTAGTCAATGAAAATTGTACTTTAGTCTCTTTTTAGTAATGCAATTCTATTTAACCCAGTCAATATAGTATAAGTAGCCTACCTAGTAGTATAGACGAAACCAAAATTTTATTTTAGCCAAACCCATTTCAAACAATATTATCTTATTATATTATTGTTACCTTATAGACTCAAGAATACATCCATTCCAGACACAGAAGACGCTCTGATTTGAATTTACAACATATTTATTTTACCAACCAAACATGTTAGAAGTAGCCTACACACATGAAATGAAAGGTTTTCCAAATGTCATTTCTTTTTCTCCCAAAGACGAATCCCTTTCTCTGTGTCAGATTTAACTTTGTTTGTTGTCGTTTATGCTAACGCCTGTTTCACACATGTTTGCAGTGCGTATGTGGTGCGTATTTTTCCCCGCACCCATGTTAATAGGTTAGAGCGCTCACACCGCACGCGGATGCGGTCCGGCAATGCGCTCCAGGAGTGTGCATGCATAACAGCAGAGCAGAGATCTACACAGTACCTCAACAATGCGACATAATGGATGTAGGCTAAAAATATTGATTTGAAATAAAAAATAGAGAATAAATATTGTGATTGTGGTACAGCCGTAGATCAGTTGCGCACTGCAAACGCAGCACATGTGGAAGCACAATAGCGCGTGCTGCTCCTGCATACACACCGCAACACGCACCGCATACACACTACACACAGAGTATGTGTGAAACAGGTGTAACTCACGCAGCTGTACCTTCTATCTAAATAATGCCGCGAGTGGGGCTTGAGGATGTGAAGTCGCCTGCGTCTGCGCAGTGCGATCTGATGCAGCCCCTGAAGTGACACAGGAAACAGAAATGCTGCATAATAATAATAATAACGCAAGTAAACGAGACGAAATAACTTTAAATAACATTTTGTCTCGTCTCGTTTTGGTCAACGAAAATGAAGAGACATTTTAGCATAGTTTTTATTTTGTAAACCACATTTAGTCTTGTTTTTATTCGTCAATAATATTGCATTATACATTTAATTATAGTCATCGTCACATGACCAGCATTTACATTGCGCCTCGTCTCGTTTTCGTCACGTGATAAAGGTTCGTTGACGACGATATTTAGTCATAATTTTCGTTGACGAAAGCAACACTATTGGGGACATCATCTTTGAGGTATGCAGAGAGAGGTTTGGCGAGGTCAGGAGGAAAGAGCCTACAACCCCAGGCAAAGGAAGAAGAGAGAGAGAGATTGAACAGCTCATCAAAGCAAGGCGCCAGCTCCGTCTAAACTGGAGGAAGGCTGCACCTCAGGAGAAAGAAGGCCTGAAGGAGTTGTGGGACGAGGTCAGACAAAACCTCGTCAGGCTGAGGAGAGTGGAGAGGATTCGAAAGAGTAGGAAGAGAAGAGAGAAAGAGAGAACCAACTTCTTCAGAGATCCCTTCAAGTATGGCCGGCAGTTGTTGGTTGAGAAGAGAAGTGGCAAGTTGAACATCAGTAAGGAGGAGCTGGAGCAATACATTAAGAGCCATTACAGTGACGGAAAACGAACATCACAGCTTGGTTCTCCAGGGTATGTACCACGGCCAGCCCCCCCCCCCAGCTTCACCATTTGACAGCTCTCCACCTAAGTTGCGAGAAGTGGAGGAGGTTATCAAGAAGGCAAGGTCAGCATCAGCCCCAGGGCCGAATGGGCTTCCCTACAAGCTCTACAAGAACTGCCCGCAGGTAGTCAAGGCACTGTGGAAGCTAATGAAAACAGCTTGGAGAAAGCAGCAGGTCCCAGCAGAGTGGCAGCAAGCCGTTGGTGTATTCATTCCCAAGGAGCAGAACTCCCAGACCATCAACCAGTTCAGAAGCATTGCTTTGTTGAATGTAGAGGGAAAGATTTTCTTCTCCGTTCTGGCAAAGAGAATGACAAACTTCCTCATGGCAAATGGGTACATCGACACAGGCTGCCAAAAGGCTGGAATCCCTGGTTTTTCAGGATGCATTGAGCACTCTTCTCTGATTTGGGATCAGATCCACAGCCAGGAGAGAGAAGACCGATGTGCATGTGGTTTGGTTGGACCTAGCCAACGCATACGGCTCAGTTCCACACAGGTTGATTGACTTCGCCTTGGAGTTCTTCCATGTCCCGGGTTGTGTAAAGAACATCATTGCCAGATACTTCAGCAATCTGCACATGTGTTTTACAGTAGAGGGCTACACGACGGGATGGCAGCAGTTAGAATGTGGAATTGCGATGGGATGTGCCATCTCCCCCATCCTGTTTATGATGGCTTTTGAGGTAATACTCATAGGGGCCAGGCAGGTAGTTGGAGGTATCAATTTACCATCAGGCATGAGGTTGCCACCCCTGAGGAGTTACATGGATCATGTGACAAGCATCCTTCAAACGGCTCCTTGTACAACCAGGCTCCTCAGGCGCTTTGATGAACTTCTCACATGGGCGAGGATGAAGGTCAAGGCGGAAAAATCAAGAAACTTGTCGATAAGGAAAGGCATAGTGCAAGTTCAGGACAGCTTCGTCGCAGGAGGGGAGCCCATTCCACGGCTGGACGAAAAACCACTGCGAAGCCTGGGGAGGCAGTACACGGCAGACTTATCAGACAGGCAGATGGGAAAGATAACCAAACATCAACTTGCGGAAGGTCTGGCAAAGATTGAGCAGAGCCAACTGCCCGGGAAGCAGAAGGTATGGTGCTATCAACATATGCTGTACCAACGTATACTGTGGCCCCTAAAGATCTGCGAAATTGCTTCATCAGATGTCAGCAGAATGGATACCCTAGCTAACAACTACATCCGCAAGTGGCTAGGCTTGCCCCGTTGCTTTTCAGACGCAGGTCTTTTCGGTCGGAGCATGCTAGAGCTCCCCATCAAATCCATCAGCCTAGGATATAAGTAGGAAAAGGCTCGCCTTGTGCTGGACCTAAAGAACTCAGCAGACCCGCTCATAAGGAATGCGAATGTCCCCATCCGCACAGGCCGCAAATGGAAGGCGCAGGCAGAGGTGGATCGCGGCATTGCCCGTCTACAACTCCGAGAAGTGATGGGGGCTGTCTAGACCAGTCGTGCTGGGCTGGGGAGCAGCGCAGCAATTCTGGTCCAAAGCCACCAAGAAACAGCAGAAGACCATGGTGGTGGACGAAACTGGAGAAGGAGCGCTTCCACCTGAAGGCAATATCCCAGGGCACGCAAGGAGCTTGGACGAGATGGGATGCTACCATCAACAGGCTATCACCTGGGCGGATATCTGGAGGACGCCTCAATCCAGGCTCAGCTTCCTGGTGAGGGTGACCTACGACACCCTTCCATGCCCTAGGAACCTCACACTGTGGTATGGTGATGAAGTGGGCTGTTATCTGTGCGGGAGAGCCAAGGCAAGTCTCCGACACACTTTGTCAGGATGCAGAGTGGCACTGACCCAGTGATGCTTCAGGTGGCGCCATGATAAGATACTGACGAAATTGGCTGCGATCCTGGAGGGCTGTAGGGTGGCAGCAAACCATTCACAGGCAACAGAAGAGCATGCCATGGCAGGGTTTGTAAAGCCTGGTGGTGCACAACAACCTCCTGCTCAGAAGAAGAGCAGCATGCTCGCACCTGGTAAAGAGTGGCAGATCCTGGCAGACCTTAGGAAACAGCTGGTTTTTCCAAGAGAGATCATGACCACCACTCTCTGACCAGACATAGTTATGTGGTCCACAGTGACAAAGCGGGCCCTCCTCATTGAGCTAACCATCCCTTGGGAGGAGAATATGGCAGCAGCCCACGAAAGGAAGCACCAGAAGTACGCCGAGTTAGCAGCAGAGTGCAAAGATGCTGGCTGGAGAGCAACTGTTCACCCGGTGGAGATCGGCTGTTGAGGCTTCGTGGGCAAAGCAGCAGTTCAACTGCTACACGGAGTGGGCACAAAAGGTTCAAGGCAGAGGAAAGCCACGAAGATGCTGGGAGAGGAAGCAGAGAAAGGAAGCTACTGGCTTTGGTTGAGGAGGAAAGAAATGGGGTGGGGATCATCACCTCAGTGAAGGCAGCTACAGGGGGTGGCGGGGAGACCGGCCCCCCCGCCTGGAGATGTACTGGTCTTGGGGGCGAAACATCTGTGAACGGCGGTGTCCAGCTGATGACCCTGCAGCTGTCCCAATGGCACCGGTGGAAGTGTGAAAGGCTTGAAAGCCAGATCAGGTAATACCATCTCACCTGTACAACAAAACAGTATCAGTATTTGCTTTCAACCATGCACAAATAAAAATGTCACTGAATTTTTGCTGTGTAATTGTAACAATGAGCACTCAAACACACCAGACCAACAATTACTAATAAACACACAAAAACTGATTTTGCACATACATACTGTCAACTCGATTAATCGCGATTAAAAAAAATACAGTACACACACACACACGAATAATATACAGTATATATATATATATATATAAATATAATATAGCATATACACAGACACAAATCTATCTATAAATTACAGAAAGTCTGCCTGTGTGTCGGTTATTCGCATATCTCGGTAAAAGAAGCACACATTGAAGATGTTTAGATGATGTTTAGAAGGTTGTTGTTTAAAAATAAACATTCTGACAATAGAGGGTTGTTGTTTAATAATATCTGAATATTATATTCTATTCACGGCCTTCATTTGTAGTAGCCTATTCACAAACTGTTTGCTCAAGCGTAGCTTTTTCTCTGAGTTTACCGTGTAGCCTGCTCCCTGAATCGTCGTGCTTATTTATTTGTGGAAGTTAACTGAATCTGTAAGTCAGCTACACTGTTTACTTCTGAATATCTTATTTTATTCTGGTGCGCTTAACATTATCGCTACTGTGTAATAGTACAATAGTACACAATAGTAATACACCCACTAAGCAAAATATGTTTAAAAGACGTCTTTTCAACGTCTTTGTCACAAAGTCGTACGTTACAAAGACGTCCACTGAGGAGCCAGAATGAACGTATTTATGATATCTTTTTTTGATGTGTTCTGTAATGAACGTTCATGGAACCTGTGGAAAATGTGCACATATTCAAGATACATATCTCATTTAGACAATTTATGCTGTTTCTGGACCAAATAATGTAATTCAATGTAATTTCCATTTGTAATTGCAATTGTATCAATTCTTAAGTTTTTCTTACCTGGATGTGAAGCTTGAAGACCCCAGGTAACAAAAGTGCTTGGGCATCTAAAGACCAGGAAAATGCATGTTAGAATAAGGTTAAAAATCAGTGGTAAATGTAGTTTAAGTAATGGGTTAGAAATAATTTTAGGGTTTTTTTCCAACCAAAACTCTGTCATGAATTGACTATGCAGCATTAAAAAAACGTGGATAAAATCTGTAAAATCAGACAGACTACTAAACATCTATGCAGTGTAATCTGTGCATCTGCTTTAGTAATGCAAAAGTACATAATCTCTGAATCCAGAGTCCTGTCAAAGACACACGGCTACCTTGTTTTGCCTGCTGTCCATAAAACACCATCTTACTTTCCCTTATTTGCCCGTTCTCTTGCCTGAAGGCTTGAAATTGCGACCGTTTCGATCGCATATGATCCCGAAATTTAATCTTTGCAATCTAAAGATATAACTGAGGGCACTTGTGCAACTAATTATTGCCTATATATCTGCGTTTTTAAACACGTCCATTCTAAATGTTGTTACGGTGGCGATGATGTTAGCAGGTGCTGCTAGAAATAAGCATTAAAACACATTGTAGACACGACTACAACACTTATTTAATTTCAACCGCTGTTGTCTGCCGATCGACCGTACTCACTAGCACTGTGCAGCCATCTTAAAGGGATAGTTCACCCAAAAAAATAATTCTGTCAGTAATTATTCACCCTCATGTTGTTCCAACCTCGTAAGACCTTCGTTCATCTTCGGAACACGAATTAAGATATTTTTGATGAAATCTGAGAGCTGGATCACTCCTCCATAGGCTTCTAAGGGATTGAAACTTGCCAGCCCCGAAAAGTTATTAAAGACATCGTTAAAATAGTCCAAGTGACTACAGTGGCTCAATCTTAAGCTTATCAAGCGACAAGAATACTTTTTGTTCGCAAAAACAAACAAAAATAACGACTTTATTTCAACTATTAATTTCCTTCTCTGTGGGCCTCTAGTTAGTTAACGTAGTGTGATTGCATAGAGCTACGTCACACGTAGACTCACTATTGACCGACGCTGGTCATGTGTGTGATGCGCGTGACGTACAACAACAGAAGCTTACGCTATTACACTAGTGAACTGACTCGAGGCCTACAGAGAAGGAAATTAATAGTTGAAATAAAGTTGTTATTTTTGTTTGTTTTTGCGAACAAAAAGTATTCTAGTCGCTTGATAAACTTAAGATTGAGCCACTGTAGTCACTTGGACTATTTTAACGATGTCTTTAATAACTTTTCGAGGCTGGCCAGTTTCAATCCCTTAGAAGCCTATGGAGGAGTGATCCAGCTCTCAGATTTCATCAAAAATATCTTAATTCGTGTTCCGAAGATGAACGAAGGTCTTACGAGGTTGGAACAACATGAGGGTGAGTAATTACTGACAGAATTTTCATTTTTGGGTGAACTATCCCTTTAGCTTGCCATGTGTGCAGGATAGTTAGCTATTACAGTACAATTTGCAAACCTAACCTCAGCTCCCTGGAGTAAGCAATTTTGCGTGACTTTACATCACCAGTCATTTGGCTAAATTTGCTCAACTTACCAGATCCGCTGCAGCGAACAAACCGTTGAAGTGCCGAGGAAGATACTGCATCTGCCTGGGAAAGTCCGCGCCAATGAAAAAGCGGGGTGCCAACTTATAAAAAATTTAAAATATTTATGTTTGATGAACGCACCTGCCAATATCAACAGCTGCTCAAATAAATAGTGTGTCAACTCACTTTTATAACATTTCTTGTACACAATAACCACATACAAATAACTACCGAAATAAATTGCATTGGTTTTATTTAAAATATATGGTTATATAAAAACTTCTATATTTTAAGTAAAGAGGAAGTATTTTGATACTTTTTAGTATAAAACTAATAAAATAAACTAGATTACAACTATTTAAAGTATATAAAACCTACTTTGTGGGTGTAGCACTTTTTACAGTGTTCACAACTTCTAAACATTCTTTCATCGTGTGAGCCATCCCATGCAAATTTATCCATTCAATTATCATAACCTGTCAGACATACATATTCCATATGACATTGACTGTTTTCTGTTTGCATGTAACATAGTGCCAAAAAGATAAATGTATACTGTATACATGCAAATGTGCATATTCTTTTTCCTCGTGCCACATTATTGACTTTTGCCAGTAAACCTTTACCTACTGTTCAGCTAGACAAAACTGACAGTCAGTGTCAGAAATGTAGAACAAAAAATGGTATATATATATATATATATATATATATATATATATATATATATGTGTGTGTATAAACAATTGTTAAACAACAAATTGTTCCATATCCATTCTTATTTCTTAAGAAAAACAATTGTTAAACAACAAATTGTTCCATATCCATTCTTATTGTGTTGCTCTTAAGGCAGTTAATAATTTAATAAATAAGTTAAATGTTTAAAAAAGCATTTCTAAGAGTTTCTTAAAAGTATTTCATGTTTATTTGTAGTTTTATTTAAAAAATGTTAGCGGACTATTTTATTTCCTGTGCAGCCGCGCTAACTTCCGTTTTCGGTTTCATGTAAACAGAGCAGGCGAATTCCAGCTTGGTATGGTCAGCGATTTGTTGCTTTCTCGTTAAAGCACTGTCAAGGCAATGCTGTAAGTTTATATATGTGTTTATAAGGATCTTAAGTAATGTATTTTTGTATTGTCTAGTTTGGAAACGCATTTTAAAGCGCCGATGTATGACTTTTATTTCCGTCTGTCTAGAGCTTAGTTTTTCTAAGAGCATGTTTGTGTATGCTTTCAGTTTTCACCATCTGGAGAAGAAATTAAAATGCAAAAACGTCCCTTGTGGTCCTGGTCTTCTTCAGTGGTTTATCTACGTGTTCATTTGGCAACATAATAGTGAAAAGGCAGCAAGCAGAGCTTCATCGTGGTCAAAATGGCAGCTAGCAACAGATCTGCTACAAACGCTTCAAGTCTTTCATCCTCATCTGCAAGCAGTGCCGCTCGTGCTCGAGCCAAAGCAGAAGCGGCTAGGGTAAGAGCCTCATATGCAAGCAAGGAAGCACAGTTAAAAGTGGAAAAAGTGAAAATCGACACAGAGCTACAGGTGCTAGAATTACAAAGAGAAGCAGATGCCGCAGTAGCTGAGGCAGAGGTGCTAGAAGAAGCAGAGGCAATACGAGATGGGCATGACAGTCGAAGATCAGAATCAGATAGAGTTAAAAGAGAAAGAACATGTGAATATGTGAAATCTCAAATGGATGTGAATAAACATAATGGCCTGCAACCAAAGTGTTTATCACATGGAATCCTACTGAAAATGACGTTTCAGATGCAGAACCTTCACCTGTTAACACTAGGCCCAAATGCCACAACCAACACACATCCGTGGCTTTCCAAACCACATCTTCCTCTCCTAAAGGTGAGACTAAACCAAAAAGTAAACAAACAAAGAACGCACTCAACCCATTCTCTAGCCCTTTCGTGCCTCCCTACAACTCACCTGCAAGTACGTCACACCAAGCAGAGCCACTTGCACAATATATGGCACGTCGTGACCTCATCACTTCAGGTCTATATCAATATGATGACAAACCAGAGAATTTTAGAGCGTGGCTCTCCTCATTTACCGGGGCTACAGCAGACGTTCACCTCACGCCAACACAAGAGCTCGACTTGATGACAAAATGGTTAGGAAAGGAGTCAAGTAGTCAAATTAAAAGCATTCGCTCTGTGTATGTCAATAACCCTGCAGTAGCTTTACAGAAAGCATGGGACAGACTCCATGAGTGTTATGCAGCTCCTGAAATCATCGAAAAATCGCTCTTCCAGAGATTGGACAGTTTTCCTAAAATGACAGCAAAGGATAATGTGAAACTGAGGGAACTTGGGGATCTGTTACAGGAGATCCAAGGAGCAAAAGAGGATGGGTATCTGCCCAGTCTTCTCTATCTTGACACGTCACGCGGAATCAGGCCAATTGTGGACAAACTCCCATATGGAATTCAGGAGAAGTGGATGTCACTAGGTTCACAATATAAAGAGGATCATCATGACTGCTTTCCACCTTTCAGTTACTTTTGCAAGTTCATATGCAAAGAAGCTAAGAGACGTAACGATCCAAGCTTTAACCAACAGTACAGCCAAACCCAATTACATTTAGAAAGATCCAACCTGAGAAACTTTAGCTCCGCCAAACCCATCTCCGTAAACAAAACTAATATTACACCCCCCAACAAGGACTTTAAAAGCAACTGCCCGCTGCACAATAAGCCCCACGCACTCAATAAATGCAGGACATTCAGGAACAAACTGCTCGATGAAAGAAAGGCCTTCCTCAAAGAGAAAGGAATCTGTTTTAAGTGCTGTGCCTCGGACACTCATCTCGCTAAGGACTGCAAATCCACAGTAAAGTGCTCCGACTGTGAAAGTACAAGCCACGAAACAGTAATGCATCCTGGCCCTCCACCTCAAACCTTCAAGGCTCCTGCTCCCGCTCAAGAGGATGGCGGGGAGGGAAAAGACATCTCAGACAGCATCGCAGTAACCACAACATGCACCAAAGTGTGCGGTCCAGGTCAGTGGGGTCGTTCTTGTTAAAAAATATGTCTCACAAAGGTGTATCCAGAGGGTCGCCAGGACAGTGCGGTTAAGGCTTACGTCATACTCGATGATCAGAGCAATCGATCCTTAGCCAGGCCAGAGTTCTTTTATCTGTTCAACATTAAACATAAACTAGTCAGTTATGACCTAAGAACATGTTCAGGCCTCGTTGAAACATGGGGGAAAATGGCTGAAGGCTTTCACATTGAGTCTTTAGATGGGTCTGTGGTAATCCCACTCCCTCCTCTCATTGAATGTCAGGACATTCCTAACGAAAGAAGCGAGATCCCAACACCAAATGCTGCTCGGCAACAGCCACACCTTCGGTCCATAGCAAAGTACATTCCAGAGCTAGACCATAAGGAAGAAATACTTCTACTGCTAGGGCGAGATGTTCTACGTGCACACAAAGTAAGGGAACAGGTTAATGGCCCTCATCATGCACCCTTCGCCCAACGCCTAGATTTAGGGTGGGTTGTAGTCGGGGAGGTGTGTGTAGGTAAGGTCCACAAGCCCACAGTCAACTCATTCAAAACAATTATTCTTGAAAATGGCCGCCCCACAGTTTTTGGACAGTGTGACAACTTCCGACAGCTCAGGGAAACGCCACACAGTAACAGGCACACTAAGGCTCCAGAGCAAAGTCTGGGACAATCAGTTTTCAACCGCAGCAAAAACGACAATGAGCCAGCTCCCTCCATAGATGACACACTCTTTTTAGAGATCATGGATTAAAGTATGTACAGAGACGATGACAATAGCTGGGTCGCCCCACTTCCTTTCAGAGAGCCTCGCCGGAAAATGCCTAACAATAGAGAGCTAGCAGTCAGACGTTTTTTGTCTCTCAAACGGAGTATGCAAAAGAAACCCCAGATGCAGCAGCAATACGTGGAGTTTATGGGAGGGATTTTCTCCAGCGGTCACGCTGAGATAGCGCCCGCACTTAAGCATGGAGAAGAATGCTGGTATCTCCCCACGTTTGGGGTCTACCACCCTCAAAAACCCAACAAGATCAGGGTAGTTTTTGATTCCAGTGCCCAAGAGGACGGGGTCTCACTCAATAGTGTACTCCTCACTGGCCCCGACTTAAACAATAGTCTCATTGGGGTACTCCTCCGCTTCCGTAAAGAAAGCATTGCTGTCATGGCCGACATACAGCAGATGTTTCACTGCTTCATGGTGCATGAGGATCACCGGAACTATCTTCGCTTTCTGTGGCACAAGGACAATGATGTTGAAAAGGAGGTCATTGATTATAGAATGAAGGTCCATGTGTTTGGGAACTCTCCATCTCCCGCTGTGGCTGTTTACGGTCTGCGCAAGGCCATTGAAGCTGGAGCGAAAGACTATGGGGCTGACACAGTCAAGTTTGTGGAGAGACACTTCTATGTCGATGATGGACTGATTTCTGTGCCTTCTCCAGCCGAAGCGATCGACTTGCTCCAAAGAACGCAAGCTTCACTTGCTGAGTCCAATCTGCGCCTGCATAAGTTTGCTTCTAATTCACCAGCAGCCATGCGAGCCTTCTCACCGGAAGATTTCGCAGCAGTCCTGAAGGATCTGGATCTCAGTGGTGAGGAAACACAATCACAGCGCAGTCTAGGCCTAATTTGGGAAACCATGACAGACACATTCACATTTTCAGTGGCCACAACAAACAAGCCATTTACTCGCCGAGGTGTCTTGTCATCTGTTAATAGTGTCTTCGATCCACTAGGCTTATTAGCACCAGTCACCATTCAAGGAAGAGCTCTACTCAGAGAACTCACCTCAGAAAACTCTGATTGGGACACACCACTTCCAGAAGATAAGCAGAGCAAATGGGAAGCTTGGAGGGATTCGCTGCAGGACTTAAGAGAACTCCATGTCCCAAGAACGTACACATCTACCTCTCTCAGTCAGGCAAAGCGCAAAGAACTCTATGTCTTTTCAGACGCATCGACCAAAGCAATAGGTGCAGTAGCCTACCTGAGAGCTCTGTATCCAAATGACAAAGTTGAGGTAGGGTTTGTCATGGGTAAAGCAAAACTAACTCCTCAGTCAGAGCCCACAATACCAAGACTGGAACTGTGCGCCGATGTCTTGGCTGTAGAGATAGCTGATCTTGTCAGGAAAGATGCTGGACATAGAGTTTGACGCTGTTCACTTTCACACAGACAGCAAGGTGGTCTTGGGCTACATCTGCAACGAATCAAAAAGATTCTACACATATGTTCACAACAGAGTGCAGCGTATTCGCCAGTCTTCAAAGCCGGAGCAGTGGCACTATGTGCGCACCGAGGAAAACCCAGCGGATCACGCATCACGCTCGCTCACAGCATCTCAACTAACAAAAACAACTTGGTTCACCGGACCCTCCTTCATCCGTCACTCACCCTCAGAGGCAAAAAATGAAAACAACAATTTTGAGTTAGTTGAGCCTGACAAAGACTGTGAAATCAGGCCACAAGTGAGAACTTGTGCCACTCACCTTCAAGTAGTCTCCTGTAAGCGCTTTGAGCGCTTCTCCACCTTCAAAGTCTTTAGTCTGTGCAGTCGCCTTCCTCATTCACATGGCAAAATCTTTCAACGGCTCCAATTCAAACCATGGATGCAAAGGGTGGCACATATGTCAGTTTCCTCGTACACCAGATGAAATGGATCAAGCAAAACGTGTCATCCTCCAACAAGTGCAACAGGCCAGCTTCGCAAAGGAGCTGTCTGCCCTTAACGCTGGAAAATCCATCGCCAAACAAAGCCCTTTGCAAAAGCTCAGCCCAGTCCTGGACAACGGCATCATTTCAGTTGGAGGTCGACTCAAACACCCAGAGCTCGAGAACTCTGAAAAAAACCCGATAATTCTCCCAAAAGAAAGTCATGTCTCTATCCTGCTCACTCGCCACTACCATGAACAGGTCAAGCACCAGGGTCGTCACCTAACAGAAGGTGCAATAAGGGCTGGAGGTCTGTGGATAGTCGGTGGAAAGAGACTAGTTAATTCAGTTATCCACAAGTGTGTTATCTGTCGCAAACTGTGGGGAAAGCAGGAAGAGCAACTCATGGCAGATCTTCCCCCGGAACGTTTGAAAACATGTCCTTCCTTTAGCTACGTCGGCCTTGATGTTTTCGGGCCTTGGACAGTAACCACCAGACGTACCAGAGGTGGACATGCACAGAGTAAGCGTTGGGCTATCCTGTTTACTTGCATGAGCTCAAGAGCCGTGCACATTGAGGTAATTGAGTCCTTAGACACCAGCAGTTGTGTAAATGCCCTGAGACGCTTGTTTGCCCTGAGAGGCCCTGCCAAAAAACTTATATCGGATCGTGGCACTAATTTCATTGGGGCTTCCAAGGAGTTAGGAATGGACAAAGCTCTGCAACTATACCTGAATGATCAAGGTTGCAGTTGGGAATTCAACCCGCCTCATGCGTCCCACATGGGAGGCTCCTGGGAGCGCATGATCGGCATTGCACGGAGAATATTGGATTCAATGCTGCTTCAAAGTAAGGTGCAACTCACTCACGACGTATTGTGCACACTTATGGCTGAAGTGTCAGCAATCATAAACGCCAGGCCACTCCTTCCAGTTTCGTCCGATCCAGACAATCCCTTCATTCTCTCTCCCTCTAGGCTGCTAACCCAGAAATCGTGCCTTATACCTCCTCCTGGAGTTTTCTTGGACAAGGACCTTTACACCAAGCAATGGAGACAAGTTCAAGCTCTTGCCAACCAGTTCTGGACACGCTGGAGGCGAGAGTACCTGCCTTTATTGCAGCAGAGGCAGAAATGGACTGTATCTTGTCGAAATCTGCAAGTTGGTGACCTTGTTTTGCTCAAGGACAAGCAGGTTCCACGGAACAGCTGGCTCATGAGTAGAGTCACGGCAACTTTCCCTGGGAAGGACAATCAAGTAAGGAAGGTCGAGGTCACAGTAAATGACCAAGGCACTCGAAAGACCTTTTTGCGACCAGTTACTGAAGTCATTCTTCTTTTGCCAAAGGACTGAATCCCGCTAAGTTTTTTGTTGTTGATAGTGTCCTCTCTGAGGTCAGGCGGGGAATGTGTTGCTCTTAAGGCAGTTAATAATTTAATAAATAAGTTAAATGTTTAAAAAAGCATTTCTAAGAGTTTCTTAAAAGTATTTCATGTTTATTTGTAGTTTTATTTAAAAAATGTTAGCGGAATATTTTATTTCCTGTGCGGCCGCGCTAACTTCCGTTTTCGGTTTCATGTAAACAGAGCAGGCGAATTCCAGCTTGGTATGGTCAGCGATCTGTTGCCTTTCTCATTAAAGCACTGTCAAGGCAATGCCGTAAGTTTATATATGTGTTTATAAGGATCTTAAGTAATGTATTTTTGTATTGTCTAGTTTGGAAACGCATTTGTATGACTTTTATTTTCGTCTGTCTAGAGCTTAGTTTTTCTAAGAGCATGTTGTGTATGCTTTCAGTTTTCACCATTTGGAGAAGAAATTAAAATACAAAAACGTCCCTTGTGGTCCTGGTCTTCTTCAGTGGTTTATCTACGTGTTCATTTGGCAACATAATACTTATTTCTTAAGAAAAACAATAGTTGAACAAATTGTTTCATATCCATTCTTATTTCTTAAGAGCATGTGAAATGTTGTTTGACCTAGATTAATGTATAAGTCATCTTTAACGTATAAATGTCAAATGTCAAAGACTAAGCCTGAAGAAATGCCTGTCAGCAAAATACACTGGAAAGAGTTTGGCACTGCACTCACTGAAGTGTTCTTAAACGTTACCCATCCCCCTACCACAAGTTTTTACATTATGACATTAGGTTGTACTGAGCCATTCAGTATTGGACATGCTTTATCTACAAAAATAAATCAGGATCTGAATCATCCACTGTGACAAATATTGTAAAGAGCAACGTTCACTGTGTGCAACACACCTGTAACATTTACTCATTCTTAAATCAGCATGTGTTCTCCCATCAACTGAATACCAGGCTCAGACCTCTTGCTCTGTGAGCAGGTGTTAGATTGTTTTTCTCAGGCATGCATCCTTTATCCTTGCATCATAATTACGGAGCTCTGGATTATTTGCTCATAGTTGGAAGTCTGGTTGGACATTTTGGGGGAGACTGTGTTACTGATAGAACAGTAGAGAACATCAGGTCAGTCAAAGGTCTTACAAAGCATGGCAAGAGCCCCAGGGGTGCTTGGGAGGTGAAGGGACAGCCGGACAAGCAGTCACTCGACACCACAGGGGATTTGCAAGGACCAACTCTGATTGAATGTCCATGGGCAGTGCATTTTATTCAGTGCCTTTTTTTTTCAAGAAACCATTCTGAAATGATGGAGATAGATAGATAGATAGATAGATAGATAGATAGATAGATAGATAGATAGATAGATAGATAAATAGATAGATGAAATACAGTATAATTCTGTTTTTTTCCAAATTTAAAGTAAAATACTGGCAGCAGAGTTGCCAGTAATCTACTGTAATTGTACAGTATTCATACTGTGAATTATTTAACAGTTTTTTTCTGTAAAATTAAATGCAGTACATTTCTGTGATTATTGCGATTCATTATGGTTACTTTAAATTCACTCTTTGTATAAATGCATAAAATAAAGGGTTGAAATAATTAGATTGAAGATTCATTATTTAATTTATTTTAAATCTTTTTTAGATTTATTACATAATTATTTTTTTTTTAGATTTATTTTAAAAGTAATGAAACTTTAATCCAATTAACAGAAGAACAGTATTGTTCTGTGGGCTAAATCGACCTAAAATACATTATATTGCATGTTATATAAAACAAGCAAACACTTTAGAAAGGATATAACTCAAAATAAAGTTTTATTTAAAAGAGCGAAACATTCAACAAAACAGACCCTTACGGACGACTGCTGTCACATATAACAAAACAAACACAAGTCCAGGCCTAGCCTCTCTCTATCTCCACTGTCGTCGCTCCTCCTTTTATGCTTCTGCTCCTCCAGAGATACGAGACCGGTGCGTCGCGTAGGTGGCGCTCATCATTAATCATGCCACCGGCCTCGTTCCGCTCTCTCACGGCCCTCGGCCTCGGCCTTGTAGATAGATAGATGGATAGATAGATAGATAGATAGGCTACTAGGATTGAGAATAAATGGGGGAAAGTCAGGTGAGAGGAGGCAATGGCTCCATCACGCTTTGATTGGATATGATCGGTTATGATTGGATATGATTGGTTTGTGCGATAAATCTCACCTCTTGTTTTCGTGCGTGTTCTCATCGGTCTGAATGAAGACAAGTGATGGCGTTAATGGGAAGCCTAATTAAAAAGTAAGTAAACAACTCAGCCATTTCACCGCTTTATGTCACGTCAAAATCAAACTTGGAATGGGCTGAAAAGAAAACATGATGACTGTGGTTTTTTTTAGTTAGCAATCAGCTTGGGGAAATTAAAGATACATCTTCGTGTCTGTGACCAGTGTACAAGCTTGATGATATGGAGCTAATTGTGTCTTTATTACATGCGAGAAAATAAATGATCTGAGAGAAAAAAAAAAGTTTGAGAGAAAAAGTTATCACACTGATAGCAAAAAAGCATTTCATGAGAGAATAAATAATGTTTGAGAGAAAAAGTTTTCATACCAATAGCAAAAAATAATAATATTTGAGACTAAAAAAAGTTTTGAGAGAAAGTATTTTCTCATAGAACATAAAAAATATAATTTTAAAAAATTTGAAATTTTGAAATTATTTCTGAGAAAAAAAATCTCTCTCAAAATACTTTAAAAAAAATCTCAAACATATATTTTTTGCTATCAGTGTGAAAACATTTTCTCAAAAAAAAAAGTTTCTCTCAAAACGCTTTTCTTTGCTCTCGATGCAATTTCTTGCTCTCGTGTCAGGATTTTGCTTTCGCTGTGAAAATTATGTCATGGGCGGGGCCACGTTCCGATTGGCCAGTCGGGTGAGCATCGTCTTGTCTTGGGAGTCGAACAGAATCATTACACTATTGTTTGGTTCAACTAGATAGATGCCGCCTCTGCCTTAGTTGAGCATGGACACTCCAACGTTTGGGTAAGATGATGACACACACAACTCGATGGGTAGCTGGCGTAGGGGTAGGGGTGGGTACATAGTATGTGTTTAATTTGTCATTTAATGAGATCTAATGTATCTTGTTAGTGGCGAGAATATTCACGTGAATAAATACGTAGATCCGACTGTTATCTCCATGTACTTAAAGAGGTGGTAAAACGCATTTTTTCGAAGGCTTGATTGTGTTTGTGTGGTGAACTGTAACATGTGTTCATGCTTCGTTTTTTAAAAATTGCATTATTTTTCATATTTTACCTTTATTCTACACTGCTCTGCCCCTCCTTGTAAAAACGGTGTGATGGTTTCTGGGTTCTATGAAGCCAGTCCCTCAAAACTACGCAATGGGCTCAGATTGGTTAGCTGGCCCAGTGTGTCGTGATTCGCTAACCGTCTAGTGCGCGTTTTTCCGGAAACGTCACGCCCTGTACCTTTACCGGTACTTTGTGCTTTGGTGTATTATAAACAATGGCGTCAATAAAACCAATCGGACCCGGGGAAACGTTAGTGAATATGATCGAGCAGAACCTGTTCAAGAACGGCTTTTAAACGACGTTTCAGAAAGGTTTGGTTTTTGTTGTTCTCTCATTACTTTTAGATACGCTGTTATTTAATTGTACTAATTATTATAGAATTACAAAAAATAAGCTTCACAGACAAGAATTTCATATAATCGTTCTAACAAATTATACTACAGTCCTCAAAGGGATTTTTTTGAGTAAAGACTGCGAATCTATAGTGATCGTTACTGACGGTGTATGGCACCGTTAATTTTGTATTTTTAGAGCGATTGTAGACAAATATCTGTCGACAGAACTATTAACCCAAAACGAACACTAAACATCGGCTGCCAAATCAAACACAGAACCATGTTTAGCATGCCTGTAGATAAACAAGCATGTAGATTAACTTAAAAGCTCTAATCAAAGAATAATTTACACCAATTCCAAGTTCGCTGTTGAGATTAAAAAAAAGTTTGTAACGTTAGGTGTTTGTCGGATAACGTTAAGTAAGTTATGAATGAGCATTTAACAAACCAGCAGAGCCAAACAGTGTTGTCATTTGTTTACTTCCTTGCTACAACGTACAATTAACAATACGAACTATTACAGGAAAACACATCGACGAAAAATAAATCATACTTACAGGTTGTGGCCCGTAAACAAAAGCTTCTGTTTTTAAAGTTGGAACTGCTCCATCTTTCAGAACAAGCCGATGTGCGAATCCTGCATTGAGCTCGCGAAGATTGTGGAAGCTTTTCTCCGTAAAATGTTCAGCACATAGAGAGAGATTTGGGTCATAATTATGAGGGACCGAGTTAAAAATAAAATTTAACCATTGATCCCTAACTCCCTCGTCCCTAGGAAGGCTGAACAAAGTGGACCTGCAACTGGGTTGAAAATAACCGCAGTGTTTCGACGGCATTGCGACAACTCATCTCCAAAACAGCAATATAAAATGGCCTCGCCCCGCTTATTAAGTATTCTCGGAGGAGGGGTTTATGTGAATAATGGGATTTGCTGACGTCAGCAAACCCGGAGGAATGTCGTGTAGTCCAAAACCGGCTGTTTGCTGTAGTCCTTAGAAATGGAATTTTTTAAAAGCAAATATCTCCCTTTGCTTTGAACTTTGAGCGCTGTAACTTTGCAGATGTTGTTTATGCTCAAACAGAAACATTACGCACTAGCTAAAGTTAGAAAAGTGAAATCGTGTTTTACCACCCCTTTAAATGTACTTATGTACCATGTACTTATCTCCATAGATAGATAGATAGATATCCTTTTTAACAACAAGATCATTTCTGATGCGTCTCTTACAAGACACTATACAGACGGCATTTAAAATGCATTTTTTTTAAAAAGGAATCAATCTTGTCTGAACTTCATCCCAGATTTTCGGATTTCACATCATGCTTTATTGGCAATTATGTTCACCAGAAGGCATAATAACTCAAGGGCATCAATTTGTGTGATCCAGTGATTTCAGGAAGGGTATTGCTAGTAAATATAGAACCTCCACCTCATTGATTGCCTTTCAGCTACTCCGTTGCTCAGTCCATGTGCAGCCAAATGATGCCTAATTCAGGTTCAAGCCAAAGACCATTCATCAGGATGAGGTATTTCCTGAGTGATTATACCTGTTATTTGTCATATTAATGGAAATGGTAATGGATGACACACAGATTAAGGAGCCCATATATCAATGGATAGAGTAAGACCACTCTGTTTGTACTAATAAAGGTGCTAATCAATCAAATCAATTTTATTTAAGATTACATTATTGGGGCATCTTTGTCCAATTTCTTGTAATATAATGACATGTAATAATTGTTAGATGTCAATATTAGCATCATAGTCAAATCTGCATGACAAGCAATTGTTGACAGGCACACATCTTTAGAGGCCGAAACCCCCACTCTTAACTAGCATGCATAAACAACTGGGCCCGTATTCCTAAAGAATCTAAGAATCCTTTTATAAAACTCTTAATTTAGCTTAAAAACTTTTACGTAGGAGTCTTAGCTTAAGAGTGATTCGGGACCGATCTGAGAGCAACTCTGAGTAAGGAAAAGACAAAAAAATTCATCTTAGTGAGGAGGCGGGGCTGACCCCGTTGCTATGTGTGACACATTGGTTGGTTGTCCAAGAAGGGAAAAAAGAGTGATTTTAAGTATAGGGTCTATTCTAAGCCTTCACTTTGAAATTACATGCGTAATTTTTCCTATTTGACCATTCTCATACACACACACACACATTATATATGTTTATATAAATCCTCTTTTTTTTATTTACCATACTGTTAATTTCCTATAAGGTAGTTAATTGGATTAGAATGATACATTTTTTTTCCATTGTCTATTTAAGTGGTGGTTTTAATGTTGGTTTTAATGTAGCAAACATGGAATAAAAAAACAAGAAGGACAAGAAAGCTCAACTGGACAGAGGAACAGTGTTTACTGTGAGCCCAGTTAGTGGATGAACACAAAGCCATCCTTAAAGGAAAATCAGGCCGGGTGTCACAGCACAAAAGCAGACGTGGGAGCTTATAGCGGTTATAATAAATTATTTACGGTTCATTCCCCCTGCTTGTGCGGAAGCCTGCTATATTCATAAATGCATTTTTTTGAGCCTGCAAGGTGGGAATGTCCAGTGGAAACAAAATGAACTGCGACACAATAAGAGGTTCTGAAAGTGCTGTAATTGTTTGTGATCACTGCTTACAGAAGGTTGTGACAGACCCAAAATCATCACTGCTGCATTGATGCATTTTCCCAGCTGCCAAATATCTTAATGTACAGTAGTGATTTAATTTCTAGCACTATGCCATTCCTGTGCTGTGTCGGAGATGTTATTGTGTCTCTAATAAAATCGGTCACAAACATGATCCCTGCACGATCTAATCTATAGTGTCTTATTAACTCACTGTCATCTATTGTCTGCAATGCATTTCTTCTCCCTCTTCGTCTTTCTGCCATTTTCTCCTCTGCTAAAGAAACTGTTAAGCCTCTTAAAAGTCCTCATCCGTGCTCCTAACAATTTTGACCTTAAACCTCTTTTAAGGGTTAAGATGCTTTCTGAATTACTTTTTTCTTTATTAGGATTTTTTCTTTAATTTTAAGAGTAAACGCCCACATTTCTAAGAATTTTCTTAGAATTTTGTCACTAGGAGCTACTTTTTGCATTAAGATTCTTTAGGAATACGGGCCCAGATAATCGTTCATATTGTTAAAATATAATATGACAGTGCACTGCTGCAGTTTATATACAAATGCTTGTCCCTCCACTATGTAAATTTTTTTAGCCACCAGAAAACTGATTTCTTGACATTTTTACCAGTGCATCCATCTCATTTGTGATCATATTTTTAAAAAAGCTATTGATGACCTCAACCGATTAAATTACTGTTAATGTGAAAGGCTTTAGGTGTATAAAAATATCACCCAACTTGAATCTTAAGCAAAGATGTGGGTCAGACAATCTGTTTAGTTTATGTTATATTTATAGAAGAACATCTCTTCTGTGCCTGTGTGAAAGGTTAATGTAGTTTGGACAATAGATTGTATTTTAATCATGTAACTCTCAAAGTAGTTTTGGCAAGTTTGGCAAGTATGGACTTGCAGACACACTGTGAGAATGTAAGATATGCCGCTGCTGCTTAAATAGACATAAATCCTGTACCAGATCTAGGCAGGTAGAGCTGGGGAAGGTGAAGGGTTTCAGAGGAACTCTGTGCCCTGCAGGACTAGCCTACAGCAAACACTCTTTAAATTACTATTTAAAAGCAATCTCATTGGCTGCCGAATCAGCAGAGGCAAATCTGCTTGTGGCATGTGGTAGGTGTGATTGCTTGTAGATTGCTTGTTGCATGTAAAGTATCTATTAGGCTGCAACATATAGTGAACTAGACTGAACTAGATATTTGTTCTTCAAAGAAAATGATTCCTCCTTTAAGATCATATGATAATGTATTTGCTTTTATTGTCATGTTGGTATTGAGTAGGGAAGAACTTTAGCATAATCGTAATTGGCATGAAACCTTATAAGCAACAGATTAAGAGCCTGAGTTAGATTCTGCCCTCATAGACAGCTTGAATTGGATCAGAGCTATTATATGTGTGTTTTTATCCCTTTGGCACACACACTTGTAAACCAGTGTTCATTTCCCTTTAAAGGTCAGATTGCCCTAGGTATACAAAACAGCAGACGGGTTAAGAGGACCTCCTTTTTGAGAACTCTGTAAGAGAGCTACTGAAGTGAGTTTGTCCCTCATTAGATACCAGGTATAAAGGCTATGTATTTAGCTAAGAGCATTTAGGCTCCTGCATAAAAGGCCAGTCTGGCAGTGAGTATAGAGCCTCAGGGTTTTGCTGTGTGCCATCATAATAAGCAGATTCAACTCTGGCTCAGATGACTCATCTCAGCAATACTTCATCTTAGCCACTGCCCACAGTTCTGTTCAGCCTTTGGTCTGAAGAAACCTCAGTAATAACCCGCTGCCATGTAAACACACATTGAATTTAGAATGGGTTTACTTGTAATTCATGAGCGTGAATTTAAACTGAACTGTCAGGATTATGAATTGGAATTACAGGAAGAGAAATGTATTTAATTGAACAATTTAAATTAAATTTAAAGGAAATGTGTATTATAGTCCAACAAAACAACATGGTTACATAATCAATTTTGATAAATTATGGCTATCTATCCCCTGACATATTAAAAGAAAAACACATATATACAATGTGAGCAGGGCTTGATATCATCACTAGAGGGACAGCTGCAATCTATTTGTCAACTTGGAATGAATACTGATGTTGTCTAATTATCAGTCAAACCAGTGCCCACATACAGTCCATCTCGCTGAAATCCCTGTGTGGAGTCTGTGTGAAGAAGAGCTTTGTAAACTCTTGCAGAGTCTCTAGGGTGTGATTGCTGGGGGATACATATACCCTATGCATAAAACATATCTGCTGTCCTTTTCAATGACACTTAAATATAGAGGTCTAGAGATCAACTTGGCATACTTAAATTTGATATGTACAGAACTGAAAATTCTCATTAAAAATCAGCTATTGCAAAATATATTGTCACGATTCCTCTGTGTATTTAAACCCCCTGTACCTTTGTGTATTTAAACCCTCAGTCATCTTCTGTTCTTTGTCATGTGTTAACGTTTTGTGCTGGTCTTTCTTTTGATGGTTGGTTTGAATTTAAGATATACAGAACTGTAAAATAAGATAACTCATGGATCTCATTAAAATAAATGGCTAATGCAACAACATTTTCATACACATGTTTGTAAGTCTGTCTTTATGAGGACATTGATTGGTATAATGCAGGGGTTTTGTTGCAAATGCAAACTTTTTTGGTCACCCCTTGCTAACAGTAAGAGAGAATAATAGATCATAACATAGCTTTTAATTTAAATACCCTAAATACAAAATGTAAATATTTCAGTGATGCTTTGAATGAACAATATATAAGCAGTGACTACAGTGAGCTCCTTTGATGGTGCATCACATGTTCAGCTACGCTGGAACATGGCAGCGGAGTGGTGCGTTCACAATAGCAGCTTGTGATGCCATCCACTGAAGATGTATTTTCTATGGTGAGGAACGTCTATGACTTCTGTGTCAGGCTTTGTCAGATGGTGACATGTCAATGGCCTAAAGAATATTCAGTTAAATTGGTGTTCAGCTCTGCTTTATAAAGGCAGAGCGCCAACAGCTATTCACGCAGTTGAACACTGTTGCAACAGCTATTTTCTTTATTTTTCCCCCCTTTTTTTCTGCTTATCTCCCTGACTTACTTTGTCCTCACTTTGATGGTTCAAAACTCAAACTGGTCCTCATAAAGAGAGAGAGAGAGAGAGAGAGAGACAGAGACACAGAGACAGATAGATATATAGATAGATTTACACATTACATTATTTACAATACATTATACAGTGTACTGAAGTACTTTCCACTTCAAGCATCCAAACACATTTTACAAGAACATATCTCCTGCTAAATTATGTTTGTGACAAATGTCTTTTTGTCCTTGTCATGAGATTCAGACACAGTTCAGCCGTCTGAGTTTACGTTGAAATGTGCTGTTCCGCTGTGAATTTCAAGAAGGCTAAGATGGGTTCAGGAGTCTCCCCCGATGTCTCTGGCCTCCAATTTCCTTCAGTCTGGATGTCTGACAAGAGGCAGAATCCTTGCTCAGAGAAAGACTGATAACATGGAAAGGCATCTAAAAGTTTAAAGCAACAAATGAAAATGCCATTGCCACAGCAGATATCTGCCACTCTTCAATGCACACGAACGGTTCTCCTCTGCCAAATGTCTTCTGTGCATAATCTCACAATTGGAATATTGCAGCGTATCTATATTTTTTCTGCATCATGAGAATCACCAGACAGAAAATAATTCTGGTGTTTCCAAACACTCCTCCGTTTGCTATTGGTCAATCAAAAAGATGGTCCCGCCCCTGAAGACATGCTGTAATTTTTAGTTCCACCCCAAACTCACGGTATGGACTAAGTTTCTTTGATATAATGTGTTTCTACATATCTGGAACATCAAAATAGAGGCAAACACCAATTTATGAAGTATTTATTCACTTAAACGTATTTTTGTCAGGACCACTATCATCAAAGATGATTAACAATTAGCATACAGTTTGGATTGGCAGTATGATTCTGTTCTGGTCAAGAACTCCCTGCCCATCCATGCAGCCTAGCTTGGATAAGAGCAGGAAGAGCAGCAATAACCCCCTTAGGGTAAACAGAATAGAACTAACATATGTATTGCAGATATAATTCATGGTTTTAATGACAATAATTTAATGTGACAACATAAATCAAGATAAATGGCAGTCTGATTTGAAGAGGAATATCAGAATGCAGAGTCCTGAATGTGGAAGAGAGGAGGAGCTGAGGATGGAGGTGAGTAATTATCTGAGCATCGTGATAAAGCTGCTGATAATACTAAATGGACCTTATATGTATGAATGCTGTGATAGGCGTCATATTCCTATACGTAGACGTGGATCAGCTGAGAGTCAACTGATGCAAGCATGACTGACGTGACCTGCCAGAACTAACGCTACACTTGATTTTGTGTTATCATATTCAAACGTCTTGTCAGTAATGTCTGAAATCTTAGTTAAACCCTTGCTGGTTGATTTGGGAACACCAGTTGCATGCTGTGCTTCAATATTGTTTGGTCTGTTACATTGTGCTCTTTAATATGCATAGACTTGCTAATTAAGCCCATCGAATTCTAATGATGTGGCCATGAGAACACTCTTTCAGCTTAGAGGAAAGGTGCATTCTGCAAACCCTCCACTCTACAGCTGTGTCGGCTACTAACTAAAGGTCTGGCATGATCTAATTAGTCAAGTTTTATTGTAGTATGTTTGCCTTGTTGAGCGTCACATATCAATTTATAATCAAGAAGAATGTATGCTCATTTTTAATTATAGCATAATCACTTTTAGGTCACAAGTTCTGAATTTATATTCTTATTGTAGATGAACCGGAAATACCAATATTGTGTGTTAAAAAGTTCTGTGCTGGAAAATCCAGCATTTCTGTTCACTAGCATATGTCCTTATGTTTTGCATGTTGGGACCAGTATTGGATGCTGGTTTCCTGGTTTCCAGCAAGATCAGCACTATACCAGCTCTAACCAGTGTAAACCAGCCTGGAATTCATGCAAATTTCAGCAGGGTTACTCAATATTAACTACTTTATTTATTGAACTATTGTATAAAAGTGATGTCACCTTTTTAACCGTGCTGTTGATATGAATATCTTAACTTACTTTGTCTATTTTTTGCCTCGCCAATGAAATCATCCCACAAAAACACAGCAGAATCAACTGGCTGTTTCTGAATTTTATCACACATTAGAAGCGTTACTAAATAGATTACAGAATGAGCTTTTGAACGATTTGATTGAGTGAATAATTCAAATTGTGGCATTCCTGAATTCAGTGTTTTGGAATGAATCAGTTGATTTATTGGCTCACTCATAAAGAAACTTTTTTTTGTTCCTGAATTATTCAGCATTTTTGAACAAATTGGTTGAGTGCAGATTCAATAACTCGCTCATAGAGTTTGCATGCGAAATTTGCATAATCTCTGAGTAGTACTTCTTTTGAATAATTACTTTGTGAGCATTAAAAAAATATGTTATATATATTATTCTAATCCAGATGAACTACATTCATTATGTTGACCTACTAGCACCAATTGTGTTCCTTCACTGCCATTAACAAATCCTCTCATGTGGCCTCACTTTAGAATCTCGCTGGAAGTAGGTCATTCTGGCACCTACAGTTTTATGAATTCTGTGACCACTCTTTTCAATACTTTTTTTTCACCTAATATATATAGTAGGGACGCATATTGGTCGAAATACAGTGGTGTAGTAAGTCAGCCTGGGCCCATATGCAAAAAAAAATAATAATGGGCCCCCTTGGTTGAAGTCACATTATTGCTGCATACCCAGATGCTACGCCACTGGTCAAATATGCAAATCTTTCTGGAACTTGAAAACCTGGACGAACGAAGTGGTACAAACAGTGAAAAGTCTCAATGCTGTTGGACTGCTATATCAACGTTCTAAGAACGCTGAAAATTTGAGGACAGGAACTAACTTTTGGAAGTGTGGTTGGAAAATGCTATCCACTTGCCAGCATACAAAAGCATATAAGATCAGAGCTAATTGAACAGGGCACTGAAATTTAACCACAAACCTTCAAGGACCTGTCCTCTAAATACCATTAAGATCCCACTCCTCTTAAATCTAGCACAGCCATTAAATGCTGATGCAATTACAAGTTTTCTGTAAGATCCAATTGCATATGGGATGTTTACCAGAACACTGCTAAAACGCTCAAGGGAATTAAATGTGTACTTTGTATGTAAATAAATACTTTTATGTTTAATAACGTCTCGGTTACGTATGTAACCCTCGTTCCCTGAGTAGGGAACGGAGACGTTACGTCGGATGACGACGAATGGGGTTTCGCTTAGAAAGCCTATCAACTTCGAGTATTACAAAACGAGCCAATGGCAAAGAAATGCCATGGGTCTGCGGAATTTGCATGACGTAACTCCGCCCCACCTCGTGGGTATAAAAGGAGGAAGTCCGCAACAGCAGTTTATGTTTCTTCGCTGAGGAGCCAAGACTGAGCTCAGGCGATCCCCGCGGTACAGCGGAAAGTGGCAGGCAGACGTAACGTCTCCGTTCCCTACTCAGGGAACGAGGGTTACATACGTAACCGAGACGTTCCCTTTCGTTGTCACTCCGAGTTACGTCGGATGACGACGAATGGGGTTACCAGTCTAATCACGCCACCTTCTCGGCTGTCTTCCAGTGCCCTGCGTAAATCGAGGTCCCTGACATAGAAGGACGAAGGACTCAATTTAACACAGGAATACCAAGGTACACTGGGAAGCATATCCCAAGCTAGGGGAAGTATGCAATTAATGCCAACCCAGAGGGGGGGGGACTTAGAAATACACATATGGCCCGAAGGAAACATATGGAGAACACTGGGGTGTCCAGCCGCAGGTGGAATATTTCAACCCCAGGGGTGGCAAGGTGGCTTGCCAAGGGAAAGACACATGCTCAGAGAGGCTTACAGTGGAAATACACATGTGGGGGTCGCTCAGGGGAGAGACCATGCACACGGGAGGCACCTAGCCGACGCGCAGGCAAGAGACACTGGCGCCGACGTCAGGAGTGCTGGAGGAACTCAGGGCTTTCGGAAAAGCTCACCTGAGGAGAATATCGCACGTATCCAGTCCGAGGAGTGGAATGGCGAGCAAGCGAAGACACCTGAGCGGGTCCGGTACTAGCTAGTTGAAGCGAGTACATGAGAGGACACTGGCTCTACTCGGAGATTATAGAATCTGGCGAATGTGTTAGGTGTCGCCCAGCCTGCAGCTCTGCAGATGTCTGTTAGCGAGGCGCCATGCGCTAGAGCCCAAGAGGATGCCACACTCCGGGTGGAGTGGGCCGTCACACCAAGGGGGCACGGTCGACCTTGCTGCTGGTAAGCCAAGGCAATGGCGTACACTATCCAGTGAGACAACCTTTGCTTGGAGAGAGCCTTTCCCTTCAGCTTCCCACCATAACAGACAAAGAGCTGGTCTGAGGTCCTGAAACACTGCGTCCTGTCTACATAGGCGCGAAGAGCGCGTACTGGACAGAGCAGTGCCAAGGCTGGGTCTGCCTCCTCCGGGGGCAGCGCTTGCAGGTTCACCACCTGGTCCCGAAAGGGAGTGGTAGGAACCTTGGGCACCTATCCGGGCCGGGGTCTCAGGATCACGTGAGAGAAAGCCGGTCCGAATTCCAGGCACGCTTCGTCGACGGAGAATGCGTGCAGGTCCCCTACCCTCTTGATGGAGGCCAGTGCAACCAGGAGCGCTGTCTTCATTGACAGGAACTTAAGCTCGACTGACTGCAGGGGCTCAAAGGGAGCACTCTTCAGGGCAGTTAGAACCACTGAGAGGTCCCAAGAGGGAACGAGAGGAGGGCGAGGAGGATTTAGTCTCCTCGCTCCTCTCAGGAACCTGATGACCAGGTCGTGCTTCCCTACCGACTTACCTTCGACTAAGTCATGGTGTGCGGCAATGGCGGCAACATAGACCTTAAGGGTGGAGGGAGACAGCCTTCGCTCCAACCCCTGCTGAAGGAAGGAAAGCACAACGCTGATCGAGCATCTCCGGGGGTCTTCTTGGTGAGAAGAGCACCAGACGACGAAGAGGTTCCACTTCAACGCGTAGACGTGTCTTGTGGACGACGCTCTAGCGGAAGTGATGGTAGCCGCCACCGCTGGTGGAAGGGTACTCAAACCTACCTCGAGCCGTCCAGGAGCCACACGTGGAGGCTCCAGAGATCGGGGCGAGGGTGCCACAGGGTGCCCCGTCCCTGAGAAAGAAGGTCCTTCCTCAGAAGAATGGGCCAGGGAGGTGCTGTCGCGAGGAGTGCAAGTTCGGGGAACCAGGTCCGGCCGGGCCAATACGGCGCGACCAAAATGACCTGCTCCTCGTCCTCCCTGACCTTGCGCAAGGTCTGCGCAAGAAGGCTCACTGGGGGAAACGCATATTTGCGGCCCGGCGGCCAGCTGTGCGCCAGTGCATCCGTGCCGAGCGTGCCCTCGGTCAGGGAAAAATACAGGGCGCAATGGGTCGAGTCGTGAGAGGCAAACAGATCTATCTGTGCGTCCCCGAACTGGTCCCAAATCAGCTGAACCGACTGGGGATGGAGTCGCCATTCTCCAGGGAGGGGCTGAAGCCGTGAGAGCTCGTCGGCTGCACAGTTCAGGGCTCCGGGAATGAAAATGGCTCGAAGCGACCTCAGATGCTTCTGACTCCATAGAAGGAGGTGGCGGGCGAGTTGTGACATACGGCGGGAGCGTAGACCACCTTGATGGTTGATGTACGCTACAGTAGCGGTATTGTCTGAGCGGACTAGTACGTGTTGACCCCTGAGCAACGCCCGGAAGCGGTGCAGGGCAAGGCGTACTGCCAACAACTCGAGGCAATTGACATGCCATAGCCACTGGGGTCCTGTCCAGGAGCCCGCAGCAGCATGTCCATTGCACATGGCGCCCCAGCCCGTGGTGGAGGCATCCGTGGAGACCACAACATGCCGGGAAGCTCGTTCCAGGGGGACACCCGCCCTGAGAAATCTGAGGTTCGACCACGGGGTGAGGAACTGACGGCAGGTCAGAGTAACTGGTACCCGGAGCGTGCCTTGATGCCATGCCCACCTCGGGACTCGGTCGCGAAGCCAAAGCTGAAGCGGTCTCATATGAAGCAATCCGAGCGGCGTGACCGCGGCTGCAGATGCCATATGCCCCAGGAGCCTCTGAAAATGTTTCAGTGGAACCGCATTCTTGCTCCTGAGATGTCTCAGGCAAGTCAGCAGTGACTGCGCACGCTCGCTCGTAAGCTGCGCGGACATGGCGACCGAGTCGATGTCCATACCGAGAAAAGAGATCCTCTGCACGGGGCAAAGTTTGCTCTTCTCCCAGTTGACCCGAAGGCCCAGACGAGGTAGGTGCCGGAGCACTAGGTCCCTGTGTTCGCAAACCTGATCTCGAGAGTGAGCTAGGATCAGCCAGTCGTCGATATAACTCAGGATGCGAACCCCGTGTTCCCGAAGGGGAACAAGGGCAGCCTCGACGACCTTCGTGAAGGTGCGAGGAGACAGGGCTAGCCCGAAAGGGAGAACCGCGTACTGGTATGCCTGCCCCTCGAAAGCAAACCGTAGGAACGGTCTGTGTCGAGGAAGAATGGAGACATGAAAGTAGGCGTCCTTCAGGTCGATCGCTGCAAACCAATCCTGGGGCCGCACGCATTCGAGAACGCGTTTGGCGGAGAGCATCTTGAACGGCAGCCTGTGAAGGGAGCGGTTCAGCACGCGCAAGTCCAGGATTGGCCGTAACCCACCGGTTTTCTTGGGGACAATGAAGTAGGGGCTGTAGAAGCCGGACCTCATCTCGGCTGGAGGGACAGTCTCGATCGCACCCTTTGCCAGCAGGGTGAGAATCTCAGCTCTCATGATGGGGGCATTGCCACCGACAACAATGGAGCGGACTCCCCGGAAGCGGGGAGGAGACCGTGCGAACTGAATCGCATAGCCGAGCCTGATGGTGCGCGCGATCCAGCGGGACAGACGGGGAAGCTCTAACCAGGCTCCCAGGAACTGAACCAGCGGGATCAAGCGGATGACAGGCGTCCCCCCGGAGGGGCAGCGAAGCGGAGTAACTGGCCCAGACGTGGACGGCATAGCGGCCCGGTGTGGGAGCACAGTTAGCAACCGCGCCCTGACAGAGGGGGCCAGGGGAGGACCATGCTGGTCGTCCCGCGGGGGCCTGCTCTGGAAGGGGTCTGGCGACAGAGGGGGACAGGGGCGAAGCGGTCCGTGGACGGCACGCCGTGTCAAGCACCTCTGGGACAGAGGGGGACGAGGAGAGCACGGCTTGTGGGCGGCGCTCTGTGTCGTCCGAGAACTCTGTCTTCCCAGAGACGGGAGAGTCAGTTCTTAGGAGAATAAGGATTTTTCCCCGGCCCTTGACCGGGGAAAGGAGTGGTCCTGCTACCAACTCCTGGAAGAACTGAGTCCCATCTCTGTGGAGCCCGTCTCAGGAGCGCCGCTTAACCCGGCACGTAGCGGGGGCGGGGCTGGAGAGGGCTGTGGCGTCCGCCCGCGGCTTCCAGAGCCGGCCCGTCTCTTTAAACGGGCGGGGTGGGAGCCGTGGGGGGGGCGCCTTCGGCAGTGGGCAGACCGAGGGATCTGAGCGGACGGCGGGCCATCGGGACAGAATCACGTCAGTCTGCACATGGGCGGTTGAGAGCTGTTGGGCGAAGTTCTCAACCGCACCGCCGAAGAGGCCGACCTGGGATATGGGAACGTCGGACAGACGGGGCCGTGCGACATTCAGCACATCAGACAGGTTCAGCCACAGAATGGTAGGCATCACCTGACCCAGGGAGCGTACGGCCACTTTCGTCGCTCGGAGAGCAAGGTCAGTGGCGGCGCGCGACTCAGTGAAGAGCCCTGGGTCAGTCCCGCCCTCGTGCAAGTCCATGAGCATCTGGGTCGAGGACCAGCAGAATGGCCATGGCCTGCAGAGAGGCGGCTGCTAGTCCCGTGGTGCTATAGGATCTCGCTACAAATGTAGACGAAAACCATAGACCACGGGCGGGTGCTTAGGATTGCGCCGAGAAGAAGCACTCTGAGGACACATAGCATCGCAACAGAGCGTTCAGCCGGGGGAACCCCAGTGTACCCGTGACAGCGGCCCCATCGAGGGGGGAAAGGCGGATGAGATCAGCGAGCGGTCCCGAGAAAACCAGGGGGTCTTCTGGGACTTCGAGATCTCATCATGCACGTCCGGGAGGGAAGGTATTGGGGTTTGCCGTGGACGAGGGTCGGCGGCCTTACCCAAAAACCAATCGTCCCAGGAAAGCATGGCCGTCATCTCTGGATCAGACTCAGGCACAGCCGTATGCACACCAGAGGGTGGCAGCTGTGACGAGTCGTCACTTCGCAGAGAATCAAACCCACCTTGTGAAGCTGCTACAAACATAGTATCATCCTCTGTAGCTTTAAATGAAACACACGGGCCACCAGAGGGTAGACTCGTGGGAATCACCTATTCACTAGCGGGCACCGCCGTTGAGGGGAGGCTGGGGTCACGGACACGGTGTCGGCGCCTTGTTCCAGACCAACACCCTCAGGTCACCCTGGCCACCAGCCGAAGATCGGGGGGTGGATGAGGGGACTCTCACTCTTGCGAGTTCACCGAGTCTCGACCTATATGACGCGATGATCATGTTCCCACAGAGAGAACATGAGTCATCCACGAGCGCTGCTCTAGTATGATCAAGCCCAAACATACCAGACAACGCTCGTGCCCATCAGAGTCCGATACCAAGCTGCCGCAACCATTCGTTTTTTTTTTTTTTTTTTTTTTTTTTTTAATGCACGGGCGAGCCGTCTTTAAAAAGACGTGCCGCGTGCGCTCTTTTAGAGAGAAAACTCAAGTGTTGAAGCGCCCGGGGAAGCACGCGCTCTCTGATGAACCACTGCAGAGATAAGCAGGAAGCACGCACTCGCCGGAGATCGCCGTCACACCAACACTCGAGGCACTCGTTCGTGAAGCTGATAATTCAGAGTTGGCTTGTGGAGAGAAGAATACACTTGGCTCCGAAGCAAAAACATAAACTGCTGTTGCGGACTTCCTCCTTTTATACCCACGAGGTGGGGCGGAGTTACGTTTTCTTTGCCATTGGCTCGTTTTGTAATACTCGAAGTTGATAGGCTTTCTAAGCGAAACCCCATTCGTCGTCATCCGACGTAACTCGGAGTGACAACGAAAGGGAACTGTAACACTGCATAGATTTCCCCCTTTTTTAGATAGATGGTCCCTTATTACATTGTGGGTCATACAAGTTTTGACGTGAAATCAGCATAAGCTAGACAAAGCATGCTCGAATTAAGAACAACTGTGAGAGCAAAAGGAGAACTATCCCAGCATGTATGGACCTACTGTGAAGGAATGAGTCATTAATTAAGCAGAATCATACTCCACAAAATTTGTATGGCTGCTGATCTTTTCTTTTGAGTAACCACAGAGAGAGAGAGAGAGAGAGAGAGAGAGAGAGAGAGAGAGAGAGAGAGAGAGAGAGAGAGAGATGTCTGGCACTGTAATTGTAGTTCCAGTTCATAGGAGCTGATATATTATTTTTGAAAGTACAAATGCTAACTCTAATGAAGCTTTTTACAAAGCCCTTTTGATAAAGTGCTGATGATAAGAAGAGCTTGGCTGAAAAGTGCATTGTACTGTACATTTGAAATTATCTCTAGGTGACATTGCCTGGTTTCTTTGCCTCAGTTGTGTTCTTTCAGGAAATATTCCACCTTGCTCTTGCAGGTAAAACAGATGCAGAAGGGGCTGGTCATCCATCCTACAGCAGGCAGTCTCCCATCGAGCTGTTCTTCTCTCCAGGTGAACGATATAGCAGAGCTGATAGTGCCTCAGACACAGTCAAGGACTCTGCTGGCCTTGCACTTATCTCAAGTTGCTATTCAGGAGAAGTGCTCGTGTGCAGTGATACACATAGAACAAAGAGAAGAGTCGACTAGGTCAAAAGCATATAACATTCAGGAAATATAACATTCAGGCATAAAACATTTTGAGAGTAAGTGTTGAATGATATATATTTTTAAATTGTTATTTATAATATTTTTATAATAACTAAATGAAAAGTAAGTTTATATTACTTACAGTCAGCTGACTGAGGCTCTCCTTCAGAGTGGAAGGGCTTTGTTTACACCGTGTCTAACCAGACGCGATGATAAGATTCCAGCGACAAGCGATTTGCCTGTCCACACAAGAAGCGACGCAACTACGAGATGCGTCAAAATCAATCAAAATATTACACCACTTAAACATTATTAAAAATGCATACTGAGTTTCTAAAACAATTTTTGTTAAAGAATACACTTGTTTTGTTCACAGTTTGAACGTTCTTGTTTCCATTTGTTTAATTTCAAGATCTGAGGTGAATTATCCATTGTTGCTTTCACGGCTACAAAGCTGGGAGCACTAAATGATATTCAAAGTCACATTACACGCTTTTAACATTAAAGGGATAGTTCACCCAAAAATGAAAATTCTGTCAGTATTTACTCACCCTCATGTTGTTCCAACCCCGTAAGACCTTCGTTCATCTTCGGAACACGAATTAAGATATTTTTGATCACTCCTCCATAGGCTTCTAAGGGATTGACACTTGCCAGCCCCGAAAAGTTATTAAAGACATCATTAAAATAGTCCAAGTGACTACAGTGGCTCAATCTTATGTTTATCAAGCGACGAGAATACTTTTTGTGCGCAAAAACAAACAAAAATAACGACTTTATTTCAACTATTCATTTCCTTCTCTGTGGGCCTCTAGTCAGTTAACGTAGTGTGATTGCGTAGAGCTACGTCACACGTAGGCTCACTATTGGTCGACGCTGGTCATGTGTGTGATGCGTGTGACGTACAACCTATGCGTACAACACAGAAGCACTTACGCTATTACACTAGTGAACTGACTCGAGGCCCACAGAGAAGGAAATGAATAGTTGAAATAAAGTCGTTATTTTTGTTTTTTTTTTGCGCACAAAAAGTATTCTCGTCGTTTGATAAACTTAGCATTGAGCCACTGTAGTCACTTGGACTATTTTAACAATGTCTTTAATAACTTTTCGGGGCTGGCAAGATTCAATCCCTTAAGAAGCCTATGGAGGAGTGATCAGCTCTCAGATTTAGTCAAAAATATCTTAATTCGTGTTCCGAAGATGAACGAAGGTCTTACGGGTTGGAACAACATGAGGGTGAGTAAATACTGACAGAATTTTCATTTTTGGGTGAACTATCCCTTTAAACAAAGCACATAAACAGTACCTGAGATTATCATTGCCACACTTTGTGTTTGTTGTTCCAACGCGATGTCGCAGAAAAATAGAAACATTTCTAAAATAGAATCGTTGCGTGTCACCTTCACAGCTGGTTAGGACAAAAACTCTGATTAACATGGAAAAGATACCTTTTATCACGGCGTCACGTGTAGTTAGGACACGGTATTAGGAATGCAAGGTTTTTTATGTATTATATTGTGTATATATATATATATATATATATATATATATATATATATATATATATATATATATATATATATATATATATATATATATATATATTAGTGATGGGCATAGATTTTTTTTTTTAATCTAGATTAATCTCACTGTAATCTTGGAATTAATCTAGATTAATCTAGATTAAAATGGCTCATTTGAATTCTGCCGAAGACATTCAGAATATGTGTGCTACCCAAATAATGTATATAATAATATGTGTGCTACCCTGGAAAACGCTTCTGCAAAGTGACGCGTCTCTGTTTTCTTCACACCTAACGGACACACAAAGTAGATCAGAATAAGTTCACTACTAGTAAACAACTAGCAATCATCAAGAAGCAAACATAATGTGGTGGTAATTTGTGGTGTCGTGGTAATTAATAGGCTAAGTGATTAAATAAAATTATGTAATTTAAAATTACATAACGTAGTCTACCTAAAGCGAAGGAGTGAAGTTCCCAGCTGGCATCGATGAGGTGTACAGTAACGCCGAGGTAGTTATCGTTGTTGACAGATGTCCAATGGTCCCCAGTCAGTGCCTCGGTTGCACTCAAACATAGTAGTTTGACAACGACTCTTCCCCTGCGCTACATCAGTGCTTGGCCCGGCATCTACCGCATTAGCTAAGGGATGCTTTGCGTATAGATGGAACTTGAGACTGGATGAACTCCTACAGTAAACTAATTCCGCATTGCACAAGGTGCAAACAACCTTAGTCTTGTCGAGGTTTCCATTTGGAAGCTTCTTAAAAATAAATTTTCCCTGAAGCAAACCCGGCGGCTTCATAGCTGCATCCATGTTAGCACGTCACGTTGGATGTGGTAATTTCACAGTAGGCATACACACACACACAGGTTCGAAGACTCGTTCTCGCCCCCTACAGTGCAATACGGCTAGGTATACATCCGATAACAGCCCACCACACACATATATATATATATATATATATATATAGAACTTTTCTGCAACTTTTTCTTTGTTACCTTCCTGAGACTTCCTTTATTTGTTTCTATAGTTACTGCTGTGTCTCGTCTAGCACTCCGTTTATTTATACTCCTTGTTTGGTTATGTCCTTTGTCGGTTATCATCGTAATTTAGTGTGTATTTACCCTGTGTATTCTACTGGTTAATTAAAGACTCCTTAAATGTTGTATGTGCGTCAAGCATCTTGGATTGCGACAACACAATATGTTACTTGTTTATCCCTCAAAACAAGTAAAAAGAAGAAATATGGACTTCCAGTCCCGGATACTGGACTGTGGTTACTCTGGTCCTGTCTCCGGAGATCTTCCTCCTCCAATGTTCCCGCCTGACTTCCTGATTCCATCCAGTCCCCTGGATTCGCCGTCTCCACTGGTGCTGTCCAGCTCCTGTGCAACTCTCTGTCTCCGTCTCGGGCTTCCCGATCCCCAGCTCGTTACGGTGTTATGAATTACCCAGCTTCACCTCAGTTCTCCAGGCCAATGTCGCCGCCTCAGCCTGTACCCATGTACCAGCAGCTCCACCTTGGGCTTCCATGCCTCTCAGCTTCGCCTGGGTCTCTATCGCTCGTATCTGCATCAAGCATCTTGGATTGCGACAACACAACGCGTTACATATATATTATTTATATGTTGTTTTCTATTAATTATCTTTTTGGAAGTTAGTAACAAGCAACAGCTTTAAAAAAAAAGGTATTTTTTAGTTAAAAATTCAATAAATAGAATGAATTAAATAAAATAAATAGAACAGTAATGCATGTTATTTATTTGAAATAAGAACTCTGAAATGTAATATATAAATAATTAAATTTAGAAAATAAATATAAGTACAAGTTGTAACATGTTGCACAGGGTTTGACAGCCTAAAGTTTCTTTGGTAACATCTTAGTAAGTAACATTAACATAATAAATACTGTAAAAAAAACAATAAGCCTATTGCTCATTGTTGGTTCGTGTTAGTCAATGCATTTACTAATGTTAAAGATTTTATTGTAAAGTGTTACCGAATTCTGCCAGTGTTAAGTGTTTCTTTTTTTTATTGGCCAGATAGTGGATTGTCAGGTCATTTTTTTAAAACTTTCATATTCTGTGAATTCTTTGAGTGAGACTTGAATGTCGTTCAATCAGTGCCAACTTGAATAAGCACTGCCATTTTGTGACTATTTTGAGGTATCAATCTTTATAGTGCGGCTCAGAAAAAGACCCAGAAGCCTGCTTCATATCTGTGCTGATGGATGCCTCTAAACCAGAGACAAATGAAAGGATGACTTGTGTTTTAATGTGCAGAGATATATGGGAGCTCTGGGTGAGCAAAAGACAGAGACAAAGCAGCAGTCTTCTTGAAGGCAATGTCACCATGGTTAATGCACATTAGTACGCCAACCGACAAAGCCTCTGACATTCATTGATAAGGCACAGATGCCTGAGGGAAACTGATGGAATGTGAATGTGTCTAAAATTGAACCAAGGGTTAAGGCGTGTATCTTGGCAGAAAAACTTTTTCCTCATCTTTAGTGAAGGACACAGTCAACCCACCCATAGTAACACCTCCTACTAAAAGCATTGGCTGAATTACTGTGGCAAGAAGAAAGTCAGTAGTGTCATGCAAACTCAAAATGGCACATTTTTGAGCCAAGTGGATTTTGAATGTAACTTCTGCAAAAAGTATTTATTTATTTATTTATTTTTAAATAAATAGTTTTTACCTACGATTATTTTTGCATGATAAAAAAAGTCTTTAACACAGTATGGCAGACTCGTTCTCAAGTTTAATTGCACCTACAACGGATTACTTGTTTAAAACAAAACAAATAATAATTTACTGTAATTTGAAACTTGTGTTAATTTTACATTTAAATTGATGTCTTTTCAGATGCTTTTACATTTACAATACATTTGCTTTTCAAGGTATAATACACGCCTGCCGAAGCCATGCATTACATTTTAATATACCCTGTTCACTTGTGAGTTATGAGTCATTTTCTTTGAATCCAAAAAACGTCTCGGGTTATGACTGTAACCCTTGTTCCCTGAGAAAGGGAACGAGAACTTCGTCGAATGACACTTTGGGGGAACGCCCTTAGCGTAGCGTCTCTGAAGCATGAATGAAACTAGACCAATCCTGATTGGTGTTGCGTCATGACATAATGTGTGACGGCATAAGCGGAAGCTACAAAAGGATGCCGGCACACAACAGTGTTAGCTTCTGTGATGAAGCAAGCGCTCCCAGGCAGGGGAAGGCGTGGCGAAGGAACACAGTTTTCGTTCCCTTTCTCAGGGAACAAGGGTTACAGTCGTAACCCGAGACGTTCCCTTTCGAGGGAACTCGAACTGCGTCGAATGACACTTTGGGGGAACGAGTACCCACTATGCCACAACGCGCCCTGCCTGTCCTAGTGTGAAGCTGCTCACAGGCACACTTAGGACAAGAGCACAAGAGTGCCAGGCGTAGACGGAATGTCCAGACTGTAAAACCTAATAAAGGTGTGGGGGGTGGCCCATCCCGCTGCATCGCAGACCTCCTGGATCTGGGCCCCCGAGAGGAGGGCTATAGAGGACGCCATGCCTCTGGTTGAATGAGCCCTCACGGCCAAAGGTGAAGGCAAATTGCGCACCTGGTAGGCCAAAGAAATAGCATGGACAATCCAGTTGCTGATGGTCTGTTTGGAGGTGAGAAGACCCTTCTTGTGCGACCTAAAACACACAAGCAACTGGTCTGACTTCCGCCATGAAGAAGACCTCTGAATATAAATTTTTAGAGCTCTGACAGGGCAGAGCAGATGAAGTCTCTCCTAATCCGCCGTCACGTGAGGTGGAGGATGAGAAGCCCGAAGAACTGTAGGCCGTGCCACATTAGATGGCACCTTAGGCAAATAGCCCAGCCTGGGATGTAAGATGGTTTTAATGTCGCCTGGAGCAAACTCCAGGCACCCATGGGATATGAAAGCTTTAGCATAAAGTTCTGCCAGGAAGACTTAATTATTACGTCACTTATTACCTTCACATCTATCCAATCACGTCCTTATACTCGCTATATAAAAGATTGGTACTTACACACGTTTGAGTTCGCAGATGCTGTCGCGACAACTACCTCCATCCTCCCCACCACCACCAGGATGGTCCTGTCCATAACTCCCAGGGGGGTCTGCTGCGCCCCTGCCTTCATCTTCAGGCAGGAAATGCAGATCCGCTACACTCGGATCATGAACTACGGACGGGGCCTACGCCAAAGAACTTATAAATAATTGCTTGCTGGGCTGTTGGTATATGTATGCTTTGTTACATATCTCCCGAGTCTTTCTGGTAGAAATAGAGAGCGCCTGGAGATCTCCTACCCTCCTCAGAGAAGTAATGGCCAACAGAAAAAACACCTTTAGGGAAAGGTTCTTGGCCTCAGCCAACTCCAGTGGTTCGAAGGGGGCCTCCGCCAACCCTTTGAGAACCACCGCCAGGTCCCATGTGGGAACCCTGGTACGAGCCGCAGGCCTCATCGTCCAAGCCCCACGGAGGAAACGTACGACCAACTGCTGTCTCCCTAGAGGCCCATCACCCAGAGGAGCGTGGAAAGCCGCAATGGCAGCCACGTACACCTTGAGTGTGGATGGGGTAAGACCAGCTGAAAAGCAATCTTGGAGGAATTTCAGAACTGAAGCCACTGGGCAGTTAACTGGATCCACCTCACGCTCTCTACACCAATTGGTAAAGACATTCCACTTTAAGCCATACAATTTCCTCGTGGAGGGAGCTCTAGAGCTGAGTATGGTCTCCACTACTCCAGCTGATAGGCCGGCCTCTAGGTACTGTGCCCCCTCAGGGGCCAGACCCACAGTTTCCATAACTTGGGCCGAGGGTGAAATATTGAGCCCTCTGCCTGTGTCAGCAGGTCCCTCCTGAGGGGAATCTCCCACGGAGGGCCGTCTAGGAGCGATATAATGTCTGGGAACCATACTCGGGCCGGCCACAACGGGGCTACCAGCAGTAGACTGATCCCGTCGCGACGGACCCTCTCTAGAATTCCCGGGAGCAGAGCGATGGGGGAAATGCATACAGACGCTGCCTCGGCCACGACTGCACTATAGCATCCAACCCCAGCGGGGCTGGATGAGAGAGGGAGAACCACAGTGGACAGTGGGTCGTCTCTCGAGACGCGAATAGGTCCACTTCCACTGGGCCGAACCTCTGAGATATCGACTCCACCACCTCGGTGGAGTCTCGCCTCAGCCCCTGTCTCGACAGGATGTCTGCTCCCTGATTGTGACTCCCAGGGATGCATGTTGCTCTTAGAGATAACAGTTTCCCCCTGGGACCACAGGAGAATCTGATGCGCCAGTCTGCATAGAGGGCGAGACCTCAGACCCCCCTGATGGTTTATATAGGTCACTACCTACATATTGTCTGACCTCACAAGGACATGCTGACCTTTGAGGTCCGGCAGGAAACTCCTCAGAGCTCGGAACACCGCCAACATCTCCAGGCAGTTTATGTGCCAGGAGGAATGATGGTCCTGCCATAGGCCTGTCGTAAAGCGGCCGTCCATGACCGCGCCCCAGCCCGTGAGGGAGGCGTCTGTCAAAACGGTTTTCCACCCAAATGACGCTCCCAACACTGGACCTTGGGACAGAAACCAAACTTTTTTCCACATAGATAGGGAACAAAGGCATCTGCGCGTAACCCTGATCATGCGGAACGTGTTCCCCCTCGGGGAGAACCCCTTGGTTTTCAACCACCACTGGAGGGCCCTCATGTGCAACAGGCCAAATGGAATAATGTTGGACGCTGCCGCCATGAGCCCAACACTCTTTGAAAATGTTTCACAGTAATGGCTTGGCCTAGCTTTATCCTGGACACTGTTGCCAGAATGGACTCGATTCGTGCAGGAGACAGTCGTGCCCGCATCGTGACCGAGTCCCACACCACTACCAGGAACGTGGTTCTCTGGGCTGGTGTCAACACGCTCTTTTTCGTGTTGAGTCTCAACCCCAGGCTTTGGATGTGGGCGAGGGTGACATCTCGATGCCGAACCGCCAGCTCTTGTGACTGGAATAGAATCAGCCAGTCGTCGATATAATTGAGCACCCTGATGCCCCGGAGCCTCAGCGGTGCTAGAATTGCATCCATACATTTGGTAAATGTGCGAGGGGAGAGAGCTAGGCCGAACGGAAGAACCCGATATTGGTACGCTTCACCCCCGAAAGCGAACCTCAGGAACTTCCTGTGAGATGGAAGGATGGATATGTGGAAGTATGCGTCCTTTAGATCTATCGTGACAAACCAATCCTCGGATTGAATTTGACTCACAATGATGGGGATAGTGAGCATCTTGAACCTGAATCTCCTCAGAGAACGATTCAAATGCCTGAGATCTATTATTGGACGCAACCCCCCATCCTTCTTGGGAACTATAAAGTAGCGGTTGTAAAACCCGGACTCCCTGTCTGGTGGAGGAATACGCTCTATAGCCTCCTTTACCAGCTGGGAGTTTACTTCTTGTTCCAATACCCGATCCTGCACTGGGTCGACTACAGTCCAGACCACTCCCTTGAACCTTGGTGGGCGGAAACCGAACTGCAGCCTGTACCCCTTTTGAATGGTGCGCAGGGCCCAGGGAGAAATATTTGTGAGATTTTTCCATGCATCGAAATATTTTACCAAAGGAACCAGGCTCTCGAGCCTGGCTTCGAGTATCAATTGGGATTCGTTCTCGACCCCCTGAAGCGAATCTCCGGCAGGGTTCGACCGAAAACGATTCTCGATGGGCAGACGCGATTGCTGCCTGGCCGCAAGCCTGTGGGGCAGACAGAGCAGCGTGCGTTCGCTGGAAACCGATGTGTCCCGAAGCGCACTTAATGGCAGGATACAGACATCGACTTCCTGAGGGCTTCCCTGAGGGGAGGCTCTTTCGGTTTTGTTCTCGACACCCTGAAGCGAAGGACCGGCAGGGAATAATCGAAAACCGTTTCCGATGGGCGAACACGAGCACTGCCTGGCCGCAAGCCCTTGGGGTGGACACTGCAGCGCGCATTCGCTGAAAACCGTTGTGTCCCGAAGCGCACTTGACGCTGAATACAAACATCGATTTCCTGAGGGCTCCGCGGAGGAGCGATTCTCGCTCATCCCTCCACGGGGGGGATAGCCCTGCTATTTTTGATGTGCAGAAGGAACACTGCATGGCCGCAAGCCTGTGGGGCAGACAGAGCAGCGTGCGTTTGCTGCTCATCATTTTAGTTCCTCAGAATTAAATGCAGCCATAAACACGTATAAGTGAAACACGGTCTGAATGGTAGGCTGAATTAAAATATCTAACTTCCTTAAAGTCAGATAATATTTCATCATTTTAATTTCTTAAAATGAAATGCAGCCATAATTACCAGACAATACTGTTTGTGTTATGCGGTCTTGTAATCTACATGCTGCCTCTGCAAACGCGAGATTCTAGTCTTTACAATATATTTGGCTTTCATCCCTCAAGAAGAAAGTCAACGGGTGCGAGGCTGAAACATCCGACAGCGCACGGATATACGCGTCGAGATATTTCTCAATGAACAGCTGCCTGCATCCTCAGGAGTTGACTGTGAATGCCTCGCACCCAAACAGTATTATTTCACAGATCGCGTGTGTCCCTTTCATTGCAGACCCGTACTCTACGCGCTGCCTCAGCAAATGCGAGATTAGAGTCGTTCACAATATATTTGGCTTTCATCTCTCGAGAAGAAAATCAACGGGCGCGAGGCTGAAACACCCGAAAACGCACGGCTGTGCGCGTCGAGATATTTCTCAATTAATCACCCTCAGGAGCTGACTGTTCATGCCTCGCACACACACACAGAATCTTATTGCAAAGTAGACCCGTAATCTACGCGCTGCCTCGGCAAACGCGAGATCCGAGCCACTAGATTCTGTATTGCAATGTACGACCTTTAATCTACGCGCTGCCTCGACAACGCGAGATCCAAGTCACAGAATCTTTATTGCAGAGTAGACCCGTAATCAACGCGCTGCCTCGGCAAACGCGAGATCCGAGCCACTATAGATTCTGTATTGCAATGCAGACCTTTAATCTATGCGCTGCCTTGACAACGCGAGATCCCAGTCACAGAATCTTTATTGCAGAGTAGACCCGTAATCAACGCGCTGCCTTGGCAAATGCGAGATCCGAGCCACTATAGATTCTATATTGCAATGCAGCTTTATTTAGGACAATTCTTATGGGACAAACAACACCAAATAGGACAGACAGTTTGACACAGAGCGCTTGCTGAAGAGCAAAAAACTAACACTGTTGTGTGCCGGCGACCTTTTGTAGCTTCCGCTTATGCCGTCACACATTGCGTCATGACGCAACACCAATCAGGATTGGTCTAGTTTCATTCATGCTTCAGAGACGCTACGCTAAGGGCGTTCCCCCAAAGTGTCATTCGACGCAGTTCGAGTTCCCTCGAAAGGGAACTTCCACACTAGTGAGCTAACTTTTTGGCTCCCTTTCTTGCATGTCCATTTCTCAGGCTACACCTTCCAGCTCCAGTGCTCTCGCACTGGATCCAGAAACCTGCTCTGTGGCTTCTTTCGAGGGGATTATTATTGACACAGGAGTTAAGGCAGATATTTTCGGTGAGTTTGCCTCCACCATTAGCCCACAATCAAGGGGCTGGTTGAGCTCATGACCCACGCCACAGTTAGACTAGTCTAGACTGGTTGGCATAGAAAAAAGAGGAAGTCACTTCAAGTAGACTCAATGAGTGTTTCATTTCATTTTCATTTTTCATTTATTCATTCTTATATAGCACAGTTTAATGCAACACGAGTTACCCAAAGTGTTTCAAAGAACAACAATCAATACATAGAGATAGAAATTCATAGAACCACATAAAACAGACAAAGGCGCACTCGAAACCCCCTCATGAGCGTTCTCACATAGCATTTAACAGCTTTTAGCCTAAATTTGAAAGTAGTTAGATATTTGGCTGATCTAATAGAGACGGGGAGATCATTCCATAGTTTTAGACCCACTCGTGAGAAAGCTTTATCGCCCTTGTGTTTATTTTTTCTCCTGCTGACACATAGAATATGCTAATTCTCTGATCTCAAGGATCTGGGGTATATGTTGAGGATATGTTGACAACATATTGGACATGTACAAAGGTGCCTGATTGTGAAGAGCCTTAAAAGCAAGTTTGAGAATCTTGTACATAATTCTGTACCGTACAGGCAGCCATTTCTACCAGAAAGACTTGGGTTAGATATAATGATGTAACAAAGCATTAATTTATTGACAGCCCAGCAAGCAATTATTTATAAAGTTTTTGGGCGTAGGCCCCGTCCGTAGTTCATAATCCGAGGGTAGCGGATCTGCATTTCCTGCCTGAAGACGAAGGCAGGGGCGCAGCCGAACCCCCCGGGAGGTATGGACAGGACCATCCTGGTGGTGGTGGGGAGGGTGGAGGTAGTTGTCGCGTCAGCATCTGCAAACTCAAACATGTGTAAGTACCGATCTTTTATACAGCGAGTATAAGGACATGATTGGATAGATGAGAAGGTAATAAGTGACGTAGTAATTAAGTCTTCCTGGCAGAACTTATGCTAAAGCTTTCAATTCAATGAGATTAAAAGCGGCGTAACAGAGTCATATTTTTTGGCAGACTTGATCATCCTAGCCGCTGCGTTTTGTACAAGTGGGTTATTGTGATGACCTGCTAGTGTTTCCTGGCAGGTCATCGACACTCCCCCTCATGAGCTTTCTGTTTCTCCTCGATCTCCATGCTGAGGTGTCGTGATCATGGGATGAAACTGTATTCGGCTCGTTTAGTAACCTCGACTGCTTTGAATTATTCAAATGTTTAGGGACTGCATGAGCATGAATATGAGAAGATGCCCTGGGTTGAAAAGGTGCTCACAAGCCGTCTTTCCCCTGGTACAGCATGTTCTCTGAAGACTCCAGTCTTGCCCTCTAAACCATGTCAGATGGCATCTATACTGGTGGGCAAGGTCTATGGAGGTCTAGTGGGCACACTATGGCAGTGTTGCAGGCTTACCAGGCTCCTGAAGCACCTACATCAAGGGGAGGGACTGTCACAGAGCCACAGATCTCACCTTCTGGGCATTCTCCATATCCTGCTGAATCCTTCAGATCGGCCTGTTTCCAGTACGGCCAACGGATCGAGAAATATGTTGAGAAGTTCCTCGAAATTTCTCACCTCTTGGACTGGGCAGATGTATTCTGGTACGGACTGGATGATCATCTGCACCAGCAACCTCCAGCAGCAGCGATCCTAGGCACGTTCGAACAATACCTGGATCATGTGCTGTGCTTGAGCGATTCTGACATCACCGCTCAACCACCGTCACCAGCCATCTTCATCGCCACACCTCCTATCTTCGTCCAGAGTCTTGTCCTGCTGAAACCACCCATCCAGAGTCTCGTCCCGCCGAGACCACCCCTCGACCAGTCAAGCCTGAGCTTCATCACGTCATGCCAGTCAAGCATGAGCTTCTTCACATCATGCATGTCAAGCCTGAGCTTCTTCACGTCATACCTGTCACGCCTGAGCTTTCATCTACGGCCAAGATGGCCGTCGCCATGCCTGAGCCGACGTCTCCGGCCAAAATGGCCGTCGCCACGCTTGAGTCGTTTCCTGAGCCTGAATTCCCACCCAACCACCCTTTCCCACCCCTCCAGTCCCACCACGTCCAGGACTCCACATCGGCCCATCAATCCACTAGCTCATGATAGACTTCTACCTCCTTCATCTCCACCATGGCCCATCAGTTCACCAGTTCCACCAGGCTCCCTCGTCCCCCCGGATCCTCCTTGGTCGCTCGTCCACCTTCCATCACCTCTGAACTGCACTCCTCTTGCTTCGCTTCGTCCCGTCATCCTCACTCCCTTCTGCTCCTCCTTGGTCCTCAGTCCCTCTGTCTCCACCGCTCCCTTCTGTGTCCCCGTCTACACCTCAGTCGCCCAAGCCAGCGGCTTCCCCGTGTCCCTCTGACCCCTCTGCTCCCCCATCGCCTGTCGAACTTTCGTCTCCTCCCTGTCATCCTCCCCCATCGGTTTCGTCTCAATCCGTCATTGCCCTAGAACCCTCTGTCCTTCAACCTCCATGGCTCCTCCCTCCATCAGCTCCACTATGGGTCACGAGTCTTCCCGTTAGATACACCTCCCACCTTTTCCCTGCTTTATCTCATCAAGCACACCAAGCTAGGCAGGACTCCAGGACTGTCACCGGTGCACCTTAAAAAATAAATAATAAATAAATAAAAAATGCCAGAATGATTCGTTATTGCAACACAATCTAATGGAAACTATTTTACGTTTTGGTGAATGGGTGGCTAATTCATATGAATTTGTACAATCTTGTTTGTACGTTTTCGTACGATCTGGTTACGCCCCAGTGATGGTTATGTTTAGGGGTGGCCCTTAATGCTTCTTTTATATAAAAATGTTACATTTTGTACAATTCACAATGTATGAATGAATATGAAATAGCCACCTCGTAAAATAGTTAGGTTTTCCTTTGAGATCGGGTTGGTTATTGATTAAGTGTTCAAGCACTTTCTAAATAGAAAAAGGATCCCCTCTTTACATGGATATCCTGAAGGTGAACTAGGTCGATATGGAGCCAAGGATTGAACATGACATATGAGTATTTTTTTCCTTTAGTGCAGAAAGCATGGAGTTCAAGGAGGAAAAGACATTAACAGGTTGTTTGTTTACAGATAAAGATTCTAATTACAAACCAAGCACTCTGAAGACAGCATGCTAATCATGCCTTCCTATTCTCCAGTGAGTTCGGCTGGTGCTATATGCAGTGTTTTGGCATCCGTGGTAATATCCTGGCTCTGAGAAGTCATTACCCAGTTGTCAACAAAACCACCTGGTCCCACGCAACACAATGGATATGCCCAGTACTGTATATTTCCACCATCTCTCCTGCATTTTCATCATATATAATGGGACATTTCTCTTTAAATAAACACACACCAGTCTCTTGACTTTATCAGACCATTAGCTGAAGCTGATAACAATTGCATGCACTTTTCTGCTTATCAGTTGTTGAATGGATTTGTTTTCTCTTAAGCATTTTACATTGATGTATTACTAGAGTGCTTAAGTACTTTGTTAGTATCCACTGATCAATTATATAAGGCCGATAGGGTCTCGTAATGGGCTGCAGAGTGTCTGACTGAGTGAGATGTTGGCGACTGACGTAACTTAACATAACTTAACATTTAAGACTCTGGGCTGCTAAACAAAAGGATGGATGAGTGACTTTAACATTTAATTCCCTGCGTTACACATCACATATGATTACAAAATTCTAATGTTTTACATACAGAGTGATCCAATTTAGTTTCCTTCTTCTCAATTTCTCCACATGCACACGCACACGCACACGCACACGCACACGCACACGCACACACACACACACACACACACACACACACACACACACACACACACACACACACACACACACACACACACACACACACACACACACACACACACACAAACACACTGAGTTTAGCTGGAGGACAGTATGCATGAACCTCCACCATCTGGTCTGACAGGTCCTCTGCCAGGGAAGATTCTTTTAGTTTCACTAAACACCTTGACCATCTTTTTCACAACCATGATCAATCATTTCTGACTTTCATCATGAAGTTTGGGTTCTGCAGCTCCTCTCTGTACATCCGTACTTCATACTATTATGCTTTTATGAGGCATTCCACTGCTAAATTAAATTGATCAGCATTATTACATGTCATGCGTCCTTGTTGAAGATTTTGGTCTTATTCATGAAATACAAGCAGAATGAATTTATGAGTAAATTGTAAGTAAAACAATTTGTACATAAATTGCCCCATTTAATTTAATGTGACAATTTACATACGAATGGATTTACACGTAATTTTGTGTTCTGCTTGTGTTTCATGAAAAATGCCCATTATTTTGAACTGTCTTTCAAATTCAATTTCCTTATATTACTCAGCACTTCAATATTTTTCAGAATACATTAAAATTTGAAAGCCTTAACTAATTTTATTTGCAAAACTGTCAGTTTCCAGGCAATTGCTATACTGTTGTTTAATTCACACAAAAAATACATTATTATGAAAGGTGAAAATGTGTTCAATGGGGAAAAAACAGTATATGAGATTATATTACTATATTACAGTAACAGTATATGAGATCTGGAAGATTGGTGAAGGCCATTTTGGGATAAATTATTGAGCTGCCACATATCGCCGTATGTGCACTGTGCTCATTACAAATGCATGTATCCATATGTCAGGCAGTTCTAATGTAAGTTTTATTAACAGAACTAGAGTTCAGTCACTCATTTGTTTTAATTAGCGAATTATATCTCTGAGATCTAGATGGTGTGTGCTTTGACTTTTCGTAAGACCTTCGTTCAACTTCGGAACACAAATTAAGATACTTTTGATAAAATCCGAGAGGTTTCTAAACCAGCAACGTCATTGCAACTGTCAAGGCCCGGAAAGGTAGTAATGTGGTTCAACCTTAATGTTATGAAGCGGCGAAAATACGTTTGTGCGCAACAAAAAAAAATAACATAAATAACGACTTTATTCAACAATTTCTTCTCGTCTGTGTCAGTTTGCTTATCACGTATAAACACAGTGCAGCACTTCTGGGAATACAAAAAGTATTCTCGTCACTTTATAACATTAAGGTTGAACCACTGTAGTCACATGGACTATTTTAACAATGTTTTTACTACCTTTCTGGGCCTTGAAAGTTGCAATGACATTGCTGCCTATGGCTGGTTCAGAAAGCTCTCAGATTTCATCAAAAATATCTTAATTTGTGTTCCCAAGATTAACGAAGGTCTTACGGGTTTGGAACGACATGATTGTTTGTAATTATTGACAGAAATTTTATTTTTGGGTGAACTTACCCTTTAATTGTGCCAAGAGAGCATACGTTTCCTGTCATGGTTCAACTGGATTGGATGGTGGTTATTTCAAGTTTTTTAATACATTTAATGTATGCATAAATATATATCAAAATACATAATTTAATTTATATTTTAATAAAAGAAATATATTTATATATATATATATATATATATATATATATATATATATTTTTTTTTTTTTTTTTTTTTTTTTTTACATATGTGCATTTGGTAGATGCTTTTGTCCAATATGAATTGCAAAATTAATTGAATACATCACTCTTAAAAATAAATGTTCCTAAAGGTTTTTTTCACAGTGATGCAATACAAGTGTTCCCTTTCATTGTCACTCCGAGTTACGTCGGATGACGACGAAATGGGGTTTCGCTTAGAAAGCCTATAAACTTCGAGTATTACAAATCGAGCCAATGGCAAAGAAATGCCATGGGTCTGCGGAATTTGCATAGCGTATCTCCGCCCTACCTCGTGGGTATAAAAGGAGGACGCCGGCAACATGCAGATATGTTTTTCGCTTCGGAGCCAAGTTTATTCTTCTCTCCACAAGGCATCTCTGAATTGTCAGCTTTACAAACGAGTACCTCGAGTGTTGGTGTGACGGCGATCTCCGGCGAGCTCGTGCTTCCTGCTTATCTCTGCAGTGGTTTGTCAGACAGCGCGTGTCTCCCCATGTGCTTCAACACTTGAGTTTTCTCTCACAAAAAGAGCTCGCACGCGGCACGTCTTTTTAAAGACGGCTCGCCCGTGCATTTAAAAAAAAAAATGAATGGTGCGGCAGCTTGGTATCGGACTCTGATGGGCACGAGCGTTGTCTAGTATGTTTGGGCTTGATCATGCTAGAGCAGCGCTCGTGGATGACTCATGTTTTCTCCGTGGGAACATGACCATCGCGTCATTAAGGTCGAGACTCGGTGAACTCACATGAGTGAGAGTCCCCTCATCCACCCCCCGATCTTCGGCTGGTGGCCAGGGTGACCTGAGGGTTACGGTCTGGAACAAGGCGCCGACTATGTGTCCGCGACCCCAGCCCCCCTCTTCAATGACGGTGCCCGCTAGTGAACAGGTGATTCCCACGGGTCTACCCTCTGGTGGCCCGTGTGTTTCATTTGAAGCTACAGAGGATGATACTATGTTTGTAGCAGCTACACAAGGTGGGTTTGATTTTCCTGGAAGTGACGACTCGTCACAGCTGCCATCTTCTGGTGCATACGGCTGTGCCTGAGTCTGATCCGGAGATGACGGCCATGCTTTCCCGGGACGACCCTCGTCCACGGCAAACCCCAATACCTTTCTTCCCGGACGTGCATGATGAGATCTCGAAGTCCTAGAAGACCCCCTTGTCTTCTCGGGACCGCTCACTGATCTCATCCACCTTTCCTCCCCTCGATGGGGCCGCTGCCCACGGGTACACTTGGGTCCCCCCGGCTGAACGCTCTGTTGCGATGCTATGTGTCCTCAGAGTGCTTCTTCTCTGCGCAATCCTAAGCACCCGTCCATGGCCTGTAGTTTTTCGTCTACGCTTGTGGCGAGATCCTATAGCACCACGGGACTGGCAGCCGCCTCACTGCATGCCATGGTCATTCTGCTGGCCTACCTGACCCAGATGCTCATGGACCTGCACGAGGGCGGGACTGACCCAGGGCTCTTCACTGAGCTGCGCGCCGCCACTGACCTTGCTCTCTGAGCGACGAAAGTGGCCGTACGCTCCCTGGGTCAGGTGATGCTCACCATTCTGTGGCTGAACCTGTCTGATGTGCTGGATGTCGCGCGGACCCGTCTGCCGACATTCCCATATCCCAGGTCGGCCTCTTCGGCGGTGCGGTTGAGGGCTTGCCCAACAGCTCTCGGCCGCCCATGAGCAGACTGACGTTGATTCTGTCCCAACGGCCCCGCCGTCTGCTCAGATCCCTCGGTCTGCCCACCGTCGAAGGCGCCCTCCTGCGGCTCCCACCCCGCCCGTTCACCCGGGCCGGCTCACAAGCCGTGCTCTCCTCGTCCCCCTCTGTCCCAGAGATGGTTGAAACGGCGTGCCGTCCACAGACCACTTCGCCCCTGTCCCCCTCTATCGCCAGACCCCTGGCAGAGCAGGCCCCCGCAGGACGACCAGCCTGGTCCTCCCCTGGCCCCCTCTGCCAGGGCGCGGTTGCTAACTGTGCCCCCACACCGGACCGCTATGCCGTCCACGTCTGGGCCAGTTACTCCGCTTCGCTGCCCCTCCGGGGGGACGCCTGTGGTTCGCATGACCCCGCTGGTTCAGTTCCTGGGAGCCTGGTTAGAGATCCCCGTCTGTCCCGCTGGATCGCGCGGACCGTCAGGCTACGTTAGTCTCCTCCCCGCTTCTGGGGAGTCCGCTCCACTTTGGTCGGTGGCTAGGCCCCCATCATGAGAGCAGAGATTGCCACCCTGCTGGCGAAGGGTGCAATCGAGACTGTCTACTGTAGCGTACATCAACCGTCAAGGTGGTCTACGCTCCCGCCGTATGTCACAACTCGCTCACCACCTCCTCCTATGGAGTCAGAAGCATCTGCGGTCGCTTCGAGCCATTTCATTCCCGGAGCGCTGAACTGTGCAGCCGACGAGCTCTCACGGCTTCAGCCCCTCCCTGGAGAATGGCGACTCCATCCCCAGTCGGTTCAGCTGATTTGGGACCAGTTCGGGGACGCACAGATAGATCTGTTTGCCTCTCACGACTCGACCCATTGCGCCCAGTTTTATTCCCTGACCGAGGGCACGCTCGGCACGGATTCTCTGGCGCACAGCTGGCCGCAGGGCCGAAAGTATGCAATCCCCCAGTGAGCCTTCTTGCGCAGACCTTGCGCAAGGTCAGGGAGGACGAGGAGCAAGTCATTCTGGTTGCTCCTTACTGGCCCAACTGGACCTGGTTCTCCGAACTAGTACTCCTCGCGACAGCACCTCCCTGGCCGATCCCTCTGAGAAAGGATCTTCTTTCTCAGGGACGGGGCACCCTATGGCACCCTCGTCCCGATCTTTGGAACCTCCGCGAGTGGCTCCTGGATGGGACGAGGCAGGTTTGAGTACCCTACCACCAGCGGTGGTGGCTACCATCACTTCCGCTAGAGCGTCGTCCACGAGACACGTCTATGCATTGAAGCGGAACCTCTTCGTCAGCTGGTGTTTTTCTCACCGAGAAGACCCCCGGAGATGCTCGATCAGCGTTGTGCTTTCCTTCCTTCAACAGGGGTTGGAGCGAAGGCTGTCTCCCTCCACCCCGAATGTCTATGTTGCCGCCATTGCCGCACATCATGACCTCTTCGAAGGTAAGTCGGTGGGGAAGCACGACCTGGTCATCAGGTTCCTGAGAGGAGTGAGGAGACTAAATCCGCCTCGCCTCCTCTCGTTCCCTCTTGGGACCTCTCAGTGGTTCTAACTGCCCTGCAGAGTGCTCCCCTTGAGCCTCTGCAATCAGTCGAGCTTAAGTTCCTGTCAATGATGACAGCGCTCCTGGTTGCACTGGCCTCCATCAATAGGGTAGGGGACCTGCTCGCATTCTCCTTTGACGAAGCGTGCCTAGAATTCGGGCCGGCTTACTCTCACATGATCCTGAGACCCCGGCCTGGATACGTGCCCAAGGTTCCTACCACTCCCTTTCGGGACCAGGTGGTGAACCTGCAAGCGCTGCCCCCGGAGGAGGCAGACCCAGCCTTGGCACTGCTCTGTCCAGTACGCGCTCTCCGCGCCTATGTAGACAGAACGCAGTGTTTCAGGACTTCAGACCAGCTCTTTGTCTGTTATGGTGGGAAGCTGGAGGGAAAGGCTCTCTCCAAGCAAAGGTTGTCTCACTGGATAGTGGACGCCATTGCTTTGGCATACCAAAACTTACATACTTTGGTCGACCGTGCCCCCTTGGTGTGACTGCCCACTCCACCCGGAGTGTGGCGTCCTCTTGGGCTCTAGCGCATGGCGCCTCGCTAATAGACATCTGCAGAGCAGCAGGCTAGGCACATTTGCACATTAACACATTTGCCAGATTCTATAATCTCCGAGTGGAGCCTGTGTCCTCTCATGTACTCGCTTCAACCAGCTAGTACCGGACCCGCTCAGGTGTCTTCGCTTGCTCGCCATTCCACTCCACGGACTGGATACGTGCGATATTCTCCTCAGGTGAGCTTCCCTGGAAGCCCTGAGCTCCTCCAGCACTCCTGACGTCAGTGCCAGTGTCTATTGCCTGCGCGTCGGCTAGGTGCCTCCCGTGTGCATGGTCCCTCCTCTGAGCGACCCCCACATGTGTATTTCCACTGTAAGCCTCTCTGAGCATGTGTCTTTCCCTTGGCAAGCCACCTTGCCACCCCTGGGGTTGAAATATTCCACCTGCGGCTGGACACCCCAGGTTTCTCCATATGCTTCTTTCGGGTCATATGTGTATTCTCTAAGTCCCCCCCCCCCTCTGGGTTGGCATTATTTGCATACTTCCCCTAAGCTTGGGATATGCATCCCAGTGTACCTTGGTATTCCTGTGATAAATGGAGTCCTTCGTCCAGTCTATGACAGGGATCTCGATTTATGCACGGCACTGGAAGACAGCTGAGAAGGCGGCGTGATTAGACTGGTAACCCCATTTCGTCGTCATCCGACGTAACTCGGAGTGACAACGAAAGGGAACGTCTATGGTTACGTATGTAACCCTCGTTCCCTGAGTAGGGAACGGAGACGTTACGTCTGCCTGCCACTTAAAGTCTCCGTTCCCTACTCAGGGAACGAGGGTTACATACGTAACCATAGACGTTATGATTCCTGTTTCGTGTTCCCTGTTCCCTGTTTTGTGTCTTAGGACTCTTATTTTGTTCCTATTGGTCCTGCTCTGACTTCCTGTGATTAGTTCCTGTTTTCAGAGATGGGCAACTGCAGTCCTGGAGAGCCACTGTCCTGTCATGAAAAATCTGTATCTTGAGTGTGTGCTTCAGATGAATCATATAAGTTACACCTTATCCAGTAAAGTGCCATCTGCAGATAACTTCAGGAAAGCTATAGGAGAGCAGGGTCAGGTGTGGAAGGGTTTCACACTGAGATAGTGGAGTATATTTTCCTCTAAATATACCTTATAAGCAAGATGGATGGGGCAACGAGGAATGTGCAATGGTTGTTCAATCTTTTTTCCTCTCTGTTTCAAGAAGAGCCAGAAGCTCCAGCTTCCTGTGGTTAAGAGGGGAAGTGGCTGTCCCTTTCCCCTATGGAGGTGATGGGGCCAGAGGAGCAACACTCTGCAGTCTGCTCTACCTCCCCTACCATCATGTTAATGAGGTCAAGTGATGAATTGCAGAGCCAAACTACAGGGGCAAAATGAATGAGGACCAGATTGAAGAGAGCACACAAAAAGCCAACGGCCAGGACAAGCTGGACTTTTTTGAAAACTAGTGTTAATTAATTTAAATGTCACTTGTTCAGCCTTACAGTCAACTATAACTAAGCAGTTATAACATTAATTAAAGACAATAAAACATCTAACCAACAACGTCATTATTTTAGAAACATGCAAACCCAGCAAAAAGGCATTAGCAATAGCACTTGACAATTAGAAATATACAGTACCACTGATGCTTTTTGCATTAATTTAGTCGTTTGTGGTGTACGCGAAAGTATTGAATAATAAGAGGCCTGTCAGTCAGCCCCAGTCTGTCATATTAAGTAGCTAGTATGACAGTTTTCAATATATTTAGAACATCATACTACTCAAAATGTGCACATATTACTGTTGTATTACTAATATTAACTAATTCTTCCATTCTTCTAAATTCTTCCAATGTTTTTGTTGTGGTTGTTGTTTTGTGCACATTATTCAGGGACAGAGGTTTGGGCCCCAAAATTTGTGTGCCCAGGGGCCTCACAATGCAGTCTTGTCTGCACCAACTAATATGACAGAAATCGAAATGGCTAACATCAAGGATATAAATAGAAAGGAAGACATAGTCCTTATTAGATAAGAAAAGGAAAAAGTATATGAGGTGAAGCAAGACACCCAGAGGCAATTAAATATAATTCCATTGTGATCTTTATTATCAAAATATCGTTGTTTTCATTTACAAAGCTGAAGATGAGTTGCATATTGCATTTTCCTCTAGACTGTCAGAAAATGACACAAAGAAAATATAGTTTTCTCTAGTTTTAAAAAATCTAAGACATCAAGGGAAAAATCCTGAGGGCATTTTTTTTTTATATATATATATCAACAAAAATGATGCTGGTATCACTGAATATCCTTCAGGGCCATCGGGACCTACTGGCATGTGCTAAAATTGCCTCTGCATGTCTTAGGATCAAAACTTGTCCAAGTCTGTGAGCTGACAATTACTGTCAACTAATAAAGCAGTAAGTCTCTGCAAATATTTGCTCATGAAAGAGATCCATTATTGAATGACAACCTTGTGGCCTACTTCATTTAATCTTTATTTTTATATAACTGTTCTTAATGGAATCATTTCAATGTATTACTTTTTCAATTTGTTTTAATCACTAATGAATCTATTCTTTTGGCATAGGGTATTTTTTAGAACACATATTTGCAACTGGCGACTTTAGTTGGATGGTCAATATATATATATATATATATATATATATATATATATATATATATATATATATATATATATATATATACAGTATATATACTGTATATAGGGTTTGAAATTAACTTTGTCACTCACCGGCCAATTTGGCTACAAAATCTTTAAGTTACCGGTCATTCAGAACTTCTACTAGCCCAAAAAAAAAGAAAAAAAGAATAATAAAAAAATAAATGAAACTGATTACTACGTCACACCTTATAGCAGTTTGGTGGGCATGGCGATTGAGAGAGAGAGTGCTCACACTAGGTTGCATTCCTGGTGTGTAGCCGCAGCTATCTCCCTGTGCGTTTCAGCACCTCAGAGTACTTCTAAAAGAGGTAACACGATCTGTCTGCGTCTTTTTTAAGATATCATTCAGATCGTGTGTTTCTGGATGCGGCCAATGTTTGACTCCAGCTGACGGGCATGATTGCTGTATCACGTGCTTGGGCTATAGGCACGCTGAAATGGCGCTCATGGATGACTCATGTTCTCATTGCGGGAACATGATCATCGCGGCGTTATACGGTCGAGACTCCGTTACCTCGAAAGAGGTGGAGCCCCTTCGCTTGTTCCCCCATCTAGTGCTTCTTCTGCCCAGCAGAATGAGCCTACTTCGGTTAATAGCCTTGGTGACCTGAGGATCACAGTGAGAGGTAATCTGCCAAGCCAGTCTCCTCGGGCCCCTCACTCCTCTATAACGCTACCCGTGGAGCCTCCAAGAGAGCGCGCTGGGCCGTCCCCGGCGATCCCAGTCGTTTCTTTTGGAGCTCCACTGGATGATCAAATGTCGGTCGCTGCACCGGAGGGTGAGCTAATGTCCTCTGGGGATGAAGACTCGGCTGCGCTGCCTCCTTCGGGTGCGCCAGCGCTGTCCGAGTCAGACCCAGAGCTCATGGGTATGCTTTCCCGGGCCGCCGCAAGTGTCGGGCTAGAGTGGAACCCTCCACCATGTCCCAAACCTTCGTGGCTGGACGATTGGTATCTCGGGGTGGCCCGTGCTGGTTCTCAGCACCCCGCCCCAGGGCCTTTATTTTCGGAAGTGCATGAAGAGGTTACTAGAGTATGGTATAGAAGATTACCAAAACCGTTCTGGTGCCTCTTCCTTCCTCACTACCCTCGAAGGCGGAGCAGCTAAGGGTTACGTGGAGATCCCCCCGGTGGAGCGGTCTGTGGCGATGCAGCTGTGTCCCAAGACCGCTACCTCCTGGCGGGGAAATCCGCGCCTCCCCCCCACGGGCGTGTAAGTTCTCGTCCGTTCTCACGGACAAGGCTTACTCAGCATGTGGAGAAGCTGCCTCCACCCTGTATGCTATGGCGCTCCTGCAGGTTTACCAGGCCAAGGCGCTCAAGGAATTGCACGAGGGTAGTTCCGACACAGGAGTTATGCAGGAACTGCATACAGCGATGGACCTCGCCCTCCGAGCGACGAAAGTCACTGCACGCTCCCTGGTTGGTCGATGTCCACGTTAGTGGTCCAGGAGCGACACCTGTGGCTGAACACTGCCAAGCCTCTTCGGTGATGCTGTGGAAAACTTTGCCCAGCAGTTTTCCGTGGCACAAAAGCAGACGGAGGGGATTAAGCACATCCTGCTCTGACGACCAGCTGCTGCCTCCCCTGCTCATCCTAAGCACCAGCCTCCACTCAGGCAGCAGGTGGCCGGCCGCAAGAGGAGCGCCCAGCCCGTCCAGGACCCCGCTAAATCAGGCGGCAAGCGTGAGGGCAAGCGGCCATGAGACAGGCGACCCAGGGATGGAGAAAGTTGCTCTCCGGCAGATAGTGTCCGCACCTCTCCCTCCCCCGGAGGAGGACTGGGTGGAGAATCTTTTGTTACATTTTGTTTCTGTTCCCACATTTTCAATAAAATAGCAATTTCTTCCATCTCTGGGTCACAAGAGGGTGCGGATTGCAGTGAGCGATGCTCCTATGCCTTGCCACTCCTTTCCCCCTCTTCCATCGCCAGTGGGCAGCAGTGTGCGGCTCAGGGACGCCACCAAGCCTTCCCACGCACCCTCTGCCCCACCCTGGAACCAGGTAAGTGTGGCACCACACACTCAGACTCCACTTTGGTCTGCCTCAGTGCCTCCCGAGCCGAGACCCTGTGTTCCACCTTGCTGCCCCACCCTAGGTACGTCTGTGGTCCCGTTGGTCCCGCTTGCACGGTGTCTGGTAGCCTGGCTAGCACTTCCCAGCTCGTCTCACTGGCTCATCCGTACCATCAGACTCAGCTATGAGATTCAGTTCGCCCGGCGCCCTCCCAAGTTCAGGGGCATCCACTTCACCTCTGTGCGGCGTTGCGATGCCTCTGTCTTGCGGGCAGAGATCGATGTCCTACTGGCGAAGGACACGATCGAGCCGGTTGCTCTAGCTGATAGGAAGACAGGGTTCTACAGCCCCTACTTCATTGTACCCAAGAAAGGCGGTGGGTTACGGCCGATCTTGGACCTGTGAACCTTGAATCGGGCCCTGCACAAGCTCCCGCTCAAGATGCTCACGCAGAAACGCATTTTCAAATACATCCGTCCCCAAGATTGGTTTGCAGCGATCGACCTGAAGGACGCGTACTTTCATGTCTCGATTCTTCCTTGACACAGACCATTCCTGCGGTTTGCGTTCGAGGGACGGGCATATCAGTACAAAGTCCTACCCTTCGGGCTGTCCCTGTCGCCACGCGTCATCACGAAAGTCGTGGAGGCAGCCATTGTTCCACTCCGAGAACGCGGCGTTTGTATTCTCAACTATCTTGATGACTGGCTGATCCTGGCTCAGTCTCAAGATCAGTTGTGTGAACACAGGGACATGGTGTCCTGAAAGCCTGTTGGGCCTTCGGGTCAACTGGGACAAGAGCAAACTCTCCCCTGTGCAGAGGATCTCTTATCTCGGTATGGAGTTGGACTCCACAGCGCGACTCACAGAGGAGTCTTGAACTGCTTGAGTACAATCAAGAGCAGGACAGCGGTCCCACTGAAACTTTTTCAGAGGCTCCTGGGGCATATGGCATCCGCAGCCGCAGTAACGCTTCTCGGATTGCTTCATATGAGACCGCTTCAGCACTGGCTTCACGGCCGAGTCCCGAGATGGGCGTGGCAGAGCGGCACGTACCGGGTGCACGTCACCTCGCACTGCCTCCAAACATTCAGCCCGTGGTTGAACCCTTCGTTTCTACAGGCAGGTGTTCCCCTAGAACAAGTGTGAAAGGGATGCTGTGGTCTTCACGGATGCCTCTGCTACCGGCTGGGGGGTCGTGTACAACGGGCATGCAGTTTCAGGTCTGTGGATGGGGCTTCAACTGCATTGGCACATCAATTGCCTCGAGTTGCTCACAGTACGCCTTGCACTGGGCCGCTAAATGGCAAGCACGTACTGGTCCGTATGGACAACACTGTGACTGCTGCGTACATCAACCGTCAAGGTGGTCTACGATCCCGCTGCATGTCGCAACTCGCCGCCATCTCCTCCTATGGAGTCAGAAGCATCTGAGGGCGCTTTGTGCCATTCACATCCCTGGCGTGTTCAATCGCGCAGCCGACGAGCTCTCACGACAGCCTACGCCTCTGGGAGAGTGGCGTGTCCATCCCCAGGTGGTCCAGCTGATATGGGACTTCTTCGGAGCCGCTCAGATAGATCTGTTTGCCTCTCTGGACTCGACCCATTGCCAGTTGTTTTATTCCCTGACCGAGGGGACCCTCGGCACCGATGCACTGGCGCACAGCTGGCCTGGGGTCTACACAAGTATGCGTTTCCCCCAGTGAGCCATCTCGCACAGACACTGTGCAAAGTCAGGGAGGATGAGGAGCAGGTCTTGTTAGTTGCGCCGTATTGGCCCAACCGGACCTGGTTCCCAGAACTCATGCTCCTCGCAACAGCACCTCCTTGGTCCATTCCTCTGAGGAAGGATATAAGGATATCCTGATTTAGCGGCGACCCGCAGGGGTCTCCGCAGTGACTGACCTTCTCTGCTTAGAGCTCCTCCTTCTGCCCAACACTACGGTCAGGCCAGGAGGCTCAAGCGGAGCGCTGGAAGGGCCAGCAGCTGTGGCGTTTTGGTAGATATCCCCATTCGTCAGTCTAGACTTACTCGTAGTGACTGACGAAGGGGAACATCTCGGTTACATATAGTAACCCTCGTTCCCCGAGGAGGGAACGGAGACGTAAGTCCCCTCACCATAGTTGCTGAGCTTCCGCTGTACGGCCGAGTTACAGGTCAGGCTTCTCAGCGGAAAAATCAAGGATGCTAATTATATGCTCGCACCTCGATGCACAGCAGCTGGTGCAATTATCGCATGCCAATGTGCATTGGCTCGTTTAGTTTCACTCGAAGTAGATAGGCTCTCGCAAGCGATCCCCATTCTTCAGTATAGACTTACGTCTCCGGGTTACCATACGTAACCAAGATGTTTCTGTTGTTGGATTATAATAAAGACTATTTTGTTTCTCTACTACTTCGCCATGCACTTCAATATGAAAATTGACGGTAAACCGTTGTACGGTTGAGGAGAGATTCTCTGATATGATTGTAAAGCGCTTTGGGTGTACAGCAGTATATATGAAAGCACTATATAAATGCCTCATTCATTCATTCATTCATTCAATACAGCCTCCGTGACAGACATGAAATATTGATTTGAATCAAAATCATTTTAGAACTATCTTAAAGCTTCTGCTAAGAAAAAATTATGTGTATTATTTTAAAGCTTCCGCTAAGAAAAAATTGGCCATTTAAACAAAAAGTCAATTTCTTGCATGTATGTCTATTTATGATGTCATCATCATAATATTACATTGATATTACCGTTCTCCGAAGTTATTTTCACTACAACTGATAACTAAGCTGCGTTTGTATAAAAATAAAACAGCGAACTCAAATATGTCCTTCTTAATAGGTGACACCTCTTCTCTTCTCTGGTGACATGTTTATCGGCACGAGGGTGGGACAACCTCTCACCCACATGACAGTGGAGCAATAACAAATGACAACAATCCAATCAATTCCCATTGGACAAACTTAAATCCCACCCAGATATACATCACAACAGGGAAGAAAAAACATTCACAACTTCCGTTTCATCTCGACTTTAAGAAGAAAATAAACCTTTCCAAATACCCACACTTGCGGTCTTAGCCACTTGATAATGCTTGCACACAACAGGAAGTAAGTGCGCAAGACTGTCCTAGTTCTTAAAGGCCAAACCTCAGTGCCATTAAAGAGAGAGTTTACCCATAAATTCAAATTCTGTTATCATTTACTTACCCTCAAGTTGTACCAAACCTGAATTAATTTCTTTCTTCTGCTAAACACAAGAGAAGATATTTTGAAGAATGTTGTCAAACAGTTGGCCCACTGACTTCAATTTTTTTTTCATACTATGTAAAAGAATGGGGCCCATCAACTGTTTGGTAACCGACATTCTTTAAAATATTGTCTTTTGTGTTCAGCAGAAGACAGAAATTCATACAGGTTTGGTACAACTTGAGGGTGAGTAAATTATGACAGATTTTTCATTTTTGGGTGAACTATCCCTTTAACACACACTAAACCCTCGAATACCGCTTGTATTTTGTACAACATTTACGACTGCTTTTTATCACTTAATTATAAGCACCACAATTACAAAATTGTGTCACCTGTTACATAGGGACTACTGAACAAACATTTAGAAGATTATTTTATTGATTTTAATGGAAAGAATTGAAAATCAAAATAAGTTCTGTAAATACTTGCGTTTTTACAACACTATATAAGTGTGTCCCATCGGATAATCAAAAGTTCCACACACTTGAACACTGTAAGTAGACAAGTGATCAAGTGCAAAGACTTTGGTGTTATCTGATGTATGGCGCTACTTTGTTTACATTATCGATCATTGGAGTCACTTCATAGTGCTCTTACATATTTCTTGTATTCATAAGATATACTAGAACATAAAGTTTATGTTGTGATCCTGACACAATAATGTTTTACACAAAGGCACTCTTTATTCAAGAATGCCTTAATCTCATAAACAATATTTTCCTCTATAGTGGGGGAAAATGTGGTAAGAGAGCTTTACACACAAGCCTTAGTGAATTATGTGTGTCACTCTGATAAGTTAAGCACTACATAGAAAACTGACAGTCTCTCATTACTCACCTTCCTTTAACCTCGATCTTTTTTTAAAATGCAACGTGAAACTGGCAGGCATCAGTGAGGATAAGACAAGGTGTCTGATCCAGTGCTTTACAATATATCTCAAAAAAACTTTTCGATCTCTCAGTCAAGCCAGATCACTTGAAGACATGCTGTTTTGTTTAACATATAAGTAAATCTAATCTTATTGACAAGAATAAATGCTTATCTATACTTCACAAGTTGATATTGGAAAACAATTACCTTTGAGGCCATTTATACTTTTAAAAGTTGACAAAAGTATTATTTAAGCAGATTAATGCATTTAAAAGGTACAGTCGGGAAAACAAGGGAAAAGTTTTGATGACTCATCCTGCACTCCATTATTTTGTCCAATCAAAGGCTCTCTAGAATGAGAATGCCCCACCCCCTAATTGTTTTTAATATTGGTAAATGCTCATATGCATCACTTTATCAGAAAAAGTTAAGTAAATTCAGTGGAGGCTATTTTCACACTCATTTTTGTTTCTCATTTAATCATGAATGTAGTGTTTATGTGTATATGACTGGTGTCCCATCTCCCCCGAGCTTTTTAATTACAAACAGCAGAACCGTAACTATCTCAATTCAAATGATAGAGATTCACACCTTTCATTATTAGGTTACTTTTTAGGGAAAGAAGAACAAACTGCTTTCATAGGTTGCATATTTCCTCATATACTATTTTGCACATGAGCTGAAGCAACTGAACTCTGCAGTTGTGGTGTTGCATACAGTAAGCAAGATAAGCCCTTATTTACATAATTGCCATTTTGTCATTAGTCATCCCTAAAATAACCAATCGGTGAGCTGAATTTTGAGTGATTTGGTCACAAAAATATTTAACTGGTTTTGCAGAGTCTTGCAGCTTTTGAAATACAGTATAACAAAAAGATCTCTAATAGGATTAGCGTGTATACATTTATATTCAAATCCCTCTGACAGTGCCTTGTTGAAGCTATATAGACAAAAAAAAGCTTCACTCTGGTTGCTACACATAGTGTTGAATGCTTATTCATTAACCACACTTTTTAAAGGCTTTTTTAATCTTTGATGAGTAAAGATGCGTTCACAAGAAAGATGACTATAAAGTTTTGTCGTCTGTCGCTTAAATGTTTGAGCTCTTTAAAGTAGGATGGATTCTGATTGGCTGCCATTGTTTAATTAGTTCTCAAGCCAGAAAAATAATCGTTCTGAAAGGGATTCAAGGATATTGTTTCTGTGCTGTTATCGTTATAGTTGTGGTATGGACTCTTTATTCTTTTATATTTAGAACGATTTTTAAAAACATCTTTATAGTTATCGCCCTTGGTGTGAACGGGCCTTAAATCCTTTGATTGGTGTTTTTATGGACAGTGATGGATGATAATGATAATAGACTTCTGCATAAATCACATGAGTATCTTTTCATAAATAAGGTCCTGTGCAAGATATTCAGACAGCTTCTTGCAGAGTTTTTCCTGAGGAAATTCCAATTTCGAGAAGCACTACCACTCGACAAAAACAATCTGGCCTCTCCTGTGCTTTCCTATCAGGTACGATTGGCTGATAGTGATGAAAAGGATCTGTTTGTTTTTTCTTTTGCTATCTGTCTAAGGAAATAAATCAAGTCCTGAGGCCACTTTTAAATTTGATACTGCCATTGCCGTGAGACAGAACTTATTGAGCATTCATAACTGCTGGAATTTTCCAACAATACTAATCTGCAGGAGCTACCATTGCTTCTTAGTAATCACCAGCTTTAATCTGTTTGTGATTGCAATTTATGGTATGTTATTAAAGTTAGCATAAAACAGAAGTTGCAATAGTCTTTTCTTCCCTATTGTAACGTATATCCAAGTGACGTATATCCGTATATCTTAAACAAGAAAAATATGTAGGGAGGGACTTGATTTTGTCCATTGGGAATTGATTGGATTGATCATTGTGGTTTGCTTTTGCTGTGATGTCATGTGAGTGACAGGTTGTCCCACCCAGTAAATGTCATCAGATCAAAGAAGAGATGTTCTTACAAGAGAAAGTGGAAATTATTTTGATTAAAGCTTACAAGGGTACTTGGATAAAAAAAAAAAATTGCATAGATCATTCATTTATGATAAATTCTATAATATTCCATTGAAGAAAAAAAAGTACATTTTGATTTCATGGTGACTTTAATATTGATTGCTAACTTTTGACATTAAAGACATAAGAATATGTTTTTAATAAAGAAACTAAGCTTTACATATCTCTTCAGGAAAACCACACATTCAATGTCAACCCTTTTTCCTTTTTTTCTGAGCTTCAATATTACATTGAGCATATTACTCTGAAGATTAATACATTCAGTGTCAGAGTTTGCTTCTCAGAGCTGCGTTTTAATGGAGGGGCCCATCATTAGCTCTGTTAAAGCAGCCGCTACTGAGTGAGGGGACTGTTAGGGCAGGGCAGACTGCTTTTTTACTGTCAACATCAATACACTCTTAGTTATCAGACAGCCTATTTGGGTCGAAGGCACACTTTCGAGCACATAATATGTGCCTAAATCCAAATCTTGAAAAACTGTGCAAGCTATTTCTGAGTTCTTAAACTTTATTTGATCATTGAAAAGGGGCAATTTCTTCTAATAACTCAATTTGGGCATGTGGCTGTCTGTGTATACACAAAAACCTTTGATTTAGTGCTGACTTTCATGTTTTATAAAGATTAGCTGTCTGCAGTGCATTCACATTAGCATGCTCAACCCTCTGGTCCTGCTCATGTGGCGGTCAAAAATGGCTGTTTTTTTTTGTTTGTTTGTTTGTTTGTTTTCAATTAAATGAATGTACTATAATGTTTTTGTATTTTGTTTTTAATTTATTTTTTTAGGTAATTCTACTAAATTACATTTATTGAATAGTTATAATCCATTTATTACCCTGTTAACCACTTTTTGAGCATAGACCTACAAAATGAAATTAGACTTAAACTGGCGTAAATCTTGAATGCTTTGGAGCACTTAAGAGTTTGGTCTCTTTTTAAAGAAGCTACTTAGCAGATTATATAAGTGAAAAAAAGTTTTAAAAAAGTGAAACTTAAAAAACAGTTATAGAAGTTTAAGTTTATTACTATGAAAAATTCACAAAAATTCACTTCTTAAATTTTGTATGAAATATATATTTTCCAAAACATGATTTACTCTAAAACTGCGAGAAAATCAAAAGAATACATCTAAACAAATTGTGCTCCAAATTTGAGGTTGATATCTCAAGAAATGAGCTTTCAGTAAGATTTAATTTTGGCTCAGTACCAAAGTTTTCAACTTGATGAAATTCGTCTCCCATTAATTTCCAATGCAGTCATTTTTGACCACGAACAATACAAGTGTGACATGTTTTTACCATGTTTTGTACCATTCCGATGAAGTAAAAAAATCTAAAAAACCAAAACGTAAAATTTTCCAGTAAAAAATGACCGAATAGCAGCAGAGGGTTAAGGGAGACTGATGTTCTAAACACGTGGTTGATGAGATTATTGCATCAGGTAAAGGCATATTTACAGGATACAAACCACTTCAGATGCTTGTTACTTTGAAGACAAATTTAATCAAATACGGCAATGAAAAACCTCTGAGTGTAATGGCACTTTCCGGTACTTTATGGTATGAAATGGAGAGAGGTTGCCAAAATATTGTGAAGACCATGCAGGCAACTATTTTAGGCAACAAAAATGAGTTTGGCATTTATTGCATAAAGCTTTCTTTATAATAGGAGCAGCAAAAATAATAGGATTTACATATGCTTAATCTATTAATGAAATAAGATTTTCTTTTATGCAAAACTCATGTACAGTATAGTGAGCAGTGAGCAGATTTATTTATGCTTTTTTTTAATGTTGGGTTAAGACTAAATTAGATAGATAGATAGATAGATAGATAGATAGATAGATAGATAGATAGATAGATAGATAGATAGATAGATAGATAGATAGATAGATAGATAGATAGATAGATAGATAGATAGATAGATAGATAGATAGATAGTATATTTTAAGGTGTCTTTTATCAGCAGTAAATATGTGTAATGTAGGCTATTATTCTTTTCAAAGATCATTTATCATTCATTATTCCACACACAATAGGCTATTACTCTACGAACCATTGTCCCGTGAATAACAAACTTATGTAAAAATAATAGCTTAACACTGCGCACTCATTTGGAGAGAAAGCAGCGCGAGTGATTCCCCTATATTTACATCGCGTCAAGTTTATTGATGAATGAAGTTAACATTTTTAAAGCCTGATAAACAGAGTGATTTTTTCCTGGAAGAAATTGTCTGGCTCACACGAGCCACGTATAAACCCTCGAATGAATTTATAGTGTCTGCATGCTTCGCTACTTCACTCCAATTGTCCGCAGGCTGCAGATGCTCTTCGCCAATCCAGCACTGCAGGTGCACTTAATACTGGAGATGCTGATAGTAGTTCTGGCTAGATTTCCTTTTCTGTGCTTGTTTATTTTCCTTATACAGGTTTGTTTTTGCCTATCCCTCTAAATATTGCTCTAGTGCTGCTGTGTGAGGTGTTGGATTCATTGAATCCCGCAGTCTGACCGGCTTTTGCGGTGCTTCTTTAAGAGAATCATCTACATTATCTTTAGTGGATAGCCTATGACGAACAGTTCCGTGTGCTGCCGCATCATGTTGACATAACTCTGTTGAAGAACTGAAAATAATGAATGGCCGGAGAGGAGCGATGATACGAATTAACTCTTTGATGTGAAGGGAAGCTGGAACGGGATTTTGTACTGCATTTAGGCTACTGCCGAGGAAACACTGGAATGAGGCTCTAAACACGTTTCTTGTCGCTGCGAGTTTGCTTGTTGAAGTTGGCTTTGCTGAACAATGGAAAAATGAATTGGAATGGATACTCTGATAAATGTTCCTTAGAGATGGAAGGAAGATTTTCCAGCATTTTATGTATCTTTTCGTGGTGACTCTGGAAAGGTGGAGCGATCAGGAAAAGCTAATGACGGACATATTAATCTATCAAAAGCACCAGATGGGTTTGGAAACGTTTGGATGGAAATGTTTACATCTTTTTCTGGTTTTATACGAAACTACTAATGCATAGTTGTGGATCTCTGCTGGAATCTCCATTGGCATTGATTAATATAGTGAAATTAATTCAGGGCTTTTGACATATATGCTGTGATTTTTATTTTATTATTATGTTTTTGGGAAATATCCATCTTTTCTTCTGAAAGTATTCCGATCTAAATGGAATTAGTTGAGAAAGCCCTTTGTGAAAGGAATAGACATGGTACATGGGAACAGGTTCCTTCACGGTGAGTCTAGCTGCCAGTTAACTTCACTCTTCCCTCTCTTTCATTTTACGCATGAGGTCTATCTGAATTTACCGGTGTGCCCTTTATTTCTTTAGGAACTTTGTGTGTGATTGTAAACTGATTAAAATCATTTAATGTGTTTAGAGTTCAATTAAGCGATGCAACTGCATGCATCATGACATTAGCCTATCATATTTTCCCAGTTACATGTTGTTCCCTGCTGGGAAATCCAGCTTAAGCTGGTAGTTGGTTTCTGGTCTAAGATGATCATTAGCTGGTGCAAGTTGGTTATATATAGCTGGTTCTTGCTGGTGATTTGCTGGTCCATAAGCTGGTAAACCATTTTGGACCAGCAACATACCATCTGTTCAAACCAGCTTAAAGTTGTTAGGCTGGGTTTTACTTGGTTCTTATGTTCTAGCTTGCCCAAGATGTTCATTAATGGTCTAAGCTAGTTGTTAGCTATAGTGAAGTTGGAGGAACATCTAGAAAAAAACACACAAAGTGGCTACTCGCTGGACATACTATGTTAAGGTGTACCTTTAATCCGTAGATAGTCAACTAGCCAGCTAACATATTCCAAAACAATTAGCTTAAGCTGAATTTAAAAAAATATATATTTTCCCAAATTTACAGTACATCCATAGCAAGTTAATTAGTCTGGAAAATGAATGGAAAATAAAGACCTAAATAAATAAATTTATTTATTTTGCGTTTATTTTGTATTGTGTTAAACACCATAGATATAAGTGTAACTGTGTCAAGGTATAGACCAAATTCCTTGATTGCTGATTTTCAACCATGTCTTGAAGTATTTCTTTTTTGTGATTTAGTGCAGTAGGAGCAACATCCTTCAGTCCAGCTGTATGTTCATAATGAGTCCATGTGATTCTATTCTGTTTTGATCTTAAATCTTTTGTCGCAGTTGTTGCAGGTCTTCTCATGCTTGGGTTGTCTGGGGCAACAAAGAAGGAAGCAGGTAATGATGTTTTGTCACAGAATACCCACCCACTTTCTATCTCCATGTTTCCTGGCAATCTCTGACATTTGACTGCTTTCTCTCAGTGAAAAACAATTCAGGAGTGCAGCCAGCAGGGCAGTGTGGAACCTGGGTGAAAGAACCAGAGGGAGGCCTCTTCACTTCACCCAATTACCCAAACAAATATCCCCCAGAGCGAGAATGCATCTACATCATTGAAGGTATAAAAAAAACCTTGTTCAAATAGTAAATGCAGCTCACAAGCAAATCTTTCATGTGACACTTGGATGGAGGGGGTTGTTTTAAACTGTTCAGTAGCACAGTTGCACTCACAGTGAAGGATGCAGGAGCAATCAGTTGATTGTTAATCCCATGCAGCACCATGATACTAATAAACAGAACACTAGTGTTTCATTTGCATTTATAACAGAAGGATCTATAGATCAACAATCTCTCAATATCTGAAAGTCAATTTGATTATCGCAATTAGATTTCAGTAAAAAAAAAAAGGATTGTCTTTCAGTCACATCTGTTGGACTGTATGCTGCAGTGCTGCTGCGAGCTAATAATCAAATTGAACTAAGAAGCTATTAGCAATTGTCTTGCAATCTGATGGTTTATACGTGATAATCTTTTGCTGTCATAATAAAATTACAAATGTCATGATATCTTATTAGTAAATACCACTGTTAAACCGTTATGGTCTTCAATCTTTAGTGCTAATTTCTTTTGATTAAGTGTGATGTTACTGTGCTTTTTCTACCAGTAGCAAATGCATGTGGTTGCAGTCCATGTACCTTTGATCTCAGAAACGTCCTTTGTATACTAATAATGGCAGACATACCAAACCCAATCTCATAAGAAAACGTAATTATTTAATGAGGTTGCTATTTCTTTTGAATTAGTGAACAGTTTTTAGAAATAATGCAAGCATACAAAATTCATACAAATTAACCACCAATTTGCCAAAACATGAAATAGTTATGTATTGCCATGACAGTATGTTTTACATATGACATCATCCATCATAAATTACAGCTGTCATTCTTCATGATTTCTTTTCACTCTTTGCAGCTCCCCCGAGACAATGCATTGATCTTTTCTTTGATGAAAAGTATTCAATAGAGCCTTCATGGGAATGTAAATTTGACCATATTGAAGTCCGGGACGGGCCCTTTGGCTTTTCTCCAATAATTGGACGCTACTGTGGGCAGCAGAACCCTCCATACATCAGATCGAGCAGCCGCTACCTATGGATCAAATTTGTTGCGGATGGTGAATTGGAAGCCATGGGATTTTCTGCAAGCTACAATTTCACAGCAGGTAGGCCTTCGTACTGTTTTCTGCACCTTTATGCAGTGTCAGTAATGTTTACGATTATGAAAGACTTATTACACCAGTGAGCTTTTGGCTTTCCTTGATGGTCTTTAAGAGTTCTGGAACCGGTTTTGAGTGACCTCAGTACCCTCGGGTTATTGTTATCCTCTGCATGTCGACATGAATTCCTGATGCAATCAGTAACTATACTCTTCAAAATCCAAACCGCTGATTCATATAGCAATTATTGTGGTTCCATGTTGGTTCTGTCAATGATCCTAATCTGCAGTTGAGCTTATTAGTCATTCTATTGCAATAAAGAACAGCCCGTATGTTTTAATTAATCTAAAACCATTTTAAATTGTTTACCTTGATCAGCTCTTAGTACCACAACGAATGCTGACAATCCTTCCCAGGACCTTCTTCAGATGCTCAAGATTGCCAATAAGATGCTAAGTGGTAACAACTACATCATTCCGCATATAACTGATTTCACGTCCCCTCAAAGGAATCCTTTGAAAATATGTAGCACATTGCAAAATTGTTGGGTTAGTCTGAACTGCATGTAATACTGTACCTGAGTTCAAGCAAGAGATGTTTGCGTAAATGGTGTGCAAATTGAACAGTGATAGATATTGTGTGGAGAATGCTAAAAGCAATATTTAAATAAAGCTGCTACTAAAGTTGTAAATGCCGAAGAATTTCACAGAGCGGTTGAGCTTTAAAGGCCTTGCTGATGAATTTCACAGCTGTACAAGAGAAAGTAGCACACAATTGAAGGCAGCACTGATTTAGAGTCGTATCTGAGAAATGAGTTTTGAGCTGAGAATTTTTCCATCCTATTGTGAGTCAAGAGGAAATGCATTCACCAAGTTTGGAGAAACTGTTCAGCATGAATGGATTCAGACTCTCGCTTTGCAACTTGCCAGGGAAGAAACATAGCTTCCTCTAGTCTTGATAAGGAATATCAGTGGCATATAATTTGCATAATTAAGGAGATAAAAGTCTCTGAATTCACTTCCCTTGATGTTCCCCCAAAAAAGTGGAGAGCGCATCTGCTCTGCTGCAGCCAATGGTAACACATGCTAATGCAGAAGGTACAACAGATGAATGGAAATCAGGGAATGAGGAAGGATAGAAATCACATGTATTCATCTTCCTTGGTGTTTTTCACATTTTATCGCTATAGAAATAAACATTACTGTATTTAGCTCAAAATTAATTCTTCTTATCACAAAACGGTCACTCACTCAATCAAAGATGTGCCAATCTGCAGTGTGAAAGAGGGGGAACTTAGTCTAGTGTATTTTCGTCATGCTGGGGCTCTGGCAGCAAAACTTCTGAAATTATCTGCATCAGACCTCATTAAGACTGCACTTGCTTGATTCATATCAAATCAGTTAAAGTGCAGCTGACTTACAGATCTGATCACCAGACTTTTCTCCTTACTGTAGTAGAGCTATGTGATCAACTTGAAATGAAATCAGTTTAAAAAAATGATTCGAAGCCTGGAGGGAAGATAGGGTTTGGAAACTGTGAATCATTGTTTAAAGTTGTCATGAAATCATCAAAATTGACCCTCTTTACTTTGTTTGAGAACATTACTAGTCATGTGGTGAACAATTAATCCGTGCAAGTTAATACACAGAAAAAAATGTTTGTTGATATGAATATGAAATATGAATATAAATATGAAAATATTATTACGCTCTAGAATGGCGTTCCTTCTCTGGTTATGTCAGTTTGATGGCTTGGGTTGAAAACGCTTAACCACTCCCCTCCAACCATTAGTTTGCTATGAGTTAGAAATGGAGAGTAGGTGCGCTAAAGTAAAATCCCGCCCTCTATTCAATGTTCTGTTTCACTTGGAAATACGTCACAATACTGAAGTAAAGTCGGTTGCATGGGGACTTTAAAAATTACCAGAATACCTGTATTCATGCAGACAAAAACAAGACTAAACACTGTTCCTGGTATCATATATTATTCAGTGCAGAACCTTTAGTGCGACCAGTGAAGTCATGAGCTAATGATTTTATGAGCTGGTTCTTTTGAATAAAAAAAAAATACAGCATAGTAAATCGGTTCCATAAAATGGATACAAAACAAACATTCTGATTCTCAAGAGAATGACACTTTTTTTTAGTGAATCAAAAAAAAAAAAAGGTTGATCAATGTATTCTGACTGATCTGACTCACTTACTGAACAGCAAAACATTCATTTTGACTCCATGAACCAAGAACTATGTTGTTCTTAAAGGGGATATATGAAAATTCAATCATTATATTTACTCACCCTGGTGTTGTTTTAATGCCATATTTTTCTTTATTTTTCAGACCACAAAAGGAGAAATAAATTAAAAAAAATCCTGCTCGTGCTCGTCCATATAATGGCAGTGAGTAGGAACCAGATTCAAGCTTTAAAGAAAAGTTACAAAATATCACAGACTGACAAACAATCACACCATTTCGAGAAATAAAGAGTAATAAAACATGTCACGAAACATGGCTCCTAAAAACATTATGGACATGCTTTTTTCTTTGATGTAAAGATCACTGTTTTGTTACAGTTGTCGCAAGCAAAGCGAATTCTTGCAGTCACATAAGTCAACTGTCATTTCAACAGTCATCTAACCAGAGTTTTGTGCACTGTTTTGATTATTCTTAATTTCTGTAAATGGCGTGCTTGTGTGCTTTTCTTGGGAGAGCTGGAGTGAACTGCTGCGCTAATACGGTCTCATGAACACAGTCATGAGCTGTGCACAGCTGACCAAAGGTTAAGAGTTTCCCTAAATAAGAATATATTTTTTTTTGTTTGTTTTGTTTTTTACCAAACCCATACACTCAGAATTCTTGAAAATACAGAGTTATATTGGATCATTCTGATCCGTTTTAATCTTTTTCTTCAAAGGTTGAAGCTGGCCCTTATTCACTGCCATTATATGGATGTGAGCAGGACATTTTTTTTGTCCTGTTGTGGTCTGTAAAAGAAAGCATTTGAACAACACCAGGGTGAGTAAATAATGAATCAATTTTTATTTTTGGGTAAACTATCCCATTAAAGGGATAGTTCACTCAAAAATGAAAATTAGCCCATGATTTACTCACCCTGAAGCCATCCCAGGTGTATATGACATTCTTCTTTCAGACGAATACAATCAGTTATATTAAAAAATGTCTTGGCTCTTCCAAGCTTGATAATGGGAGTGAATGGCTGTATGACTTTGGAAGTCCATTAAAGCGCATCTATTCATGATTAAAGTCCTCAACATGACTCTGCGGGGTTAATAAAGGTCTTCTGAAGTGAAGCGATGCGTTCGTGTAAGAAAAATATCCATATTTAAAACTTTAACGACTAAAATAACTAGCTTCCGGCAGACGGCCGTACACATCGATTTACGCCAACAGAGTAACCCTTGAACTTTACGCACAGCGTTATGAAGGCAATTGACGCTTCTCGCGGTTCAAATAAACAGGACTGGGCAACCGCGTTAGTCATTAAGTTGTGCGTCAAGTTCAAGGGTTACTCTTTTGGCGTAAATCGATGCGTACGGCCGTCTGACGGAAGCTAGTTATTTTAGTCAAATAAAGTTTTAAATATGGATATTTTTCTTGCACGAATGCATCTCTTTACTTAAGAAGACCTTTATTAACACCCGCAGAGCCATTCCAAGGACTTTAATCATGAATAGATGCACTTTAATGAACTTCCAAAGTCATACAGCCATTCACTCCCATTCACTCCCTGGCTTGGAAGAGCCAGGACATTTTTTAATATAACTCCAATTGTATTCATCTGAAAGAAGAATGTCATATACACCTGGGATGGCTTCAGGGTGAGTAAATCATGGGCTAATTTTCAATTTTGGGTGAACTATCCCTTTAAGGCTTATTAAAAGAATCGTTAATGTTATTACTCGTTAATAACCAGACTAGGGCTTTGTCCACACTAATATGTTTTAGTTTGAAAACGCATCTTTGTCTCTCTGTTTTGGCCTTCCGTCCACACCGAGACAGCGTTTTTAGCAACGAAAACAAAGCTTTTTGAAAACACTCTGCAAAGTGGATACATTTGAAAACGCAGTTTTCGCGTTTTAGTGTGGATTGTGAAAACGGAGGTATTTGAAAACAACGAGTTCAGTCATGTGACACATATTAAACCCGTAGTTATTCATGTTAATACCGGTATTGTACCTGTTATGTGCAATTCACTTTCACACAGTTGCTAAAATATGTTACTTTGCACACGTTATCATATCACAGTCCTGCAAAGAGGACAGAAAATTCACTCACATTTGCTGTCCTGCGGCAAAACATGAGAGCAGTTGCATTTTAGACCAAACATATAATGGTGAGTGAGTGCACCCGGACGAATCATCTAATGGCAAGATATTTTGCTAAATAAAATGATCCTGCCAGAAGAATTGCTTGATACAGTAACTTGATTATGTTTTGTTCTGTCTGTTTCATCTCAGTGAGCTTTTATGAGGGTTTTCCGACGTTTCAGTGCATGACAAACTTTTGGAAAACGCTTGAAAATGCAAGTGTGGGCGGAGAGTGTTTTAAAACAAAAACTCTGCTTTCAAATCTATTTGGATTAATGTAGACATAGCATAGGATTAATGTTTCCAATTAATAAGAATTCACCAATTCAATTCAAAGAATTGCAAACCTAAAATCCGCACGAGTTCCATCCCTAATTAAAAATTGGTTATAGTCAGATTGAAAGCAATTAATTCCAAATTGTCACTCTAAAATAATAAGAAAACATTATTGGTTAGAAGGTGTGGGAATGCTGTAAACTGATGTAAATCTTGAACCTGGGCAACAAGCAGGTTAAGATATTCGAACATCACATGGCTTTAATGCTTGAGTTTCCCAATTTGGTTATAAAGTAATTAAAGGTGTTTTCACTCAAGGTTAGTTTCATCTGAAATTGCAGATGCATGGCATAATCCATTGCTGGATGATTTCCAAAGTAGTGATTTAAATAGTAGAATGATGTGCACACTGTGTGTAATTACTTCCTGATATCGTGTGAAAATAAAAATGGTTGTGTGCAGTCACTCACAGCATTCAGATGCAATTATTATGCAGACAGTGTATGAGTTCATTCCATTTGTCAGATCTTGCTGTCTGTAGACAGACTGCGCATTGTGATGTCACTTCCTCTCATAACCTTACTATACACCTAACTGGATTAAGCAGTAAATGCAGGACACTTTGTGGTTGTTGTCATTTGTCTCTTACCTTCCCTTTGTCCATCTGTCCTTCTCTCTGTCTCTTCTTCTCACTATCTAGAAAACTCACACGCTCATTCTCCTGAGTCTCACTTCCTTGTCTCCTGGGCTTGACTGACCTTATTACCCCTCCTCTTTTCTAAGAGATAAAGCTGTGTTACCAGACAAGATCTGGCTGTGTTAAACAACAGGGAAAGCTGCTTCCCTCATGTGTCTTTCCCCAGGCCACTGGCTGTTTGAAGCCTTCGTCCCTGCTGTAAACAGACGCAGCAGTAATAATAAAAGCAAGATTGACTAAAAAGCATTTCAGGGACCGCTTTTTTGATCCAGTGGCCATTTAATAACCTTGTTTGGGAAAGCCTCATGTGGCCTTTTCCTCTTTTCATTTTCAATAGCTTTGTCGAATGCAGGGAAAGTGGAAGTTGAATGCAGGAGCTGAGAGCGGTCCCTTAGATCCAAATGTCGAAACGCAGTCAGGACCAATTAAGAAATATAGCTCTGTGCCTTCTGATGTTTTGTGTTGTATGCTTTTTGCTGTCACATAATAAGGTGACCACCCAGGTAAAACGATGGATAATAAAGGCATAGTTCACCATAAAATGAAAATTCTCTCATTTACTCACTCTCATTGTCATCCAAACATGTGTGCTTCTCTAGATTTTGAGAAACACGAAATTTTATATATTTTTTTTGTATACAATATAATGAAAGTCAGTGGGGTCTGAGGAAAGAAAGTCATACCATTGTTGCTATTGTTAACTAAGACTATTAAAATAATTTTGTTAATCGAAATAGCTGAAATAAAATAGAATATAAATATTAGATGAAATCTTAAATGAAAATGAGAAATGTTATCTCAGCAAATAGCCTAACTGAAATAAAATAAGTTGAAGTCATAAAAGTACTAGTGTTGTTTTTGGGGCCTGTTTTAATTTTAGTTTTACTCTAGTCTATTCTTCTATTTAACCCAGTCAATATAGTATAAGTACCTAGTAGTATAGACGAAACCAAATTTTTCTTTTAGCCAAAGCCCATTTCAAACAAGGTTATCTTATTCTATTATTGTTACCTTATAGAATCAAGAATACATCCATTCCAGACACAGAAGACGCTTGCATTTACAACATATTTATTTTACCAACCAAACATGTTAGAAGTACACACATGATGAAATGAAAGTTTTTCCAAATGTCATTTAGGCCTATTTATTTTTTCTCCCAAAGTACCCCGGCTGGCCGGCTGACCCTTTCTTTCAACTTTCTTTGTTGTCGTTTACGCTAACGCCTGTTTCACACATACTCCGTTAGCAGTGCGTATTTTTCCCAGTAGCACCTCATTGCAGTACATGAGATCCAGGGTGCGGAGTTGGATCCAGATCTAAGGGGTGGAGATGGGTAGGATTAGGGGTGGGATTAGGGATCAGGGGGTGGAGATGGGTAGGATTAGGGGTGGTTTTAGGGATCAGGGGGCGGAGATGGGTAGGTTTAGGTATATGTAAGGTGGGAGGAGTTTGATCTGGATCCAACTCCTCCCCCTGGATTTCGTGTTCTGCAGTGAGGACCATCTCATTTTTTTCCGTACCCATGTTAACAGATTCGAGCTTTCACACTGCATGCTGTTGCGGTCCGGCAATGCGTTCCAGGTGCGGTGTGTGTATACAGCAGTGCAGAGATCGTTTCCGCACCGACTCTATTTCTGCTGTGCTGCACTCGCTGAATTAAAGTGACAGCGCATGGTTCGTGGTCAGAATGAGTAAGGATTGACATGAAAATGTCACCATAATCTCCAGTTATCTCACCATAAATGCTTTTAATTAAATTATACTAGGGCCTACTATTTTTCACAGTCATTTTCTTTTTAACATTAAGCCCGGGGTAATTAAAGCAAGGAAAACTACACAGTACCTACTCAATAACGTGGCATAATGGATGTAGTAGGCTACTTGTCTCTTCGTGGAGGTGGAAAAACAAGTTATTTGTGACCCACAATATTTCTTGTAAAAAAGATTTACATGCAAAAGAAAAGGTATGAGAGCGCTGTTTTTGTCAATTGTATGTTTTAATTTAAAATGTTAACGGTTTGAACATAAGTAGGCCTACATTTTTAAATGTTTTGCCGCTTGCTTGATCAACTTAATATAACTTAATTTAAACGTTTTTTATGTGTATTGAATTTAAACGTGAATACGTCTGTGAAAGAGTGTAGACCTACCTACAAATAGAATCGCAATGCTGAAACTTTTTTGTATTATTTTATAAAAGTCGTTGATAATAAAAATATTGATTTGAAATAAAAAATAGAGAATAAATGTTGTGATTGTGGTATAGCCGTAGATCAGTTGCGCACTGCAAACGCAGCATATGCGAAAGCACTCCTGCATAGCCTACACACCACACGCACCGCATACACACTACACACGGAGTATGTGTGAAACAGGCAAATCACTCAGCTGCATCTTCTAAATAATGCCGCGAGTGGGGCTTGAGGAAGTGACGTCGCCTTTGTCTGCCCAGTGCGATCTTTCGTCACGTGATAAAGGTTTGTTGACGACGATATTTAGTCATAATCTTCATTGACAAAAGCAACACTAAAAAGTACTAAATTTGGCCTTCTGTAGATATTCACCATTATCAGTGCATAAAATCCAGGATTTGACACAAATTATGATTGCAGATCCCGGTCATCATTATTGCCTCTGCTCTAATAAGACCCGATTGCCCTGCTGCTGGTGTGGCTTGATTTTCACTGCACTGAGGCGTTGCATGAGCCCTGGAGTCATAAACAGCTCATTTGAACTTCCAAAGCACAACTGTTGACAGATATATGGCCAAATACAAGACCAGTAATTAACGGGTCTCATAAACGTCACAGCACATGCTATATAGCTATATAGTACAGATATATAGCTGCCGGAATTAATGCATGACAGTTTTTTATCCATATTTATTTCTTTTCTTTTCACAAAAGATAGCATGTTGCAATATACATTTAGTAGTGTGTAGGCTATTCAACAGTGTATAGTGGTGGTGGTCAGCTACTTTTTCTACAGGTTATATTGATACTGATAAATCAGTAGGTGGTGTCTGTCTTTATAAAATAATCACGTAATCACTGATTCAAATGATTTGTTCAAACCACTGATTCTGTTACATCTGTCAGCTGCAGGTGCCATCATGTACCAACTGATGGCAGCCAAGTCCCTCACTGTTTCCATAGACTCTGTTACTCCCGGACTTCATTTCCCAGAACCCTCTGCTCATTATTAGTTTATCTGTTTCAGCTGTGTCTTGTTTCATTTGACTATTACCCTGTCTATTTAAATGTCTTGCGCCTTTTTTCAGTATGAAGTTTTGCTCTCTGTCAGTAGTTCCTGGTTTCTTTATATTCTCCTGAGTATTGGATTTCTTGTTCCCGTCTGCCTCAGTGGATTGTATCTGTGTTTGCTCTGATTACATGTGCTTGACCCTCTGCCTGGTATGGACTATGATCTTGGATTATAATCTTGGATTATATTTGTTAATATACTGCGTTTGGATTCTCTCTCTCTCTTTGCTGAATGCTGTTTTATCACCACAACCAAATCATTAGATTAATTCAAGAATAAAGAAAGCATGAGTATTTATTTGTGAGTCAGATTAATTCACTCAGCCAAATGGTTCAAAACACAGATTCATTCAAAAATAAAAACAATACTGTTGTACGTTGCTCTGAGATGCTACAATGTGATCATTTGGAATTGTTTTCGTTGACAGAGCAAAAATAGACTGGTATCATGTGCCTAAAATAAAGTAAGTTACTCAATATTAATTTGTTTATTGAACTGTGTATAAAAGCAATATCACACTCGCAGTCACGCTGTTGGTTTGAATATTTCAGTTTGTTGACATATTACATTGAACTTTTAACAAGAATCAAATAAAAATATACCACTTCTTTAGTATAAGTGTCTTTCTGTCTGTCAGTCTTTGAATCGCTCATATGGTTGCATTTGCTATGCTGTGCATGTTGTTGTACTCACTCAAATATGATTTGCATTCACTGCACTCATAACTGCATACTTCTTGGTAATAACAAATAATATTCAACTCTATTTGCACACGTAGAGAATGTAGCAAAATCAGAAATAACTAATCCCAAGTCCAATAATTCTGATAAGGCAATGATGTAGTGGAGATATTTAATCTTCTAATTTGTGGACTCGAAATTGTATCGAATTTAAATCATTCTAACGACATCTGAGATTAGAAAAGGGAGCTGGATATATGACTCCTCTGTGCACAAGGACCCCGCTATATTATTGGGGCGTGATGGATTCAAACCGAAAAATTGAAAATTGAACTCAGGGAATGAACTTTGGGGACATTCAAGTGGCCACATTTCACCATCTACTTTATTTCCTCAGGCCCGGTAAAGTGTAGGGATGGAGAAATCTTCTGTGCAATCGACATTTCAGGCTCTGAAAGGTTGAATAGATTTACTGAAGTCCTTGACATAGCAAAATTCCATCTCGAGGCACAATAATCAGTCATTATTATTTCAGGATGGTTCACATCCTCCCCTCTATTAAAGTTGAGTGTAAGTAATGGTAATTAGCCGAGAAACTTAACAAATGAAGGCAGAGTAACAAATTAATGTAGATTTTGCATTACTGGTAGTAGCTGGAGGAAGGTAAACAAAGTATCAGTTCTAATTTTGATTGCACAACTTTTATAGCATGCCTCTTTTGCTAGAGTCAAAGGACAATTTAATGTAAATTCTCAATAATGACCCAGAATTGCAGAAAATGAACAGGAGTCAATTGCTTTTCGCTCAATGCGTAGACCATGTGAATCGTGCACTTTAATATGGCAGCATTTATTACCCATTAGGATGTCTTGGAAGCTTGGGGTTGAAAATTGCATGCTTTGTGTTTCACTTCAGATGTTACAACGAGGAAAAATCTGAAAAAGGCACATGTAATGCTGCTCCCTTCATAAAATGGCTTTGCTCTGGGTGGTTGAGTATAAGGAGTAAAAAACATGGGTTTCCGCTGTGAAAGAACCTAAAGTCAGCACAGCATAAATTTCATTTGAGCAGTGCAAACACAGTGAGGGATCTGAATGAGAAAATCTGGTATATGAAATCATGTATCTTTTAAAACATCACCCTGAACAACAAAAAGCACTTTTGGCTGTGCTTTGATGATCTTGGCCTGCTCATGTGTGCATTTTAATATCTGTACATTTATTATAAAGTACTTGGATACTGCTTTTATATGATGAGTATGCTTTTAAGTTCGCAATTAAAATTGATTTTAATATTTTGGGTGGCCATATAGTCATAAATGTCAGGGTGTTCTAATATCGATATCACTAATATCACTAGTTATTGAAAAGACAAGTGCATTTAGCATGATATTTTATTTCATATCAAAAAAAATATTTTATCAAAAATGTTTCACTGCTTATTATTTATTTATTTATTTATTTATTTTAAAAACAAATCAGAACAAACCCTCATGACTTTGTGTAAAGGTAATTAAGTCTCAATAAATATTGCATATGTATCACAAAATTTGACCTTTTTATGGCAAGGTGAGGTTAGTTTAGGTAAAAAAAATCCTGTGGTGAGACTCCCCAAAAATGTAATAATATATATAACTTAATTCATGAAATGTTTTAAAATTACTTTTGTAATTTCAAAAAATATAAAGTTATGTCATGAAACTCTAGATGGCGCAGGCTTAACTCAATCGTCTTTCAATCACATAATCCTCTTTAGGGGACAGCCGATTGGTTCCTGCCTTATCAGTAGCCAATGAGCTCACTGTTCAACCTTTAAATACTTGGTCAGCACTTGCTGTCGCAGTTGCAGCACACTTTCAGAAACCCTCCACCTTCCCCAACTCCACCTGTATAAATCTGCAATGGGTAATTAATGTACACTATATTTTATATAGTGTACATATAAAATGTTGGGCGCAAGTGCACTTAGGGCGTGTCCGAATCCACTTTTGCTAGTTTAATGACGGGAAAAATGGTCGGCGCGCCCAGCACATGGTCTAAAAGGATTGTCCCTATTCTCTTAATGAGTAATGAGTGTGTTTTGGGCGTAACGTGCAATAAATCAGGGTCTCATCTCCCATTTCCTTTAAAAGCCAGCTCGCGCCATGGCGGATTGCTATTTACATGGTGGAATTTGCAAGCGGAAAGACTGAATGCTTCTCCAGAGAGGAAACGGATCTACTTGTGCGCAAGCAGACCATCTACGAGACAAGTCGGATTTCACCATATATTTATGTACACAATATTAATCTTTTACATTGTAATCCTTTTATTTTTAATATTTGGCATGTTTGTGTGCTGCTGCGCGTGTGTGTAATAAGCAGAGTGTACGCGCTTTGTGCACCCACCTACAGGCGCCTATTACTAATGCGCCCTTTAAATAACAAAAAAAATACTGAGCCATTGACTTTAGACCAGGTTTCAGTTGGTCAAAAGGGGAAAAGACCATCGCAACTTCCATTTCATGCAGACTTAAAGGGTAACTCAACCCCTGCTCAGAGCCTGACTCCACCCACTGGCAATATTTGAAAAATGCTGGAAAAGTGGGCATAATAACTTAATATATAAATATATAATATATAACTAATTATATAAAATAAGAAAAGCCCAGCAGAGAACCGAGGGCGGGGATGAGTTTTTAATTAATTTAATAGCAGAGACTTAAATGTTTATAAAGATATATTGCTTATGCCTGTGTGACTAGTATTCGCTGAGTTTGGTGTAAGTTTAGAGACGTGATACAAAAAAAAGAGCCTAAGTTTAGAGACGTGATACAAAAAAAAGAGCCTATGCCAAGGGTGTGGTGAGCTGGTGCCTGCTTCCAATAGAAAAATTAAACTGCAGTAGCCACCTTTCAACCTGAAGAGGGCAGCACTGAGACGTTTTTACACCATATATTGTAGAATTAAAACACTTTATACACAAATGTCAAATAATTTACTCGAATCAATGAATAGCACTAATAAAGCCCCAGTCCTACAGATCATTAACTAAAAAAAGTTGTTTTATGTTTTAGTTACCCTTTAATAATAAATAAATTATACAAAAATAAAATAAGAATGTGATATTAGCAGCATTTGATTGGACTAAGATTTTACAAGTACACAAGTACAGGATGACATCATTAATAATTTTGGTCTGTTTTCTCAGAAGAGGAAGATTGAAATGAATTTATGGTTCTCTTACGAGAGGTTCTCTCGTATTGCGTAAGTTGCTTACGCTACGGGTAAAGTCATCTTTTCTCGAGATATTGAAGCCAAAAATTAAATCAGTCAAAATAAGTTACGTGCCCGCTTACGAGCGCTCACGCTTACTAGTAAACGCCCGGCGCTGCTCACGCATCACAAAGTTATCTCAAAACTTTCCCCGTTCAAAACAACTGGGACGTCACATGTGAAACAGCCAGCCATAGCTGTCAGCGAGCCGCCGTATTCAAGCACCGAGGGCATGCGCGCCGCGCCCATACCTCCGGTTCAGTTTTCCGAGCCCACGAAGTGTGGCGATCGGAACCCGGAGGATATTCTGCCCATGGCTATGAATGTAAGTTACGTGCCCGCTTACGAGCGCTCACGCTTACTAATAAACGCCCGGCGCTGCTCGCGCATCACAAAGAAGGGTATAATGTCTGGTTATCCGGCTCAGGCCGATGGTGTCATAAGTGTAGAAAAGGTGCCCACATCTCAGTGTTCACCCCTACACACAAGCACTATACCCGTGTCTCTCGCTCTCACAGAGCCCACTCTGCTAAAGCTGGCGAATGCCGCTCGAGTGTTAGATGTAGGAAACGTGCCCACAACTACGTGCCCACGCCTACTATCTGCTCGCTGTGTTGCACGGCCAAAGCAGCCTCATATCGGTCAGGTGCACCCACCTACAGGCGCCTATTACTAATGCGCCCTTTAAATAACAAAAAAAAATACTGAGCCATTGACTTTAGACCAGGTTTCAGTTGGTCAATGGCGCAGTCTATTTCAGTTGCCTCAAAATAGCAACGCTCCAACAATGTGCCTGAACATTCAGAACAGCACGCCCAAGGGTGAACAGATGGACACAAATGCATTTGCTATTAAAACAACGCATAATTGCGTCGGGCTGAAACTAGAAAAAAACATTTGCGTCGCTCCTGGCGCCGCATTGCGCCGGGTGTATGATAGGGCCCTGAGAGTTGTCATGACAGAAATATATTTAATTAAAGCTGCAAGCAGCATTTAGCGGTGTTCAAGCAGTTAAGGCATTTAAGATTTTTAACCACACAAGCATCAAAAGACATTAAGTTTTATGTAGCAAGCATTTAACCACTGACATCATAGATGGAATAGACCATGTTTTAGCATGATATACCACATTTTAGTGTGATTTTTCATGATTTACCATGTTCCAGTATGATTTACTACGTCCTAGGATGATTTACCATAGAGCAGTGGTTCCCAAACCTGTCCTGAAGGACCCGTTTTCTCTGTCTCTCTAATCAATCACACCTGATTCAACTCATCAGCTCATTAACCTATGTGATTATGAGCTGATGAGTTGAATCAGGTGTGTTTGATTAGGGTTCCCAACACTGTCATAGAGTACCGTGATTCTAGCATGATTTACCATAGTTTATCATGATTTACCACATTGCTAGCATTGATGTGAAGTGTCAGTACAAATGAAGTGATAAACTCTGTCAAAATATGATTGTGTTATAACAGTAATTGTTATACAAGTGATTTTATAGTGTCTAAATATGCACCTGTTAAAAGACTTCATTAATAAGTAGAATGAGCCAATAAGTGGTCTTCTACTGCCCTCTGCTGGCCACTTTCATTTCGACAGGCTTGATTTTCACCAGTATTCTGCAAACCAGTTTTTCCATTTTAACTCCCTTATGCAAGCTTACACACACACACACACACACACACAAAATCATTATGAAAATATATTTGAATGGTATTTCATACATGTAACCCTTATTACGGGGTAGTAATAATGTACATAGGTGTAGTAGTCTAAAGTAGTCCTAGAGGTTATGTTTAATATGAATTTGGACCAGAATCAGAAAACGCTAAATTGTTAAGAGCCTGAGAATTGAATGCGAATAAAAGGAATACCACACCAGAATGACAGTTTACAAAACCTGTATTAATTATACAGGGCTGGCACATACATATAAGAACACATTTATGAAAAATAACAAACTAAAATAATAAAGTGCGCACAAAAACAAAAACCTTTTTTTCAGTTTCTTTGAGCTCAGTTTGTCCTCGGTTCCACTTGCCTTTATTGACAAGAGTTCAGTTTTCACCGTTGGGGCCCTTTTTTTCCAGTTGTGTTAGTGTTTGTCCTACCACCACGAAGATGAAGATGATCCTGGTAATCTGTCTAAAGTCAAAGTCACAAACACGTCTGGCTCGCCACCCAGCCACCCGGACTGGGAATCTTTGAATCTCTGGGAGAACGCCTGGAACGTCTGGATCTGTATCACTCCGTGGAAAGGATCTCTGCACGATGTTTCCAACTCTTTACCAAAACCTGACCTATAAATAAGGCCAAATCATTTCTCTCAATTACCATTCAGTGAATAAATGGACTGCTACAGGCTACTATAAAATAAAATGAGATAATATTTCAGTACACCGATAACACAATTTCAAAATCTCTCTCTCGTTGTACAACAGCTCTTATGTTTCTTCTCAGGTATCAAAACTATATGAATTTATCTCCAGTATCAAAAGTACATTTACATCAGAAATTACATCCTTCATAAAAACACATTTCTAATTCAAGTTTTATGAAACCTTAGTAACATTAGCAGTATGAAGAATAAAACTGCATGAATTGCATGTAAACATTGATCAACTTGTATTACTTGAAATTAGATGCATTAAGGCAGTGTTTCTCAACCTCTCCTGCAGGGACCCCCTGACAGGACATGTTTTTGTTTTAACCCTGAAATGGCACACCTGATTCAATTAGTCAGCTGCATATTAAGCCTTTAATTAATTGAATCAGGTGTGCCATTTCAGGGTTAAAACAAAAACATGTCCTGTCAGGGGGTCCCTGCAGGAGAGGTTGAGAAACACTGCATTAAGGCATTAGCGTGCTTATTTATCCCCCTCTGCATCGGTAACAGTGGAAAGAATGCACTAAAAATGTACCTCTCTAACCTCCAGTAAACACAATTGAATCCACAATTTTTAACATCATTATTTAACAAACTAACTATTTAGCAACAGTATGGAAAGGTAACATTTATTTTTATAACCCACAAACAAAATAAGTAGTTGGTTTCACAGGCATTAACCAGTATTTCGCTATCCTATTGTGGCTAAATACCTAAATTTAGATTAACCTAAATGCTAGCGATCTCAGAGGCCTAGCGCTAGATAAACAACTCACCATTTCAGCGGAATTCACTGCCTTTAGCTCCGTGACAACAGTGGATTCAGGTACAGCTCGCTTTAACACTCTATATTACAACAAGGTATAGTCAGCATAAGCAATAATTTTTACAGAACTTGTTTAATTCTCTCTATGTAGTTTTTATCGTCTTACCAAGTAGATAACACAGCCTCCTATTCTCAAGTGCAGGCGCCAAAAGAACGTGCAGTGACGCAAAACTAGAGGCGTAACTGTAACGGAGCCGAGCTGGCAGCTGATTGGTCAGCTCACTGTCGCACAGAGCTCACCCATTTGCTCACTTACAAGTCCATCAAAGATACGAAAATAAGTTAACCCTTTTGTGACTGGGTTAGACAGCTAAATAGTGTTTCTCATTATTAAGCCTGGCTTTTGTTTGATTAGTGTTCCCAACACTGCCATAGAGTACCGTGATTCTAGCATGATTTACCACATTGCTAGCATTGATGTGAAGTGTCAGTACAAATGAAGTGATAAACTCTGACAAAATATGATTGTTATAATAGTAATTGTTATACAAGTGATTTTATAGTGTCTAAATATGAATGCACCTGTTAAAAGACTTCATTAATAAGTAGAATGAGCCAATAAGTGGTCTTCTACTGCCCTCTGCTGGCCACTTTCATTTTGACAGGCTTGATTTTCACCAGTATTCTGCAAACCAGTTTTTTCCATTTTAACTCCTTTATGCAAGCTTACACACACACACACACACACACACACACACACACACACACACACACACACACACACACACACACACACACACACACACACACACACACACACACACACACACACACACACACACACACACACACAAAATCATTATGAAAATGTATTTGAATGGTATTTCATACATGTCTTTGCAAACTATTAATCAGATTATTCAGAATTTATTCAGAAACATAGGACTACACACACATTCTGTTGTAGATACAGAGATTTGAACTATGTCTAATTCAGGATTCACATTTGTCAATGTGACAGAATTGTCAATAGTGATACTTCAATAGATGAAATTTGACTTAATGTGATTGTAAATGTTAAAATAGTGACTTTATAAAGTCTAAATAGTAATTTTGTCACACTACTCAAGTATAATTCATATTTTAAACAGCAGGGGGCAGTAAAATACTACTTATTGGCTTAATATGCCATTATATTCATTTAATTTTCTCATTTTTAACTGTTATAGAGGCAAATTTTTTCCGATCTGTTTGAAATTTTTCATGATTGTTTGGAGTCATATGGCACATGTTCTGACTTGTTTTTAAGAAGATCTGAGCATTCATTGAAGAGATATAGGCTTTTGGGGACACTAGGTCAAGGCTACATTGTGAAGTGACCCTATTACAGCCATCCAAATGAAGTTGTTCAACTTTTTCTGATAATTATTGATCTAGAGAGTCCAGAGAATTGTACTGCACTTGTTTTGAACATTATGATATGAACATTACATGATAATAAATGGAAAACACCATTTACAGCAAATACAGGCAATTTACCATAGGAAATACATTGTTTCAAAGCTTTTTAACAGTTATAGCACCACCTATGGTCCGATCTCCATAAAATTTGGCATGCTTTTTAAGGATGTTATGTCACATATGCTCACCAATTTTTGTGAAGTTCTGAGTTTTCGTATAGGATTTATAGGCTTTTGACTATATTTTGCCACGCCCATTTTATAAATGACCCTGTTATAGCCAACCAAATGCCAAATTTCAACTTTTTTTTGATAATTATTGATCTAGAGAGTCCAGAGAATTGTCCTAGACTGGTCTGGTTCCGATCGGGCGAAAATCCTAGGACTAGTTCGCAAAAGTAGGTTTTAAACATATTTGTGAATATTTAATGAACGATTTGATTGACAGCAATGGTTCTAGAGGCAAAGTTGTTCAGCATGAGGAGATCTATCAAATGATATGCATTTTGTGGGGATGTGTGCCACACCACGTGATTACAGAGCCGTAAAACTCGTTAGCGCCAACTAGTGGCCGATTTCTTTCAAAACTCTTACAGACCTCTTGGGCCATGAGTCGAACATGCCCATCGAGTTTCGTTCCGATCGGCCTCCGTTAACCTCGTCTCACAGGTGCTCAAACTTCATTGGCCGATGGCGGCCATGTTTTTTGAGATACGCCAATGTCCTTTTATACATACATGGGGCCTTGGACCAAGACACTGCATACCAATTTTCAAGTCAATCGGACCAACGGTCAGGTGGTCATAGCCCTATTTATGTTTTTTTAATGTTATAGCGCCACCTAGTGCCCAATCGTCGCGATTTTTTTACTGTGACCTCAGAATGAACTTATTCACATGTGTACCGAGTTTGGTGAAGCTATCTCATTTACTTCTTGAGTTATAGCCATTTTAGTAAAATAGGCTCCGCCCACAACGTTCATTTTGCGCCCCCTAGCGACCTTGAATCAAAATTTCAACTTTTTTTCGATAATTATTGATATTCAGACTCCAGAGAACATTTTGGCACTGGTTTGGTTCCGATCGGGCGAAAAACCAGGGACTAGTTTGCAAAAGTAGTTTTTCGACAAAATTCAAAATGGCGGAAATTCTATCATGGCGGAAATGAAATCGGAGATATACGTTTTTTACTTCAGGTTTCCAGCTTTCCAGAGATATAAGACACTTGAGTCTACGACATACAGTCTAGGAGTTATGAGCAGTTTTGCGCAATTGGTTGCTATAGCGCCACCTATGGGCCAATCGGGCTCATAATTTGATAACCTCTCCTCGATTTTTGTACTACCATCTGACAAAGTTTCAAGTCTCTAGCACTTACGGTTTGGTCTGCACGATGCGTTTTAGCGGAGAATAATAATAATAAAAATCAGTACAAATACAATAGGTTTTCAGCACTTCGTGCTTGAACACCTAAAAATCAGTACAAATACAATAGGTTTTCAGCACTTCGTGCTTGAACACCTAAAAAACTTAGTGATTAAGAGGTGTACACTCAAATGTATTTTAGTTGTAAGGAAAACTGCATTCGTCAAGTAAATTCATGGGGTCTTTAAATAGCCAATAAAATGAGGTGATTCTCTCTCTCTCTCTCTCTCTCTCTCTCTCTCTCTCTCTCTCTCTCTCTCTCTCTCTCTCTCTCTCTCTCTCTTGCTCCTCCTGTCACTCACTCTCTCACCATCTGACTGCAAGCACTGTTAGTCCACATATTGATTTGGGAGGGTAACTGGCTTTGGGAGGGAGAGAGAGAGAGAGAGAGAGAGAGAGAGAGAGAGAGAGAGAGAGAGAGAGAGAGAGAGAGAGAGAGAGAGAGAGAGAGAGAGAGAGAGAGAGAAAACAGGTCAGGAAAGGGAGATAAAAATGTTGGCGGCTGAATAACGTTGTACTATTGGATTCTTTAAGTTTTGGTTGGTGGCTGCGATAAACACAGTAGATCTCCCTGGAGTGAAAGGTAGAGTTCGATAAGCCTGTGCACACTCTGTGTTTGTAAACGGGGCCAGTGCTTCTGGAGCGACCTCTGTACTGCAGCTAGTGTGTAATGTAACACAGTCCATTGAGCTCTACTACAGAGCACAACCACATTATTTCCACATTAGCCTATATTATGTTATGTTTAAAAATCCACATTGAACATAAAACCTGACAAAATTACGGTTATTCATGACACAATTTATGAAGACAAGCATTTTCTAAATTGCAAAAAAAAACGTACTGCTCTTTAAAACCAATTCAGTGCTTCATTAACCAGACTAGAATGCACCTGGCTCCCCATAACTGAAACGATGCAAACAGCCAAATAAGTCTGGAGGAGATAAACAACAAGAGCAGGAGCCCCGCGTTCTTTTCCACCTTGTCCATGTGCGCTTGTGCCAAAGAGCTCAGTCTGATAGCATTACTTTAGCAAATTAGATCTGTTCCAGGCATCTCCACATTCGACTGTGTGGCATATTTGGATTTTTCATGACAAGACAGAATGAGGATTTTGAATAGCACCCAAGATAAACAAGAAAAAACAGTTTTCTTTTCAATGTTGACATATTTCATACAGGAAGTTGAGATGGGGCATTTTAAAGGCTTGTTCCTTTGAAAGTCACCATGAAATTTCATTTTTTATGGAAAATTGCTGTTTTGTTATAAATGATTTATCTGTGTGTGTATATATATAAAATAACCCTCCCTGTTGCAATGACAACTCTTCTCTGATGATGTGTTTACTGGCGTGAAGACGGGACAACCTGTCACTCACGTGAGATCACAGCAATAGCAAACCACAACCATCCCACTATCCAATCAATTCCCAGTGGACAAAACCAAGACCCGTCCTACGTTTTCTTTCTCATACAAAAAGCTGGTTTACTCAAATATACATCACAATAGGGGAAAAGACCATCGCAACTTCCATTTCATGCAGACTTAAAGGGTAACTCAACCCCTGCTCAGAGCCTGACTCCACCCACTGGCAATATTTGAAAAATGCTGGAAAAGTGGGCATAATAACTTAATATATAAATATATAATATATAACTAATTATATAAAATAAGAAAAGCCCAGCAGAGAACCGAGGGCGGGGATGAGTTTTTAATTAATTTAATAGCAGAGACTTAAATGTTTATAAAGATATATTGCTTATGCCTGTGTGACTAGTATTCGCTGAGTTTGGTGTAAGTTTAGAGACGTGATACAAAAAAAAGAGCCTAAGTTTAGAGACGTGATACAAAAAAAAGAGCCTATGCCAAGGGTGTGGTGAGCTGGTGCCTGCTTCCAATAGAAAAATTAAACTGCAGTAGCCACCTTTCAACCTGAAGCCACCTTTACACCATATATTGTAGAATTAAAACACTTTATACACAAATGTCAAATAATTTACTCGAATCAATGAATAGCACTAATAAAGCCCCAGTCCTACAGATCATTAACTAAAAAAAGTTGTTTTATGTTTTAGTTACCCTTTAATAATAAATAAATTATACAAAAATAAAATAAGAATGTGATATTAGCAGCATTTGATTGGACTAAGATTTTACAAGTACACAAGTACAGGATGACATCATTAATAATTTTGGTCTGTTTTCTCAGAAGAGGAAGATTGAAATGAATTTATAGTTCTCTTACGAGAGGTTCTCTCGTATTGCGTAAGTTGCTTACGCTACGGGTAAAGTCATCTTTTCTCGAGATATTGAAGCCAAAAATTAAATCAGTCAAAATAAGTTACGTGCCCGCTTACGAGCGCTCACGCTTACTAGTAAACGCCCGGCGCTGCTCACGCATCACAAAGTTATCTCAAAACTTTCCCCGTTCAAAACAACTGGGACGTCACATGTGAAACAGCCAGCCATAGCTGTCAGCGAGCCGCCGTATTCAAGCACCGAGGGCATGCGCGCCGCGGCCATACCTCCGGTTCAGTTTTCCGAGCCCACGAAGTGTGGCGATCGGAACCCGGAGGATATTCTGCCCATGGCTATGAATGTAAGTTACGTGCCCGCTTACGAGCGCTCACGCTTACTAATAAACGCCCGGCGCTGCTCGCGCATCACAAAGAAGGGTATAATGTCTGGTTATCCGGCTCAGGCCGATGGTGTCATAAGTGTAGAAAAGGTGTCCACATCTCAGTGTTCACCCCTACACACAAGCACTATACCCGTGTCTCTCGCTCTCACAGAGCCCACTCTGCTAAAGCTGGCGAATGCCGCTCGAGTGTTAGATGTAGGAAACGTGCCCACAACTACGTGCCCACGCCTACTATCTGCTCGCTGTGTTGCACGGCCAAAGCAGCCTCATATCGGTCAGGTTATGAATGTAAGTTATGTGCCCGCTCACGCTTACTAACAAACACCTCGCCCCAGGCGCTGCTCGCGCATCACAAAGTGATCACAAAACGTTCCCCATTCAAAGCAATCGGGACGTCACATATGAATGTAAGTTACGTGCCCGCTCATGAGCGCTCACGCTTTCTAACAAACTTTTTGCCCCGGGCGCCGCTCGCGTATCATAAAACGTTCCCCATTCAAAGCAATCGGGACGTCACATATGAAACAGTCAGTTACCGCTGTCAGCTAGCCGCCGTACTCGAGCGCCGAGGGCGCGCGCACCGCGCCCAGACCTCCGGTTCAGTTTTTCCGAGCCCACGAAATGCGGTGATCGGAACCCGGAGGCCATTCTGCCCCTAGCTATACATGTAAAAACATGGGAAGCGATTCCAGGGATATCAGAGTGGGTGCTAAGCACAATAAGACAGGGCTATTCACTACAGTTCGCTCGCCATCCCCCTCGCTTTCGAGCACGGACCGAGACGAAAGTGAAAGCGGAAGTAGCGCATCTACTCCGCGCAGAAATGGCCAAACTGCTGTGCAAAGGGGCTATAGAACCAGTACCTCCTTCTTTGAGCAAATAAGGCTTTTACAGCCGCTATTTTCTCGTACCCAAGAAGGACGGAGCTCTAAGACCTATCTTAGATCTGAGATATTTGAACAAAGCTCTCATGAAAAGACTGTTCAAAATGCTCACGACCAGACAAATCCTCGCGCAAATTCGCCCGAGGGACTGGTTTATATCTCTCGATCTGAAAGATGCTTACATTCAGATAATACCCCGTCACAGGCCATTCTTGAGATTCGCCTTCGACGGCTAGGTATATCAATAAACCGTCCTCCCGTACAACAAGCACCCTGACCCGTCTTTAGCACCCTGTACATTACGAAGTGCATGGACGCGGCTCTCGCTCCCCTGAGAAATCCGGCATGTGGATTCTGAACTATTTGGACGATTGGCTGATTCTGGCACAGTCAGAGATAGAACTGTTATCTCACAAAACAGTGCTCCTTAGTCATCTGGAAAGCCTGGGTCTCACGGTCAACTGGACCAAGAGCTCATTACTGCCCAGTTAGTCAGTTTCCTTTCTGGGGATAGAACTGGACTCTGTGGCTATGACGGCCCGTTTATTGACACAGCGCGCGCACCGTGTGCGACACCTGGTCTTTCCAGAAGGGCAGCGTCGCTTCTCTGAAAACGTTTCAAGAATGCTGGGCTGTATGGCCTCAGTTGCAGCAGTGCTTCAGCTGGGCCTACTGCGCATGCGCCCGCTACAACGCTGGTTGAATGCTCGAGTGCCTCACCGAGCTTGGGCTCTCGGCTGCAGATGAATCAGAGTGACTCAGAGCTGAGTTTCAGCTCTGCAGCCCTGGTTAGCGGTCGACTGGTACCAGCGAGGGGGGACGATGGGAGCCGTCTCATATTGAAAAGACATCTCGACGGACGCCTCCAACCTAGGTTGGGGCGCTCTCTTCGAGGGCAGAGTGGTCTTTGGCCTGTGGTCAGACCGAGAGAAATGCCTTCACATAAACTGTCTAGAGATGATAGCGGTTGAGAACGCGCTGAAGCACTTTCTCCCGCTCATACGAGACCACCACGTTCTAGTCCGATCGGACAACATGTCTATGGTATCATACGTGAACCGTCAGGGCGGTGTCAGATCCAGGAATCTCTGCAGTCTGACGGAACGCCTCCTCATATGGTCCCAGCAACTTCTGCACTCGCTGAGAGCCGCGCATGTGCCAGGCCATCTGAACGACGGCCCAGACAAACTGTCCAGGAACAGCGTTCCCCCAGGGGAATGGTCCCTGCACCCCCAAACAGTCCAGTTACTGTGGCGCCTTTTCAGCAAAGCGGAAGTTGACCTGTTTGCGTCAAAAGACAACACTCATTGCCCGATGTTCTTTTTAAAGAACGAGGATGCGCTGGCCCAAATCTGGCCCAGCCTCCCACTCCATACTTTCCCTCCGGTCTCTCCATTACCACAGGTAATCAATAGGATCAGGGAAACGCGCCACTCAGTGCTCCTTATAGCCCCGCGATGGGAGAACCAAATCTGGTTCCCGGAGCTGACGCAGCTGTCACACACAGCCCCTTGGCCGATTCCGGTGAGGAGAGATCTCCTCTCTCAAGCCCGCGGCTCAATCTGGCATCCCCATCCAGAGCACTGGTCTCTGCATGTATGGTTAATCAACGGATACCCGTTGTCTTGCCAGAAGGAGTGATGAACACGATTACGCAATCCAGAGCTCCCTCTACGAGGCGGCTCTATGCGTCTAAATGGTCTGTGTTCTCCAAATTGTGTGCCGATAGAAATCTGGACCCACGGACATGTGGGGTATCGTGGTTGCTTAGTTTCCTTCAAGAGCTGTTGGACAGGGGCAGGTCCCCCTCCACGCTTAAAGTTTATGTGGCGGCTGTTGCAGCATTCGCTGAATCAACGCACGGCCAGTCAATAGGAAGGAACGAGCTGGTCATCCGCTTCCTTAGGGGAGCCAGGAGGATGAATCCCCCGCGACCCCCGTCGGTTCCCATGTGGGATCTTTCCTTGGTCCTAGAGGCCCTGAAAGCTTTCCCCTCTGAACCGATAGACTCTGTGGACCTAAAGTAACTCTCGCTCAAAACTGTTTTTCTGACAGCTCTGTCATCAGTTAAACGTGTGGGGGATTTACATGCACTGTCTGTTAGCGCTGCGTGTCTTGAGTTTGGACCAAATGACTCTAAAGACATCCTTAAACCAAGGCATGGCTACGTCCCTGAGGTGATAGGCACTCCCTTCAGAGCGCAGGTCATTTCTCTATCGGCTCTGCCAGCATCCGATAGTGAGAGCGATGTTAATCTCCTCTGCCCTGTCAGGGCTTTGAGGGCTTACATTACGCGCTTCGCCCCTTTCAGGCGCTCGGAGCAGCTCTTTGTTTCGTTTGGTGGGCGCACCAAAGGTCTCGCCGCCTCGAAAAAGAGCCTGTCCAGATGGATAGTGGATGCTATTGCATCCGCTTATGTGTCTAAAGGTCTGCAATGCCCGTTGGGCGTCAGGGCTCATTCCACCAGAGGCGTGGCCTCGTCGTGGGCTTGGTCCAGCATGATTTCCATTCAGGACATTTGTGAGGCAGCAGGCTGGGCCTCCCCGTCCACATTTGTTAAGTTTTATAACCTGGAAGTTCCCGCCCTGCAGGCTAGACTTCTGTCAGTATGAACGGTGTGTATGTCCTGCCCAGATTTATCATGCGCAGACTACTCTCACGCGATCTTAGCTCTCCTGGTTGAGCTGCACTGTATAGTGAATATTTATATAGACCGGCAACGCCGCTCGAGCGCGCAAGATAGCCTGCTCTAGGTCTGCTGGCTGCTGCACTGCGTTGACAATAAATGGCAAATTAAGTATAATTTTTGGCTTCAATATCTCGAGACAAGATGATTTTACCCGTAGCGTAAGCAACTTACGCAATACTCGTTCCCTCTTCTAGAGAGAACCGAGGTTACGTATGTAACCGAGTACGTTTTCTCAACCTTTAGGAGTACAGTTGCATATATATATATATATATATATATATAATAAAGTTAAAATAAACGTTTTTTATTTGTTAAATTTAATTAATAATCCCACAGACAAATAATCAAGAAAAAACTGGTTTTACAACCCAAGAAATTGTTCACTTTCACCTCATTCCTATTGAAACAGACACATAATGTCCATAAAACGGACTTCTCTCCATTAATTCATAGACAACCCTTTCTATGAATAAACATGCATATCCCCAATACATTGTGTGCATTATTACTGTTTTGTATATTGTATTGTATACTGTTTAATGCATGCCTTATGATGGAACTATTAGAAAATGTAATAGTGCTTCATATCAAAATGATCCTCGTTTAATTCTCTTCCCATAGATGTACATCACCTCCACATAACACTGTATGATTGTTATGTTAACTCTGTCCCCGCCAACGTTTTTGAAAAGTTTGCCAGCCACCAGCAGCATTTTTGATCATTTTCATAAAAGTTTCATGGCCCCCAGAATATTTTTTTGTATGAATATCTAAATTGGCAATAAATCAAAAGAAAGAATAGCAAAATTTAACAAAATAAAGAATTTAACAAAAAACAAAACAAAAAAAACATTTTATTCTAGCTTCATGCGTATCAACACTTGACTGTGGGTAAGTTTCATAAAAAAGCAACATTTTTAGCAAAACGCTGAGAAAATCACGTTTTTGTCAAAGATTACGTCTGGATGGGATTCAGATCAATGATTAAAACATAGATGGGGCAGATCAAGTCCATCAACATCCTCAAAGCTTGCACAGTCCTATATCTTATCCTGGGTTGACATTTCATTCAGTAACATTAGGCAGTTTTGATTTATATGCTGTTTAATGCTGATGATTGCATTAATTCACATGCATATGCTTACATATGATATCGCTTGTTTCTGCTTCTTCTTCGCCTGTGTTTCATTTAGGAGATTTTGTACTCTTTCAGAAGATGCGTAATAGCGCCCCATACCTTGTAACAATGAAAACACGGAAAGCTGGAAATTTTCGTCAATGGTGGGGAAGCGTTTTCTCACAAATGACTATAGAGCTATAAACTTTAAACATAGTGGAGGGGTGAATGACTGCTGAATCACATGCCACAGCAGGTTAAGGAAAACAGCACCAGGCCAACAGCATCAGACATGAAGTTAGGTGGTGCTGACGATCAAGTAACTCGTCCCAAACACTAACCCTACTCTTAACTATAACTATAAGCTCAACCTTAACGAATGCAAACCCCACCCAACCACTAAACGTACCCTTAATGATGCTAAAAGCTCCCCCCAACTGGTGTGAGACTGCTGGCCTGGCTCTGTTCTCCTCAATCTGCTGGTTCTGCAGTTAGTTATTATTGGCTGTGGCTGGTATTCTTTATTAGTTTTTTTCCAAAACAGCTACATCGCCTGGTCTTATTGTTAAAATAGTGCATATTTACATTTGAAGCATATTGTATCTTTATCTATAGGCTAGTGAAAATAGCCTGTATTTGACCCAAATTCTAGAATCATCAGCAAGCTGACTATCTAGATAGCACAGGGAAAGTGGTTGTCAATGAATGGGATGCTAAATATCATTTTGGTTTTAATTAGATTTTCCCAATAAATCGACAAGAATAAACCTGGTGTCCACCACGATTCCTGTTCTTTCCGATAACAAAGCACTTACATGTGACAAGCTCGTAATCACGGCTTTATAGGTGGGAAGTTGTGAAATCTCTAATAGCAGGTGCAAGGCAGCATACTATCACTTAGGTCCATAATTCTTCACTCAATCCGGAAGAACCTGATCGCAACTTCACCACCATTGAACTATTGAACCATCAATACTTTTTATCTGAGACTGTGGATGCTCCTTCAGTATATTTTCTGACACTTGATAGACGATTAATACTGAGTGTTCACTGGATGAACAGGTTAATTGATTGTAATATTAATTCCGTTAATAACTGATCCAAATATTTTTAAATAATTATAACAAGTTATACTTATAGTTATAATTATAGTATAACATTAACAAGTTATACTAATTCATTATACATATTTCCATTTTGAGCTAATTTGCTGCACACACACACACACACGTTCTGACAGAATGTTATTTTTTTCTGTGTACTGTTACTTAGCAAGGATTTTGCCAAATCCAAACCTGCAGAAATGATGAGTACATTTTTCTTTCCTCTCTTTGTTCAGCTGTTTGCTCCATATACTGTCTCTCCTTTTCTTTTTCTGTCTGTTTTATGGTGTTGTACTTTCAGGCCCAGCAGCTGGAAAGCCCATGCTCAATTTAACCACATACAACATTCATCTCTTTACCCGTCCATTCATAATGGCTTGCCTACAGTGTGCTTCATTATTATTCCCTCGCTAATCCTTACACCCATTTAACCGTAAAGAGGAACTTATACTGCGGGGCCGTGAGTACAGGAGGTTAATGGGATATCCCAGAACATGCTGTAGGAGTGCTCTAGCATGTTACAAGGTGAAGGATTTATGTGAGATTTACAGTGTTGCCTCTGGCCCTGTACGTAGTTCGATCAAAATCTTGTCAGTTGCATGGTGAAAACAAGTTCAAAGAGCTTTCAATTGACCGTTCGCAAAGACCCACCCCTTTAGTTACTGTTGCTGTCCGACAAGCCATGCCACTCTCACGCCACATCATGTTCTCACGCAGTGAAAAATACATTGCGAGCAAAGAGGACACTGACAACGCGCTGAAAGACAGGACAGAGAAGGTTACTTTTGATATGAAACAAAGTCTCAACTTTCAAATTTGGCCATTTATAAAGGAAATTTAAACAATGAATACTATTTTGTGGCTCTGATTTCTCGTGACAGGTCGCTTTAGCCCCTCAGTTAAAGCTGCTCGTGAACCGATCATCTCTTCCTTCTAGTAAATTTATAGCATCAAATAAACATGAATGAACATCAGAGGCAATGTTGTTTCAACCGCGGAAAGACATCAGTACACATCGTTTTTCAAGTTCAAATCCTCCAACGTTAATCTACTATCTCTCCAGACTGCTTTGTCGGACAAAAATGGCTGATGGCGGATTATGATTGGTCAGATCGCCTGTCAATTAAACTCCCTGGAAGGGTGAATTGGTTGTTAATTGGTTTCAATTGTTTTTTTGTTTTTTTGTTTGAAACTTACTTGACAGATACTTGATACCATGGATACTTGATTGCAAAATGGCCAAGTGATAGGCAAAATAATTTATTGATTGATTTTGGGGCATTTCTCAGGAAACAATATTTCTACTTCAGATAAATGTTGTTCTTTTTAAATTTCTATTCATCATAAACTGTTTGAGAAATGTTTCTTGGGCACCAAATCAGTATATTAGAATGATTTCTGAAGGAGCATGTGACTCGAGTAATGGCTGCTAAAAAAAATCAGCTTAACCATCACATGAATAAATTACATTTTAAAATATATACAGTATTAAAATAGAAAAGTTATTTTAAATTGTAATAATATTTAACTATACTACAGTTTTTACTGTATTTTGATCAAATAAATGTAGCCTTTGTGAGAGTAAGATATTTCTTTCAAAAACATTAACAAATATCTAAGTCTCTTAAATTGTATTTTTAATGTTTTTTATGTATTAATAGTTTGGACAAAAAGCAGTGTTATTGGTCCACCAACTGTATACATTAATATATATCTTCATCCAGCTATAGAAATTTGTTTGATATCGCCATCGAGCTTCAAGATCAAAATATCAGATTTTTGTTTAAGGCAGTTTAGCGCTTTCTGTCAGATTTTTATAGCGCAGTGTCACAGGGTTGAATATGCCATTCGTTTTTTTTAATCAAAGCTCTCTCTTTTCAGCATTCATAAGGCCAAATTCCCCATGAATGTCTGGACTCGTCCGCATCTCATTCATAGGCATGATGGCACTCGGCCCGGTGAGGTCAGGGCCCCGCTAAATATTATCCCACGCGACCTGCTCTCCCCTTCAGCTATGAGGAACAGTCAGCTTTTAGCATTTTATCGGGCTGTAAGGCTTCCAGCTAAAGGTTGACATCTTTTGATACTCTATGTGCTACGCAAGGTGCGCCAACAAGTATTGAATCCACTGCAGCACTTTTTACTGCTGCTTACTTTATTAATTGATCTTACAGCACCTTTTGTTCTTGGAGGAGTTTCAGATTGTGACATTTTCACCATTTTGTGTGGAAGTTTGTGTATTTGATTAAGGCTAGCAGCATTTGTTTACGCAAGCACAAATTGTTAGTTATGCGGCCATTTACCGATTTCTCCTTGGCCGCTGACGGTTAAGCGTGCAAGTCCAGAAAGTCAATTATACAAAGCTTTCCCAGTGGGAATATTAACTTCCTAGAGCGGAACATCGTGGCTGCAGATCATGTGAGCTCATCGTCTCTGGCACACAAACACTAAACAAGCCACTGAACAATATGGCTCCACTGACTTTTTATTTTCTGTTTGCCAAGCTCAATTAATCAGACCAGTCGCATGAAAATCCTCCTCTCCTCTTTTATTATATCCAGTCTCTGAAAATGCAGAGCTGTTCGGAGAGAAAAATGGGGAGATGGGGGTGGGGGGGTGGGTAGTGAGAGAAAGTACCATGGCTCTGTAGAGAAGAGAAGTGTCTGATAACAGTTCCGTGCTAGTGTGCTTCCCTAAGGCCCTGTTCCCTCTGAATATTCATGGGGCTTGGCAAGAGATCCTGCACCATTTGTAAAAGGACAACTATCTGTTTTCAACTCTGGCTTTAAAATGGGCCAGTGTGCCTTTACTGTGATGACAGCTGAATTTTCCAACACAGGCTAATTAAAAAAAATGTACATCTATACTTACATTTTTTGCAAAACTCAAATCACTGCAGTTTCCAGCTGAAAAACAGCAACAATTTTTATTCCTTTTCACATAAAAGCAGATTAAAAGACACTAATAATAAACACATTAATAAACACTAATATTAATTTACCAAATTAATGAATATTTGCCATGTTATGGCCTCATAACGCCTCGGTTACGACTGTAACCGAAGTTCCCTGAAGAGGGAACTCGCGTTGCGTCGAGATGATGCTATGGGAATGCTCTGCATGATTGCGTCATGAAGCACTTGTAAAATCAGTTCAATGGCATATAGGCGGGTGACGTCATGGCAGGAAGCTATAAAGCGCACCCAGACCAAACATTGTCAACTTCTGATAGGTCGAAGCAAGTCGATCACAGGCACACCGGAAGTATGGCAGGGTGACGCAATGTCTCGTTCCCTCTTCAGGGAACTGAGGTTACAGTCGTAACCGAGGCGTTCTCTTTCAAGTGAACTCGCGTTGCGTCGAGATGACGCTATGGGAACATCTATACCAGCACCACCATAGTGACCAGTGCCTGTCTTGTGCGAAATCAGGCGAGCATAACAAAGACAGAATCACCTGGGACCCAGGAGTGAAGCCCAAAACTAGGTTGTAAACCCAATGAGTGTGTGCAGAAAGTAAAAGCCCACCGCATCACACACCTCTTGTAGGGATACCCCTAATACAAGGTTACAAACCCGCCATACTCCTCCTGCTCCAATGCACCACGGAGGAAACCGGTTTGTTTCCAGTGCAGGGACCTCTCAGTTGATAGGCCTGAGTCTATGAGTTGGGCCCCCTCAGAGGCCAAACCCACAGTTCCATAACTCTGTTCTCCAGAACTCCCGGAAGTAGAACAATCAGGGAAACCATGTACAGATGCAGTATAACCACGTCTGCAACTCCATATGAGCTCCACCATTTTGGGAGATGGCGACCCGTCCACGGGCACCGAGCGACCATCCATGATCGCCCCCCAGCCCGTGAGGGAAGCATCCGTCGTAAGCGTTAAACGACGACAATTAGCTCCCAGCACAGGACCCTGGGACAAGAACCAAGGCTTCTTCCACATGACTAGGGTACATAAGCATCGCCGCGTGACCCTGATCATGAAAAAGGTGTTGCCCCTCGGGGAAACCCTTTGGTCCTGAGCCACCACTGCAGGGGTCTCATGTACAACAGGCCAAAAGGCATCACGTTGGACACTGCTGCCATCAGACCCCACAGTCTCTGAAACTGTTTCACAGTGAGTGACTGGCCTAGGTTTACTCTTTTCACACCTGACAGGATGTACTCTATGCGTGCAGGTGAGAGGTATGCCTGCATCGACATTGAGTCCCAAACCACGCCTAAAAAAGTGGTCCTCTGTAGTGGAGAAAGCACACTCTTTTTGGTGTGTAGCCGTAACCCCGACTCTTTCCTGTGGGCGAGAACGACATCTCGATGCCAAACCCCCAACTGATGCGACTGATCGTGAAAGTGTGGGGTGATAGTGCTAGGCCGAACGGAAGAACTTGATATTGATATGCTTTGCCCCCGAAAGCAAACCTCAGGAACTTCCTGTGATATGGAAGGATGGAAATGTGGAAGTATATGTCCTTGAGAACTATCGTGACAAACCAGTCCTCGGATCTGATCTGTGGCACGATTTGTCTCAGTGTTAACATTTTAATTGACTGACTTTAGCTGAATGACTGACTCGTTCAGAACTCTCAGATCCAAAATGGGATGCAACCCCCCATCCTTCTTTGGAACAATGAAATATCGACTGTAAAACCCGGTGTCCCTGCTGGTGGGAGGTACATGTTCTATGGCCCCTTTTTCCAACAGGGTTTTCACTTGTTCCACTACCAGAACCTGCTCGGGGCCCACCAGGCGAGACCTGATGATAACCCTTTTCTATGGTCTGCAGGACCCAACGAGAAATATTTGGCAGTAGCTTCCACGCTGTCAAAAATTCTAGTAAATGTTTCACTGAGAAAAGAAATGCAATCCATTGGTTTATTTTATCCAGAATTGTTTGGTTCTTGAAAAATCTCAATTCTGCATATGTAACATGTCGGGAATTTATGAATGAACCCTGTTAGCCCCATTCTACTAGAGCTGACCGAGCATGCTCTACTCCCAAAAAAACAACACTTAAATTGTTTAAATTGTGTGTATCCCCACTCGTAATGAAGCGAGGGCAGGGAGGAACACACAATCCAAAATGCTGTTTGCTCGCCATTATATTCCTGTCTAGATATATAATATGCTTGTGGACAAACAACAATAAATGGACAGAGGCAGATTCACACAGAGCGCTTGCTGAAGACACAGAAGCTGACAATGTTTGGTCTGTGTGCGCTTTATAGCTTCCTGCCATGACGTCACCCGCCTATACGCCATTGGACTGATTTTACAAGTGCTTCATGACGCAATCACGCAGAGGGTTCCCATAGCGTCATCTCGACGCAACGCAAGTTCCCTTGAAAGGGAACACTTTTACCATAGTGCATAATTTCAAAACGTATACATAGTGCATAATTTCAAAACGTATACATTTTTATGTCTACATCACATAACCAGCTCCATATATGTGGCTTTCTGACATAGTAAACTTGCTCGGTAGCTTGTGATTTGGAGCACTTGGGTACATGACACATGTGCTGTGACACACGAGTCACGATAAAAGAACTGAAAGACTTGTAGAAGCTAGCTAAAATGGCATGATTGCTTCAGAAAATTTGTTTTTATGCCACATTTGGGTATGTTTAGCCTCTCATCGGACATTTCAATTCAGAACTGCTGCGATATGGACTAACGTAATAAATTGTTGCCAGATTCACTTTATTCTGTTTCAGATAAAACTGAACTCTTTCAGTGGCACTCACTGCATTTTCGCTTTTTTGGTTTTCAAATTTCGGTTTGAAAGTGTTACGAAATGTGCAGGATGATACGTTACATAATTTTGCAGAATTGTATACACAGGTACTTTTTTAAAATGAGCATACTGTAGGTTGCAATTTCCAGAAGTCATTACTCCAGTCTTCAGTGTCACATGATTCTTCAGTATGTATTTTTGTAACATTGTAAATGATAGCATATTTGATTCTCATTCAGCTTTAAATCATTACAATTAAACACAATTATATTAAGCAGATTAGACGTATTTTACCAAAACTGGAGGTCAATAAATAATAATAAATGTAATAGTTTAACTATATAAATGTGACGGAAGTAAATGTTTCACTGAGAAAAGAAATGTAATCCATTGGTTTATTTTATCCAGAATTGATTGGTTCCTGAAAAATGCCTATGGAATGTCAGAATGGAGCCAGACTGAATGGCTACTTTTACATGCAACCAAAAAATCCATTGGTAATTGGATTGACGGCTCAATCGGACTGAAAAGCCTTCATGTAAACACCTTAATCGAGCCGATTGAGCTCGATCTGTATGAAATTTGGATTGAAAGGGGTGGTCCATTCCTTTTCTAATCCGAACAAGAGGACATGTAAACACTTGATCGGATTGAAAACCAAAGCTGGAAAGGACTGCGCATGTGCAATGACGTAGAAGTGGCGTAATTACGTATGATGCCCAGAACAAGCTGCGGTTGTGGTTAAATAAATGTCATAAATGACTCGTGTTATTCTAAAATTGTCCTACCACAATTGTCTGTGAAGTGGAGCAGAACTGCGTCCCATCAGCTCTCACTTCATACACACAGACACTTTAGTTTGGGCGCAGGAAGTGGCGTTTTGGTTACACTTTATTTCGATAGTCACTTTAGATATTCTACTAACTATAAGTAACTTTTCAACTACATGTCAACTAACTGTCATTAGAGTATTAGTAGACTGTTGTAGACTGTCAGTAGACTGGTAGGTTATGGTTAGGTGTTAGGGTTCGGGTTAGGAGAACAAGTTGACTTGTAGTTGCTAAGTTACTTATAGTCAGTAGAATATCTGTTGGGGGACCAACAAAATAAAGTGTTAGCAGATATTAAACAGACACTCTACTAATACTCTAATGACAGTTAGTTGACATGTAGCTGCAAAGTTACTTATAGTTAGTTGAATGTCTAAAGTGGACTATCAAAATAAAGTGTTACCGGCGTTTTTACTGTTTGATAATTATAAGCAGCACGGCACAACTGTTCATGTGCTCGTCGTCTCCTTATGAGGACCCGAAATAGATGAAAAGTCTGCTCTTTAAAACAAAGAAAAGAAGCAATGTAGGAGAATAGTATGCACAAACAGCGGGGAACTCTGTATATTTGTGCAGTGTGCACATAAGGTAAGGTAAGGATTTTTTATTGTCATTCTGTACATGTTGACACATGGATATGAAATATGTACTCAGGATCAGCAGCGTAATAATAATAATAATAATAATAGATAAATAATATACTATATACATGCAATAAAGTAAAACAAATAGTTTAACAGACTACATTTAAAAATAACTTACCTGAGAAATAAAAACCTATATAATAAATAGCTCAGCAGCAAGTTTTTAAAAGCAGTGCCTCAAATTGACATATAAACCAGAGCAACATTATGACAAGGCACAATGAGTAAGAGGTATAAATAATAAAAAAAAGATCAGTCACTAAGGCAGGGAATTAATGAGTCTCACAGCCTCTGGAAAGAAGCTGCATTTGAGTCTTTTAACGCTTCTTAGCCTCCTGCCTGAGGGGAGGGGATCGAAGAGTTCGGTGGGATCCTTCATAATACAGGATGCTCTGCTTCTGCACCTGCTGGTGTAAATGTCCTCAACAGAGGGGAGGCTGCTAGAAGTTATTTTTTGGGCAGATTTAACTACCCTCTGCAATTTCTTCTTATCAGCATCAGAACAGTTTCCCTACCAAGCAGTGATGGAAAAGGTGAGTGTACTCTCCACTACACTCCGGTAAAAAGCTAACAGAACCGGAGTGCTGAGACCAGCCTGCTTCAACCTCCTAAGAAAATAAAGGTGTTGTTGGGCCTTTTTTATAACGCTGGCTGTGTTGATGTCCCATGCTAAATCATTGGAAATGTGTATCCCAAGATACTTGAAACTGGAGACAATTTCCACAACTGCTCCTCCAATGAAGTGGGGAGAGGGGGTGTAACCTCTCCTCCTAAAGTCCACGACCATTTCCTACGTCTTCACCACATTAATGCAGAGGTTATT